>CM026402.1:77901771-77987420 GCA_014843695.1 Archivesica marissinica | reverse complement strand
GGGACGATGATAGAGTTCATGGGACGTTGTTAGAGTTCGTGGGACGATGTTAGAGTTCCTGGGACGTTGTTAGAGTTCCTGTGACGTTGTTAGAGTTCATGGGAGGTTGTTAAGAGTTCCTGGGACGTTGTTTGAGTTCCTGGGACGTTGTAGGAGATCCTGGAACGTTGTTAAGTTTCCTGGACGATGATAGAGTTCCTGGGAGGTTGTTAGAGTTCCTGGACGTTGTTAGAGTTCCTGGGACCATTGGAGGAGTTCCTGGGACGTTGCTAGATTTCCTGGGAAGTTGCTAGAGTTTCTGGGATGATGTTAGAGTTCCTGGGATGTTGCTAGAGTTCCTGGGACGAAGTTAGAGTTCCTGGGACGTTGTTAGAGTTCCTGGGACGTTGTTAATGTTCCTGGGACGATGTTAGATTTCCTTGGAGGTTGTTAGAGTTCCTGGGACGATGTTAGAGTTTCTGGGCGTTGTTAGATTTCCTGGGACGATGTTAGAGTTCCTGGGACGTTGTTAGAGTTTCTGGGACGTTGTTAGATTTCCTGGGAGGTGGTTATAGTTCCTGGGACGTTGATAGAGTTCCTGGGAGGTTGATAGTGTTCCTGGGACGATGCTAGAGTTCCTGGGACGTTGTTAGAGTTCCTTGGATGTTGTTAGAGTTCCTGGGACGATGTTAGAGTGTCTAGGACGTTGATAGAGTTCATAGGACGTTTCAAGAGTTCCTGTAACGCTGTTAGAGTTCCTGGGAGGTTGTTAGAGTTCATGGGAGGTTGTTAGAGTTCATGGGTCGGTGTTAGAGTTCCTGGGACGTTGCTAGAGTTCCTGGGACGATGATAGAGTTGCTGGGACGTTGCTAGAGTTCCTGGGACGTTGTTAGAGTTCATGGGACGTTGGAGGAGTTCCTGGGACGTTGCTAGAGTTCCTGGGATGTTGATAGAGTTCCTGGGACGATTTTTCAGTTCCTGTGACGTTGGAGGAGTTCTTGGGACGATGTTGGAGTTCCTGGGACGTTGCTAGAGTTCCTGGGACGATGTTTGAGTTTCTGGGTCGTTGGAGGAGTTCCTGGGACGATGTTAGAGTTTCTAGGACGTTGTTAGAGTTCATGGGACGTTGATAGAATTCCTGTGACGTTGCTAGAGTTCCTGGGACGATGATAGAGTTGCTGGCACGTTGCTAGAGTTCCTGGGACGTTGCTAGAGTTCCTGGGACGATGTTAGAGTTCATGGGACGTTGATAGAGTTCATGGGAGGTTGTTAGATTTCCTGGGACGATGTTTGAGTTCCTGGGACGTTGGAGGAGTTCCTGGGACGAGGTTGGATATCCTGGGACGTTGTTAAGAGTACCTGGGAGGTTGTTAGAGTTCCTGGGACGTTGTTTGAGTTCATGGGACGTTGTAGGAGATCCTGGGACGTTGTTAGAGTTCCTGGGAAGTTGTTAGAGTTCCTGGGACGTTGATATAATTTATGGGACGTTGGAGGAGTTCCTGTGGCGATGCTAGAGTTCCTGGGACGTTGTTAGAGTTCCTGGGACGATGTTAGAGTTCCTGGGAGGTTGCTAGAGTTACTGGGACGTTGTTAGAGAACCTGGGATGATCATAGAGTTCCTGGGAGGTTTTTAGAGTTCCTGGGACGATGTTAGAGTTTCTGGGACGTTGTTAGATTTCCTGGGATGATGTTAGAGATCCTAGGACGTTGTTAGATTTCCTGGGACGTTGTTAGCGTTCCTGGGAGGTTGTTAAGAGTTCCTGGGAGGTTGTTATAGTTCCTAGGACGTTGCTAGAGTTCCTGGGACGATGTTAGAGTTCATGGGACGTTGTTAGAGTTCCTGGGACGATGTTAGGGTTTCTGGGACGTTGTTAGAGTTCATGGGACGTTGCTAGAATTCCTGTGACGCTGCTAGAGTACCTGGGAGGTTGTTAGAGTTCATGTGAGGTTGATAGATTTCCTGGGACGTTGCTAGAGTAGCTGGGACGTTGCTAGAGTTCCTGGGACGTTGCTAGAGTTCCTGGGACGATGTTAGAGTTCATGGGACGTTGATAGAGTTCATGGGAAGTTGTTAGATTTCCTGGGGCGATGTTTGAGTTCCTGGGACGTTGGAGGAGTTCCTGGGACGATGTTGGAGTTCCTGGGACGTTGTTAAGAGTTCCTGGGAGGTTGTTAGAGTTCCTGGGACGTTGTTTGAGTTCGTGGGACGTTGTTAGAGTTCCTGGGACGTTGTTAGAGTTCCTGGGACGATGTTAGGGTTTCTGGGACGTTGTTAGAGTTCATGGGACGTTGCTAGAATTCCTGTGACGCTGCTAGAGTACCTGGGAGGTTGTTAGAGTTCTGTGAGGTTGTAGATTTCCTGGGACGTTGTTAGAGTTGCTGGGACGTTGCTAGAGTTCCTGGGACGTTGCTAGAGTTCCTGGGACGATGTTAGAGTTCTGGGACGTTGTAGAGTTCATGGGAAGTTGTTAGATTTCCTGGGGCGATGTTTGAGTTCCTGGGACGTTGGAGGAGTTCCTGGACGTGTTGGAGTTCCTGGGACGTTGTAAGTTCCTGGGAGGTTGTTAGAGTTCTGGGACGTTTTGAGTTCGTGGACGTTGTATGAGATCCTGGGACGTTGTTAGAGTTCCTGGGACGTTGCCAAGTTTCCTGGGACGATGTTAGAGTTCCTGGGACGTTGTTAGAGTTCCTGGGACGTTGTTAGAGTTCCTGGGACGATGATAGAGTTCCTGGGAGGTTGTTAGATTTCCTGGGACGATGTTAGAGTTCCTGGGACGTTATTAGAGTTCCTGGGAAGTTGTTAGGGTTCCTGGGAGGTTGATAAGAGTTCCTGGGACGTTGTTTGAGTTCCTGGGACGTTGTTAGAGTTCCTGGGACGATGATAGAGTTCCTGGGAGGTTGTTAGAGTTCCTGGGACGTTGTTAGAGTTCCTGGGACGTTGGAGGAGTTCCTGGGACGTTGTTAGAGTTCCTGGGACGTTGGAGGAGTTCCTGGGACGTTGCTGGATTTCCTGGGACGATGTTAGAGTTCCTGGGACGTTGTTAGAGTTTCTGGGAGGTTGTTAGAGTTCCTGGGACGATGTTAGTGTTTCTGGGACGTTGTTAGAGTTCATGGGACGTTGCTAGAATTCCTGTGACGCTGCTAGAGTTCCTGGGAGGTTGTTAGAGTTCATGGGTGGTTGTTAGAGTTTCTGGGACGGTGTTAGAGTTCCTGGGACATTGCTAGAATTCTTGCGACGTTGTTAGAGTTCCTGGGAGGTTGCTAGAGTACCTGGGACGTTGTTAGAGTTCCTGGGACGTTGGAGGAGTTCCTGGGATGTTGTTAGAGTTCCTGGGACGTTGTTAGAGATCCTGGGACGTTGGAGGAGTTCCTAGGACGTTGCTAGAGTTCCTGGGACGTTGCTAGAGTTCCTGGGACGATGTTAGAGTTCCTGGGACGTTGTTAGAGTTCCTGGGACGTTGTTAGAGTTCCTGGGACGATGTTAGAGTTCCTGGGAGGTTGTTAGAGTTCCTGGGACGTTGTTAGAGTTCCTGGGACGTTGTTAGAGTTCCTGGGACGTTGTTAGAGTTCCTGGGAGGTTGTTAGAGTTCCTGGGAGGTTGTTAGAGTTCCTGGGACGTTGTTAGAGTTCCTGGGACGATGTTAGAGTTCCTGGGACGTTGTTAGAGTTCCTGGGCTTGTTAGAGTTCCTGGGACGTTGGAGATTCCTGGGACGTTGTTAGAGTTCCTGGGACGTTGGAGAGTCCTGGGACGTTGCTGGATTTCCTGGGACGATGTTAGAGTTCTGGGAGGTTGTTAGAGTTCCTGGGACGATGTTAGTGTTTCTGGGACGTTGTTAGAGTTCATGGGACGTTGCTAGAATTCCTGTGACGCTGCTAGAGTTCCTGGGAGGTTGTTAGAGTTCCTGGGACGGTGTTAGAGTTCCAGGGACATTGCTAGAATTCTTGCGACGTTGTTAGAGTTCCTGGGAGGTTGCTAGAGTACCTGGGACGTTGTTAGAGTTCCTGGGACGTTGGAGGAGTTCCTGGGATGTTGTTAGAGTTCCTGGGACGTTGTTAGAGATCCTGGGACGTTGGAGGAGTTCCTGGGACGTTGCTAGAGTTCCTGGGACGTTGCTAGAGTTCCTGGGACGATTTTAGAGTTCCTGGGAGATTGCTAGAGTTCCTGGGACGATGTTAGATTTCCTGGGACGATGTTAGAGTTCCTGTGAGGTTGTTATACTTCCTGGGACGTTGATAGAGTTCCTGGGAGGTTTTTAGAGTTCCTGGGACGTTGTAAGAGTACCTGGGACGTTGCAGTAGTTCCTGTGAGGTTGTTAGTGTCCCTGGGAGGTTGTTTGAGTTCCTGTGACGTTGTTTGAGTTCCTGGGACGTTGTAGGAGATCCTGGGACGTTGTTAGAGTTCCTGGGAGGTTGTTAGAGTTCCTGGGACGATGTTAGAGTTTCTGGGCGTTGTTAGATTTCCTGGGACGATGTTATAGTTCCTGGGACGTTGATAGAGTTCCTGGGAGGTTGTTAGAGTTTCTGGGATGTTGTTAGAGTTCCGGGGACGTAGCTAGAATTCCTGGGACGATATTAGGGTTCCTGGGAGGTTGATAAGAGTTCCTGGGAGGTTGTTAGAGTTCCTGGGACGTTGTTAGAGTTCCTGGGACGATGATAGAGTTCCTGGGAGGTTGTTAGAGTTCCTGGGACGTTGTTAGAGTTCCTGGGACGTTGGAGGAGTTCCTGGGACGTTGTTAGAGTTCCTGGGACGTTGGAGGAGTTCCTGGGACGTTGCTGGATTTCCTGGGACGATGTTAGAGTTCCTGGGACGTTGTTAGAGTTTCTGGGAGGTTGTTAGAGTTCCTGGGACGATGTTAGTGTTTCTGGGACGTTGTTAGAGTTCATGGGACGTTGCTAGAATTCCTGTGACGCTGCTAGAGTTCCTGGGAGGTTGTTAGAGTTCATGGGTGGTTGTTAGAGTTTCTGGGACGGTGTTAGAGTTCCTGGGACATTGCTAGAATTCTTGCGACGTTGTTAGAGTTCCTTGGAGGTTGCTAGAGTACCTGGGACGTTGTTAGAGTTCCTGGGACGTTGGAGGAGTTCCTGGGATGTTGTTAGAGTCCCTGGGACGTTGTTAGAGATCCTGGGACGTTGGAGGAGTTCCTAGGACGTTGCTAGAGTTCCTGGGACGTTGCTAGAGTTCCTGGGACGATGTTAGAGTTCCTGGGACGTTGTTAGAGTTCCTGGGACGTTGTTAGAGTTCCTGGGACGACGATAGAGTTCCTGGGAGGTTGTTAGATTTCCTGGGACGATGTTAGAGTTCCTGGGACGTTATTAGAGTTCCTGGGAAGTTGTTAGGGTTCCTGGGAGGTTGTTATGAGTTCCTGGGAGGTTGTTAGAGTTCCTGGGACGTTGTTAGAGTTCCTGGGACGATGATAGAGTTCCTGGGAGGTTGTTAGAGTTCCTGGGACGTTGTTAGAGTTCCTGGGACGTTGGAGGAGTTCCTGGGACGTTGTTAGAGTTCCTGGGACGTTGGAGGAGTTCCTGGGACGTTGCTGGATTTCCTGGGACGATGTTATAGTTTCTGGGAGGTTGTTAGAGTTCCTGGGACGATGTTAGTGTTTCTGGGACGTTGTTAGAGTTCATGGGACGTTGCTAGAATTCCTGTGACGCTGCTAGAGTTCCTGGGAGGTTGTTAGAGTTCCTGGGACGGTGTTAGAGTTCCTGGGACATTGCTAGAATTCTTGCGACGTTGTTAGAGTTCCTGGGAGGTTGCTAGAGTACCTGGGACGTTGTTAGAGTTCCTGGGACGTTGGAGGAGTTCCTGGGATGTTGTTAGAGTTCCTGGGACGTTGTTAGAGATCCTGGGACGTTGGAGGAGTTCCTGGGACGTTGCTAGAGTTCCTGGGACGTTGCTAGAGTTCCTGGGACGATTTTAGAGTTCATGGGAGATTGCTAGAGTTCCTGGGACGATGTTAGATTTCCTGGGACGATGTTAGAGTTCCTGTGAGGTTGTTATAGTTCCTGGGAGGTTGTTAGAGTTCCTGGGACGTTGTTAGAGTTCCTGGGACGATGATAGAGTTCCTGGGAGGTTGTTAGAGTTCCTGGGACGTTGTTAGAGTTCCTGGGACGTTGGAGGAGTTCCTGGGACGTTGTTAGAGTTCCTGGGACGTTGGAGGAGTTCCTGGGACGTTGCTGGATTTCCTGGGACGATGTTAGAGTTCCTGGGACGTTGTTAGAGGTTCTGGGAGGTTGTTAGAGTTCCTGGGACGATGTTAGTGTTTCTGGGACGTTGTTAGAGTTCATGGGACGTTGCTAGAATTCCTGTGACGCTGCTAGAGTTCCTGGGAGGTTGTTAGAGTTCCTGGGACGGTGTTAGAGTTCCTGGGACATTGCTAGAATTCTTGCGACGTTGTTAGAGTTCCTGGGAGGTTGCTAGAGTACCTGGGACGTTGTTAGAGATCCTGGGACGTTGGAGGAGTTCCTGGGACGTTGCTAGAGTTCCTGGGACGTTGCTAGAGTTCCTGGGACGATTTTAGAGTTCCTGGGAGATTGCTAGAGTTCCTGGGACGATGTTAGATTTCCTGGGACGATGTTAGAGTTCCTGGGACGTTGTTAGAGTTCCTGTGAGGTTGTTATAGTTCCTGGGACGTTGATAGAGTTCCTGGGAGGTTTTTAGAGTTCCTGGGACGTTGTAAGAGTACCTGGGACATTGCAGTAGTTCCTGTGAGGTTGTTAGTGTCCCTGGGAGGTTGTTTGAGTTCCTGTGACGTTGTTTGAGTTCCTGGGACGTTGTAGGAGATCCTGGGATGTTGTTAGAGTTCCTGGGAGGTTGTTAGAGTTCCTGGGACGTTGTTAGAGTTCATGGGACGTTGGAGGAGTTCCTGGGACGTTGATAGATTTCCTGGGAGGTTTCTAGAGTTCCTGGGACGATGTTAGAGTTCCTGGGACGTTGTTAGAGTTCCAGGGACGTTGGAGGAGATCCTGGGATGTTGTTAGAGTTCCTGGGACGTTGGAGGAGTACCTGGGACGTTGCTAGATTTCCTGGGACTTTGCTAGAGTTCCTGGCACGATGTTAGAGTTCCTGGGACGTTGTTAGAGTTCCTGGGACGTTGTTAAAGTTCCTGGGACGATGTTAGAGTTTATGGGCGTTGTTAGATTTCCTGGGACGATGTAAGAGTTCCTGGGACGTTTTTAGAGTTCCTGGGACGTTGTTAGAGTTCATGGGAGGTTGTAGGAGATCCTGGGACGTTGTTAGAGTTCCTGGGACGTTGTTAGAGTTCATGGGACGCTGGAGGAGTACCTGGGACGTTGCTAGAGTTCCTGGGACGTTGCTAGAGATCCTGAGACGATGTTAGAGTTCCTGGGAGGTTGCTAGAGTTCCTGGGACGATCTTAGAGTTCCTGGGACGTTGTTAGAGTTCCTAGGACGTTGTTAGAATTCCTGGGACGATGATATAGTTCCTGGGAGGTTGTTAGAGTTCCTGGGACGTTGTTAGAGTTCCTGGGACGTTGTTAGAGTTCCTGGGACGTTGTTAGAGTGCATGGGACGTTGGTGGAGTTCCTGGGACGTTGCTAGATTTCCTGGGACGTTGCTAGAGTTCCTGGGACGATGTTAGAGTTCCTGGGACGTTGATAGTGTTCCTGGAACGTTGTTAAAGTTCCTGGGTCGATGTTAGAGTTCCTGGGAGGTTGTTAGAGTTCCAGGGACGATGTTAGAGTTTCTGGGCGTTGTTAGATTTCCTGGGACGATGTTAGAGTTCCTGGGACGTTGTTAGAGTTTCTGGGACATTGTTATATTTCCTGGGAGGTTGTTATAGTTCCTGGGACGTTGATATAGTTCCTGGGAGGTTGTTAGAGTTCCTTGGACGATGCTAGAGTTCCTGGGACGTTGTTAGAGTTTCTGGGAGGTTGTTAGAGTTCCTGGGATGTTGTTAGAGTTCCGGGGACGTAGCTAGAATTCCTGGGACGATATTAGAGTTCCTGGGACGTTGTTAGAGTTCCTGGGACGATGTTAGAGTTTCTAGGACGTTGTTAGAGTTCATGGGACGTTGCTAGAGTTCCATTGACGCTGTTAGAGTTCCTGGGAGGTTGTTCGAGTTAATGGGAGGTTGTTAGTGTTCCTGGGACGGTGTTAGAGTTCCTGGGACGATGATAGAGTTGCTGGGACGTTGCTAGAGTTCCTGGGACGTTGCTAGAGTTCCTGGGACGATGTTAGAGTTCATGGGAAGTTGTTAGATTTCCTGGGACGATGTTTGAGTTCCTGGGACGTTGGAGGAGTTCCTGGGACGATGTTGGAGTTCCTGGGACGTTGCTAGAGTTCCTGGGACGATGTTTGAGTTCCTGGGTCGTTGGAGGAGTTCCTGGGACGATGTTAGAGTTCCTGGGACGTTGTTAGAGTTCCTGTGAGGTTGTTAAGAGTTCCTGGGAGATTGTTAGAGTTCCTGGGACGTTGTTTGAGTTCCTGGGACGTTGTAGGAGATCCTGGGACGTTTTTAGAGTTCCTGGGAGGTTGTTAGAGTTCCTGGGACGTTGATAGAATTTATGGGACGTTGGAGGAGTTCCTGTGGCGATGCTAGAGTTCCTGGGACGTTGTTAGAGTTCCTGGGACGATGTTAGAGTTCCTGGGAGGTTGCTAGAGTTCCTGGGACGTTGTTAGAGAACCTGGGATGATCATAGAGTTCCTGGGAGGTTGTTAGAGTTTCTGGGACGTTGTTAGATTTCCTGGGATGATGTTAGAGTTCCTGGGACGTTGTTAGATTTCCTGGGACGTTGTTAACGTTCCTGGGAGGTTGTTAAGAGTTCCTGGGAGGTTGTTATAGTTCCTAGGACGTTGCTAGAGTTCCTGGGACGATGTTAGAGTTCCTGGGACGTTGTTAGAGTTCCTGGGACGATGTTAGGGTTTCTGGGACGTTGTTAGAGTTCATGGGACGTTGCTAGAATTCCTGTGACGCTGCTAGAGTACCTGGGAGGTTGTTAGAGTTCATGTGAGGTTGATAGATTTCCTGGGACGTTGCTAGAGTACCTGGGACGTTGTTAGAGTTCCTGGGACGTTGGAGGAGATCCTGGGACGTTGTAGAGTTCCTGGGATGTTGGTAGAGTTCCTGGGACGTTGTTAGAGATCCTGGGACGTTGCTAGAGTTCCTGGGGCGATGTTAGAGTTTCTGGAAGGTTGTTAGAGTTTCTGGTACGTTGTTAGAGTTCCTGGGACGTTGTTAGAGTTCCTGAGACGATGTTAGAGTTTCTAGGACGTTGTTAGTGTCCATGGGACGTTGCTAGAGTTCCTGTGACGCTGGTAGAGTTCCTGGGAGGTTGTTAGAGTTCCTGGGATGGTGTTACAGGTCCTGGGACGATGATAGAGTTGCTGGGACGTTGATATAGTTCCTGGGACGTTGCTAGAGTTCCTGGGACGATGTTAGAGTTCATGGGACGTTGTTAGAGTTCATGGGAAGTTGTTAGATTTCCTGGGACGATGTTTGAGTTCCTGGGACGTTGGAGGAGTTCCTGGGACGATGTTGGAGTTCCTGCGACGTTGCTAGAGTTCCTGGGACGATGTTTGAGTTCCTGGGTCCTTAGAGGAGTTCCTGGGACGATGTTAGAGTTCCTGGGACGTTGTTAGAGTTCCTGGGAGGTTGTTAGAGTTCCTGGGAGGTTCATAGAGTTCCTGGGACGTTGATTGAGTTCCTGGGACGTTGTAGGAGATCCTGGAACGTTGTTAGAGTTCCTGGGACGATGATAGAGTTCCTGGGACGTTGGAGGAGTTCCTGGGACGTTGTTAGAGTTCCTGGGACGTTGGAGGAGTTCCTGTGACGTTGCTAGATTTGCTGGGACGTTGCTAGAGATCCTGGGACGATGTTAGAGTTCCTGGGAGGTTGCTAGAGTTCCTGGGACGATGTTAGAGTTCCTGGGACGTTGTTAGAGTTCCTGGGACGTTGTTAAAGTTCCTGGGACGATGTTAGAGTTTCTGGGCGTTGTTAGATTTCCTGGGACGATGTTAGAGTTCCTGGGACGTTTTTAGAGTTCCTGGGACGTTGTTAGAGTTCATGGGAGGTTGTAGGAGATCCTGGGACGTTGTTAGAGTTCCTGGGACGTTGTTAGAGTTCATGGGACGCTGGAGGAGTACCTGGGACGTTGCTAGAGTTCCTGGGACGTTGCTAGAGATCCTGAGACGATGTTAGAGTTCCTGGGAGGTTGCTAGAGTTCCTGGGACGATCTTAGAGTTCCTGGGACGTTGTTAGAGTTCCTAGGACGTTGTTAGAATTCCTGGGACGATGATATAGTTCCTGGGAGGTTGTTAGAGTTCCTGGGACGTTGTTAGAGTTCCTGGGACGTTGTTAGAGTTCCTGGGACGTTGTTAGAGTGCATGGGACGTTGGTGGAGTTCCTGGGACGTTGCTAGATTTCCTGGGACGTTGCTAGAGTTCCTGGGACGATGTTAGAGTTCCTGGGAGGTTGTTAAAGTTCCTGGGACGATGTTAGAGTTCCTGGGAGGTTGTTAGAGTTCCTGGGACGATGTTAGAGTTTCTGGGCGTTGTTAGATTTCCTGGGACGATGTTAGAGTTCCTGGGACGTTGTTAGAGTTTCTGGGACATTGTTATATTTCCTGGGAGGTTGTTATAGTTCCTGGGACGTTGATATAGTTCCTGGGAGGTTGTTAGAGTTCCTTGGACGATGCTAGAGTTCCTGGGACGTTGTTAGAGTTTCTGGGAGGTTGTTAGAGTTCCTGGGATGTTGTTAGAGTTCCGGGGACGTAGCTAGAATTCCTGGGACGATATTAGAGTTCCTGGGACGTTGTTAGAGTTCCTGGGACGATGTTAGAGTTTCTAGGACGTTGTTAGAGTTCATGGGACGTTGCTAGAGTTCCATTGACGCTGTTAGAGTTCCTGGGAGGTTGTTCGAGTTAATGGGAGGTTGTTAGTGTTCCTGGGACGGTGTTAGAGTTCCTGGGACGATGATAGAGTTGCTGGGACGTTGCTAGAGTTCCTGGGACGTTGCTAGAGTTCCTGGGACGATGTTAGAGTTCATGGGAAGTTGTTAGATTTCCTGGGACGATGTTTGAGTTCCTGGGACGTTGGAGGAGTTCCTGGGACGATGTTGGAGTTCCTGGGACGTTGCTAGAGTTCCTGGGACGATGTTTGAGTTCCTGGGTCGTTGGAGGAGTTCCTGGGACGATGTTAGAGTTCCTGGGACGTTGTTAGAGTTCCTGTGAGGTTGTTAAGAGTTCCTGGGAGATTGTTAGAGTTCCTGGGACGTTGTTTGAGTTCCTGGGACGTTGTAGGAGATCCTGGGACGTTTTTAGAGTTCCTGGGAGGTTGTTAGAGTTCCTGGGACGTTGATAGAATTTATGGGACGTTGGAGGAGTTCCTGTGGCGATGCTAGAGTTCCTGGGACGTTGTTAGAGTTCCTGGGACGATGTTAGAGTTCCTGGGAGGTTGCTAGAGTTCCTGGGACGTTGTTAGAGAACCTGGGATGATCATAGAGTTCCTGGGAGGTTGTTAGAGTTCCTGGGACGATGTTAGAGTTTCTGGGACGTTGTTAGATTTCCTGGGATGATGTTAGAGTTCCTGGGACGTTGTTAGATTTCCTGGGACGTTATTAACGTTCCTGGGAGGTTGTTAAGAGTTCCTGGGAGGTTGTTATAGTTCCTAGGACGTTGCTAGAGTTCCTGGGACGATGTTAGAGTTCCTGGGACGTTGTTAGAGTTCCTGGGACGATGTTAGGGTTTCTGGGACGTTGTTAGAGTTCATGGGACGTTGCTAGAATTCCTGTGACGCTGCTAGAGTACCTGGGAGGTTGTTAGAGTTCATGTGAGGTTGATAGATTTCCTGGGTCGTTGCTAGAGTACCTGGGACGTTGTTAGAGTTCCTGGGACGTTGTTAGAGTTCCTGGGATGTTGGTAGAGTTCCTGGGACGTTGTTAGAGATCCTGGGACGTTGCTAGAGTTCCTGGGGCGATGTTAGAGTTTCTGGAAGGTTGTTAGAGTTTCTGGGACGTTGTTAGAGTTCCTGAGACGATGTTAGAGTTTCTAGGACGTTGTTAGTGTCCATGGGACGTTGCTAGAGTTCCTGTGACGCTGGTAGAGTTCCTGGGAGGTTGTTAGAGTTCCTGGGACGGTGTTACAGGTCCTGGGACGATGTTAGAGTTGCTGGGACGTTGTTATAGTTCCTGGGACGTTGCTAGAGTTCCTGGGACGATGTTAGAGTTCATGGGACGTTGTTAGAGTTCATGGAAGTTGTTAGATTTCCTGGGACGATGTTTGAGTTCCTGGGACGTTGGAGGAGTTCCTGGGACGATGTTGGAGTTCCTGCGACGTTGCTAGAGTTCCTGGGACGATGTTAGTTCCTGGGTCCTTGGTGGAGTTCCTGGGACGTTGTTAGAGTTCCTGGGACGTTGTTAGAGTTCCTGGGACGTTGTTAGAGTTCCTGGGAGGTTCTGAGTTCCTGGGAGTTGTTGAGTTCCTGGGACGTTGTGGAGTCCTGGAGTTGTTAGAGTTCCTGGGACGATGATAGAGTTCCTGGGAGGTTGTTAGAGTTCCTTGGACGTTGTTAGAGTTCCTGGGACGTTGGAGGAGTTCCTGGGACGTTGTTAGAGTTCCTGGGACGTTGGAGGAGTTCCTGGGACGTTGCTAGATTTGCTGGGACGTTGCTAGAGATCCTGGGACGATGTTAGAGTTCCTGGGAGGTTGCTAGAGTTCCTGGGACGATGTTAGAGTTCCTGGGACGTTGTTAGAGTTTCTGGGACGTTGTTAAAGGTCCTGGGACGATGTTAGAGTTCCTGGGAGGTTGTTAGAGTTCCTGGGACGATGTTAGAGTTCCTGGGACGTTGATAGAGTTTCTGGGACGTTGTTAGATTTCCTGGGCGGTGGTTATAGTTCCTGGGACGTTGATAGAGTTCCTTGGAGGTTGTTAGAGTTCCTGGGACGATGCTAGAGTTCCTGGGACGTTGCTAGATTTCCTGGGATGCTGTTAGAGTTCCTGGGACGTAGCTAGAGTTCCTGGGACGATATTAGAGTTCCTGGCACGTTGTTAGAGTTCCTGGGACGATGTTAGAGTTTCTAGGATTTTTTAGAGTTCATGGGACGTTGCTAGAGTTCCTGTGACGCTATTAGAGTTCCTGGGAGATTGTTAGAGTTCATGGGAGGTTGTTAGAGTTCATGGGACGGTGTTAGAGTTCCTGGGACGTTGCTAGAGTTCCTGGGATGATGATAGAGTTTCTGGGACGTTGCTAGAGTTCCTGGGACGTTGTTAGAGTTCCTGGGACGTTGTTAGAGTGCATGGGACGTTGGTGGAGTTCCTGGGACGTTGCTAGAATTCCTGGGACGTTGCTAGAGTTCCTGGGACGATGTTGGAGTTCCTGGGGCGTTGCTAGAGTTCCTGGGACGATGTTTGAGTTCCTGGGTCGTTGGAGGAGTTCCTGGGACGATGTTCGAGTTCCTGGGACGTTGTTAGAGTTCCTTGGAGGTGATACGAGTTCCTGGGAGGTTGATAGAGTTCCTGGGACGTTATTTGAGTTCCTGGGACGTTGTAGGAGATCCTGGGACGATGTTAGAGTTTCTAGGACGTTGTTAGAGTTCATGAGACGTTGATAGAGTTCCTGTGGCGCTGTTAGAGTTTCTAGGACGTTGTTAGAGTTCATGAGACGTTGATAGAGTTCCTGTGGCGCTGTTAGAGTTCATGGTAGGTTGTTAGAGTTCATGGGAGGTTGTTACAGTTCCTGGGAGGGTATTAGTTTACTTGGGACGTTGTTAGAGTTCATGGGAAGTTGTTAGATTTCCTGGGACGTTGATAGAGTTCCTGGGACATTGCTAGAGTTCCTGGGACGATGATTGAGTTCCTGGGACGTTGCCAGAGTTCCTGGGACGATGTTAGAGTTCCTTGGAGGTTGCTAGAGTTCCTGGGACGATGTTAGAGTTCCTGGGACGTTGTTAGAGTTCCTGGGACGTTGTTAGAGTTCCAGGGACGTTGCTAGAGTTCCTGGGACGTTGGTAGAGTTCCTGGGACGATGATAGAGCTCCTGGGAGGTTGTTAGAGTTCCTGGGACGTTGTTAGAGTTCCTGGGACGTTGGAGGAGTTCCTGGGCCGTTGTTACAGTTCCTGGGACGTTGGAGGAGTTCCTGGGACGTTGCTAGATGTCCTGGGACGTTGCTAGAGGTCGTGGGACGATCTTTGAGTTCCTGGGAGGTTGCTAGAGTTCGTGCGACGATGTTAGAGTTCCTGGGACGTTGTTAGAGTTCCTGGGATGTTGTTAATGTTCCTGGGACGATGTTAGAGTTCCTGGGTGGTTGTTAGATTTCCTGGGACGATGTTAGAGTTCCTGGGACGTTGTTAGAGTTTCTGGGAGGTTGTTAGAGTTCCTGGGACGATGTTAGTGTTTCTCGGACGTTGTTAGAGTTCATGGGACGTTGCTAGAATTCCTGTGACGCTGCTAGAGTTCCTGGGAGGTTGTTTGAGTTCATGGGTGGTTGTTAGAGTTCCTGGGACGGTGTTAGAGTTCCTGGTACGTTGCTAGAGTACCTGGGACGTTGTTAGAATTCCTGGGACGTTGGAGGAGTTCCTGGGAGATTGCTAGAGTTCCTGGGACGATGTTAGAGTTCCTGGGACGTTGTTAGAGTTCCTGGGACGTTGTTAGAGTTCCTTGGACGTTGCTCGATTTCCTGGGATGTTGTAAGAGTACCTGGGACGTTGGAGTAGTTCCTGTGAGGTTGTTGGTGTCCCTGTGAGGTTGTTAGAGTTCCTGGGACGTTGTTAGAGTTCCTGGGACGTTGGAGGAGTTCCTGGGAGGTTGTTTGAATTACTGGGACGTTGTTAGAGTTCCTGGGAGGTTGTTAGAGTTCATGGGAGGTTGTTAGAGTTCCTGGGACGATGTTAGAGTTTCTGGGACGTTGTTAGATTTCCTGGGATTATGTTAGAATTCATGGGACGTTGTTAGAGTTTCTGGGACGTTGTTGGATTTTCTGGGACGATGTTAGAGTTCCTGGGACGTTGTTAGAGTTCCTGGGAGGTTGTTATAGTTCCTGGGACGTTGATAGAGTTCCTGGGAGGTTGTTAGAGTTCCTGGGACGATGTTGGAGTTCCTGGGACGTTGTAAGAGTATCGGGACGTTGGAGTAGTTCCTGTGAGGTTGATAGTGTCACTGGGAGGTTATTATAGTTCCTGAGACGTTGTTTGAGTTCCTGGGACGTTGTAGGAGATCATGGGACGTTGCTAGAGTTCCTGGGACGTTGTTAGAGTTCATGGGACGTTGGAGGAGTTCCTGGAACGTTGTTAGAATTCCTGGGACGATGATAGAGTTCCTGGGAGGTTGTTAGAGTTCCTGGGACGTTGTTAGAGTTCCTGGGACGTTGGAGGAGTTCCTGGGACGTTGGAGGAGTACCTGGGACGTTGCTAGATTTCCTGGTACTTTGCTAGAGATCCTGGGACGATGTTAGAGTTCCTGGGACGTTGTTAGAGTTCCTGGGACGTTGTTAAAGTACCTGGGACGATGTTAGAGTTCCTGGGAGGTTGTTAGAGTTCTTGGGACGATGTTAGAGTTTCTGGGCGTTGTTAGATTTCCTGGGACGATGTTAGAGTTCCTGGGACGTTGTTAGAGTTTCTGGGATGTTGATAGAGTTCCTGGGAGGTTGTTAGAGTTCCTGGGACGATGCTAGAATTCCTGGGACGTTGTTAGAGTTTCCGCGAGGTTGTTATAGTTCCTGGGACGTTGATAGAGTTCCTGGGAGGTTGTTAGAGTTCCTGGGACGATGCTAGAGTTCCTGGGACGTTGTTAGAGTTTCTGGGAGGTTGTTAGAGTTCCTGGGACATAGCTAGAGTTCCTGGGGCGATTTTAGAGTTCCTGGGACGTTGTTAGAGTTCCTGGGACGATGTTAGAGTTTCTAGGACGTTGTTAGAGTTCATGGGACGTTGCTAGAGTTCCTGTGACGTTGTTAGAGTTTCTGGGAGGTTGTTAGAGTTCCTGGGACATAGCTAGAGTTCCTGGGGCGATTTTAGAGTTCCTGGGACGTTGTTAGAGTTCCTGGGACGATGTTAGAGTTTCTAGGACGTTGTTAGAGTTCATGGGACGTTGCTAGAGTTCCTGTGACGCTGTTAGAGTTCCTGGGAGGTTGTTAGAGTTCATGGGAGGTTGTTAGAGTTCCTGGGACGGTGATACAGTTCCTGGGACGATGATAGAGTTGCTTGGACGTTGCTAGAGTTCCTGGGACGTTGCTAGAGTTCCTGGGTCGATGTAAGAGTTCATGGGACGTTGTTAGAGTTCATGGGATGTTGTTAGATTTCCTGGGACGATGTTTGAGTTCCTGGGACGTTGTAGGAGTTCCTGGGACGATGATAGAGTTTCTAGGACGTTGCTAGAGTTCCTGGGACGTTGCTAGAGTTCCTGGGACGATGTTAGAGTTCCTGGGACGTTGTTATAGTTCCTGGGACGTTGCTAGAGTTACTGGGACGATGTTGGAGTTCTTGGGATGTTGTAGGAGTACCTGGGACGTTGGAGTAGTTCCTGTGAGGTTGTTAGTGTCCCTGGGAGGTTGTTAGAGTGCCTGGGACGTTGTTAGAGTTCCTGGGACGTTGGAGGAGTTCCTGGGACGTTGTTAGAGTTCCTGGGACGTTGCAGGAGTTCCTGGGACGTTGCTAGAGTTCCTGGGACGATCTTAGAGTTCCTGGGACGATGTTTGAGTTCCTGGGACGTTGGAGGAGTTCCTGGGACGATGTTGGAGTTCCTGGGACGTTGCTAGAGTTCCTGGGAGGATGTTAAGAGTTCCTGGGAGGTTGCTAGAGTTCCTGGGACGTTGTTTGAGTTCGTGGGACGTTGTAGGAGATCCTGGGACGTTGTTAGAGTTCCTGGGAGGTTGTTAGAGTTCCTGGGACGTTGTTAGAGTTCCTGGGACGTTGCCAGAGTTCCTGGGACGATGTTAGAGATCCTTGGAGGTTGCTAGAGTTCCTGGGACGATGTTTGAGTTCCTGGGTCGTTGGAGGAGTTCCTGGGACGTTGTTAGAGTTCTTGGGAGGTTGTTAAGAGTTCCTGGGAGGTTGTTAGAGTTCCTGGGACGATGATAGAGTTCCTGGGAGGTTGTTAGAGTTCCTGGGACGTTGTTAGAGTTCCTGGGACGTTGGAGGAGTTTCTGGGACGTTGATAGAGTTCCTGGGACGTTGCAGGAGCTCCTGGGACGTTGCTAGAGTTCCTGGGACGATCTTAGAGTTCCTGGGAGGTTGCTAGAGTTCCTGGGACGATGTTAGAGTTCCTTGGACGTTGTTAGAGTTCCTGGGATGTTGTTAGATTTCCTGGGACGATGTTAGAGTTTCTGGGCGTTGTTAGATTTCCTGGGACGATGTTAGAGTTCCTGGGACGTTGTTAGAGTTTCTGGGAGGTTGTTAGAGTTCCTGGGACGATGTTAGTGATTCTGGGACGTTGTTAGAGTTCATGGGACGTTGCTAGAATTCCTGTGACGCTGCTAGAGTTCCTGGGAGGTTGTTAGAGTTCATGGGTGGTTGTTAGAGTTCCTGGGACGGTGTTAGAGTTCCTGGGACATTGCTAGAATTCCTGCGACGTTGTTAGAGTTCATGGGACGTTGCTAGAGTACCTGGGACGTTGTTAGAGTTCCTGGGAGGTTGTTAGTGTCCCTGGGAGGTTGTTAGAGTTCCTGGAACGTTGTTAGAGTTCCTGGGACGTTGGAGGAGTTCCTGGGACGATGTTAGAGTTTCTGGGCGTTGTTAGATTTCCTGGGACGATGTTAGAGTTCCTGGGACGTTGTTAGAGTTTCTGGGAGGTTGTTAGAGTTCCTGGGACGATGTTAGTGTTTCTGGGACGTTGTTAGAGTTCATGGGATGTTGCTAGAATTCCTGTGACGCTGCTAGAGTTTCTGGGAGGTTGTTAGAGTTCATGGGTGGTTGTTAGAGTTCCTGGGACGGTGTTAGAGTTCCTGGGACATTGCTAGAATTCCTGCGACGTTGTTAGAGTTCCTGGGACGTTGCTAGAGTACCTGGGACGTTGGGGGAGTTCCTGGGAGGTTGTTAGAGTTCCTGGGACGTTGGAGGAGTTCCTGGGACGTTGTTAGAGTTCTTGGTATGTTGTTAGAGTTCCTGGGACGTTGTTAGAGATCCTGGGACGTTGGAGGAGTTCCTATGACGTTGCTAGAGTTCCTGGGACGATGCTAGAGTTCCTGGGACGATTTTAGAGTTCCTGGGAGATTGCTAGAGTTCCTGGGATAATGTTAGAGTTCCTGGGACGTTGTTAGAGTTCCTGGGAGGTTGTTAGAGTTCCTTGGACGTTGCTAGAGTTACTGGGACGATGTTGGAGTTCCTGGGATGTTGTAAGAGTACCTGGGACGTTGGAGTAGTTCCTGTGAGGTTGTTAGTGTCCCTGGGAGGTTGTTAGAGTTCCAGGGACGTTATTAGAGTTCCTGGGACGTTGGAGGAGTTCCTGGGACGTTGTTAGAGTTCCTGGGAGGTTGTAAGAGTTGCTGGGACGTTGTTAGAGTTCCTGGGAGGTTGTTAGATTTCCTGGGACGATGTTAGAGTTTCTGGGACGTTGTTAGATTTCCTGGTACTATGTTAGAATTCCTGGGACGTTGTTAGAGTTTCTGGGACGTTGTTAAATTTCCTGGGACGATGTTAGAGTTCGTAGGACGTTGTTAGAGTTACTGGGAGGTTGTTATAGTTCCTGCGACGTTGATATATTTCCTGGGAGGTAGTTAGAGTTCCTGGGACGATGTTGGAGTTCCTGGGACGTTGTAAGAGTACCTGGGACGTTGGAGTAGTTCCTGTGAGGTTGTTAGTGTTCCTGGGAGGTTGTTAGAGTTCCTGGGACGTTGTTTGAGTTCCTGGGAGGTTGTTAGAGTTCCTGGGAGGTTGTTAGAGTTCATGGGACGTTGGAGGAGTTCCTGGGAGGTTGCTAGAGTTCCTGGGACGTTGTTAGAGTTCATGGGACGTTGGAGGAGTTCCTGGGACGTTGCTAGAGTTCCTGAGACGATGTTAGAGTTCCTGGGAGGTTGCTAGAGTTCCTGGGACGATGTTAGAGTTCCTGGGACGTTGTTAGAGTTCCTGGGACGTTGTTAGAGTTCCTGGGACGATGATGGAGTTCCTGGGAGGTTGTTAGAGTTCCTGGGACGATGTTAGTGATTCTGGGACGTTGGAGGAGTTCGTGGGAGGTTGCTAGAGTACATGGGACGTTGATAGAGTTCATGGGACGTTGGAGGAGTTCCTGGGACGTTGTTAGAGTTCCTGGGACGTTTCTAGAGTTCCTGTGATGCTGTTAGAATTCCTGGGAGGTTGTTAGAGTTCATGGGAGGTTGTTAGAGTTCATGGGAAGGTGTTAGAGTTCCTGGGACGTTGCTAGAGTTCCTGGGACGTTGTTAGAGTTCATGGGACGTTGGAGGAGTTCCTGGGACGTTGCTAGAGTTCCTGGGACGATGTTTGAGTACCTGGGACGTTGCTAGAGTTCCTGGGACGATGATAGAGTTGCTGGGACGTAGCTAGAGTTCCTGGGACGTTGCTAGAGTTCCTGGGACGATGTTAGAGTTCATGGGACGTTGTTAGAGTTCATGGGAAGTTGTTTGAGTTCCTGGGACGTTGGAGGAGTTCCTGGGACGATGTTGGAGTTCCTGGGAAGTTGCTAGAGTTCCTGGGACGATGTTAGAGATCCTGGGACGTTGTTAGAGTTCCTGGGAGGTTGTTAAGAGTTCCTGGGAGGTTGTTAGAGTTCCTGGGACGTTGTTAGAGTTCCTGGGAGGTTGTTAGAGTTCCTGTGACGTTGATAGAGTTCATGGGACGTTGGAGGAGTTCCTGTGAGGTTGTTAGTGTCCATGGGAGGTTGTTAGAGTTCCTGGGACGTTGTTAGAGTTCCTGGGACGTTGGAGGAGTTCCTGGGACGATGTTGGAGTTCCTGGGACGTTGCTAGAGTTCCTGGGAGGATGTTTGAGTTCCTGGGTCATTGGAGGAGTTCCTGGGACGATGTTAGAGTTCCTGGGACGTCGTTAGAGTTCCTTTGAGGTTGTTAAGAGTTCCTGGGAGGTTGTTAGTGTTCCTGGGACGTTGTATGAGTTCGTGGGACGTTGTAGGAGATCCTGGGACGTTGTTAGAGTTCCTGGGAGGTTGTTAGAGTTCCTGTGACGTTGTTAGAGTTCCTGGGACATTGCCAGAGTTCCTGGGACGATGTTAGAGTTCCTGGGACTTTGTTAGAGTTTCTGGGACGTTGTTAGAGTTCCAGGGACGTTGCTAGAGTTCCTGGGACGTTGTTAGAGTTCCTGGGACGTTGTTAGAGTTCCTGGGACGTTGGAGGAGTTCCTGGGACGTTGTTACAGTTCCTGGGATGTTGGAGGAGTTCCTGGGACGTTGCTAGATGTCCTGGGACGTTGCTAGAGTTCGTGGGACGATCTTTGAGTTCCTGGGAGGTTGCTACAGTTCGTGGGACGATGTTAGAGTTCCTGGGACGTTGTTAGAGTTCCTGGGATGTTGTTAATGTTCCTGGGACGATGTTAGAGTTCCTGTGACGCTGTTAGAGTTAATGGGAGGTTGTTAGAGGTCATGGGAGGTTGTTAGAGTTCCTGGGACGTTGATAGAGTTCCTGGGACGTTGCTAGAGTTCCTGGGACGATGATAGAGTTCATGGGACGTTGTTAGAGTTCATGGGAAGTTGTTAGATTTCCTGGGACGATGTTTGAGTTCCTGGGACGTTGGAGGAGTTCCTGGGACGAAGTTGGAGTTCCTGTGACGATGTTAGAGTTCCTGGGACGTTGTTAGAGTTCCTCGGAGGTTGTTAAGAGTTCCTGGGAGGTTGTTAGAGTTCCTGGGACGTTGTTTGAGTTCCTGGGACGTTGTAGGAGATCCTGGGAGGTTGTTAGAGTTCCTGGGACGTTGATAGAGTTCATGGGACGTTATAGGAGTTCCTGGGACGTTGCTAGAGTTCCTGGGATGTTGCCAGAGTTCCTGGGACGATGTTAGAGTTCATGGGACGTTGATAGAGTTCATGAGAAGTTGTTAGAGTTCCTGGGACGGTGTTAGAGTTCCTGGGACGTTGCTAGAGTACCTGGGAGGTTGTTAGTGTCCCTGGGAGGTTGTTGGAGTTCCTGGGACGTTGTTAGAGTTCCTGGGACGTTGGAGGAGTTCCTGGGACGTTGTTAGAGTTCCTGGGACGTTTCTAGAGTTCCTGTGACGCTGTTAGAATTCCTGGGAGGTTGTTAGAGTTCATGGGAGGTTGTTAGAGTTCATGGGACGGTGTTAGAGTTCCTGGGACGTTGCTAGAGTTCCTGGGACGTTGTTAGAGTTCAAGGGACGTTGGAGGAGTTCCTGGGACGTTGCTAGAGTTCCTGGGACGTTGCTAGAGTTCATGGGACGATGTTTGAGTACCTGGGACGTTGGAGGAGTTCCTGGGACGATGTTAGAGTTCCTGGGACGTTGTTAGAGTTCCTGGGACGATGTTAGAGTGTCTAGGACGTTGTTAGAGTTCATGGGACGTTGATATAGTTCCTGTGACGCTGTTAGAGTTCATGGGAGGTTGTTAGAGTTCATGGGATGTTGTTAGAGTTCCTGGGACGTTGATAGAGTTCCAGGGACGTTGCTAGAGTTCCTGGGACGATGATAGAGTTGCTGGGACGTTGCTAGAGTTCCTGGGACGTTGCTAGAGTTCCTGGGACGATGTTAGAGTTCCTGGGACGTTGATAGAGTTCCTGGGAGGTTGTTAAGAGTTCCTGGGAGGTTGTTAGAGTTCCGAGGACGTTGTTTGAGTTCCTGGGAGATTCTTAGAGTTCCTGGGACGTTGATAGAGTTCATGGGACGTTGGAGGAGTTCCTGGGACGTTGCTAGAGTTCCTGGGACGTTGCCAGAGTTCCTGGGACGATGTTAGAGTTCATGGGACGTTGTTAGAGTTCATGGGAAGTTGTTAGATTTCCTGGGACGATGTTTGAGTTCCTGGGACGTTGGAGGAGTTCCTGGGACGATGTTGGAGTTCCTGGGACGTTGCTAGAGTTCCATTGGAGGATGTTTGAGTGCCTGGGTCATTGGAGGAGTTCCTGGGACGATGTTAGAGTTCCTGGGACGTTGTTAGAGTTCCTGTGAGGTTGTTAAGAGTTCCTGGGAGGTTGTTAGAGTTCCTGGGACGTTGTTTGAGTTCGTGGGGCGTTCTATGAGTTCCTGGGACGTTGTTAGAGTTCCTGGGAGGTTGCTAGAGTTCCTGGGACGATGATAGAGTTGCTGGGACGTAGCTAGAGTTCCTGGGACGTTGCTAGAGTTCCTGGGACGATGTTAGTGTTCATGGGACGTTGTTAGAGTTCATGGGAAGTTGTTTGAGTTCCTGGGACGTTGGAGGAGTTCCTGGGACGTGTAGTTCTGGGATGTGAGTTCCTGGGACGTTTAGAGTTCCTGGGACGATGATAGAGATCCTGGGATGTTGCTAGAGTTCCTGGGAGGTTGTTAAGAGTTCCTGGGAGGTTGTTAGAGTTCCTGGGACGTTGTTTGAGTTCCTGGGACGTTGTAGGAGATCCTGGGAGGTTGTTAAGAGTTCCTGGGAGGTTGTTAGAGTTCCTGGGACGATGTTAGAGATCCTGGGACGTTGTTAGAGTTCCTGGGAGGTTGTTAAGAGTTCCTGGGAGGTTGTTAGAGTTCCTGGGAGGTTGTTAGAGTTCCTGTGACGTTGATAGAGTTCATGGGACGTTGGAGGAGTTCCTGGGACGTTGCTAGAGCTCCTGGGACGTTGCCAGAGTTCCTGGGACGATGTTAGAGTTCATGTGACGTTGTTAGAGTTCATGGGAAGTTGTTAGATTTCCTGGGATGATGTTTGAGTTCCTGGGACGTTGGAGGAGTTCCTGGGACGATGTTGGAGTTCCTGGGACGTTGCTAGAGTTCCTGGGAGGATGTTTGAGTTCCTGGGTCATTGGAGGAGTTCCTGGGACGATGTTAGAGTTCCTGGGACGTCGTTAGAGTTCCTGTGAGGTTGTTAGAGTTCCTGGGAGGTTGTTAGAGTTCCTGGGACGTTGTATGAGTTCGTGGGACGTTGTAGGAGATCCTGGGACGTTGTTAGAGTTCCTGGGAGGTTGTTAGAGTTCCTGGGACGTTGCCAGAGTTCCTGGGACGATGTTAGAGTTCCTGGGACTTTGTTAGATTTCCTGGGACGTTGTTAGAGTTCCAGGGACGTTGCTAGATTTCCTGGGACGTTGTTAGAGTTCCTGGGACGTTTATAGAGTTCCTGGGAGGTTGTTAGAGTTCCTGGGACGTTGTTAGAGTTCCGGGGACGTTGGAGGAGTTCCTGGGACGTTGTTACAGTTCCTGGGATGTTGGAGGAGTTCCTGGGACGTTGCTAGATGTCCTGGGACGTTGCTAGAGTTCGTGGGACGATCTTTGAGTTCCTGGGAGGTTGCTAGAGTTCGTGGGACGATGTTAGAGTTCCTGTGACGCTGTTAGAGTTCATGGGAGGTTGTTATAGTTCATGGGAGGTTGTTAGAGTTCCTGGGACGTTGATAGAGTTCCTGGGACGTTGCTAGAGTTCCTGGGACGATGATAGAGTTCATGGGACGTTGATAGAGTTCATGGGAAGTTGTTAGATTTCCTGGGACGATGTTTGAGTTCCTGGGACGTTGGAGGAGTTCCTGGGACGATGTTGGAGTTCCTGGGAAGTTGCTAGAGTTCCTGTGACGATGTTAGAGTTCCTGGGACGTTGTTAGAGTTCCTGGGAGGTTGTTAAGAGTTCCTGGGAGGTTGTTAGAGTTCCTGGGACGTTGTTTGAGTTCCTGGGACGTTGTAGGAGATCCTGGGAGGTTGTTGTTAGAGTTCCTGGGACGTTGATAGAGTTCATGGGACGTTGGAGGAGTTCCTGGGACGTTGCTAGAGTTCCTGGGATGTTGCCAGAGTTCCTGGGACGATGTTAGAGTTCATGGGACGTTGTTAGAGTTCATGGGAAGTTGTTAGAGTTCCTGGGACGGTGTTAGAGTTCCTAGGACGTTGCTAGAGTACCTGGGACGTTGTTAGAGTTCATGGGACGTTGGAGGAGTTCCTGGGAGGTTGTTAGTGTCCCTGGGAGGTTGTTGGAGTTCCTGGGACGTTGTTAGAGTTCCTGGGACGTTGGAGGAGTTCCTGGGACGTTGTTAGAGTTCCTGGGACGTTTCTAGAGTTCCTGTGACGCTGTTAGAATTCCTGGGAGGTTGTTAGAGTTCATGGGAGGTTGTTAGAGTTCATGGGACGGTGTTAGAGTTCCTGGGACGTTGCTAGAGTTCCTGGGACGTTGTTAGAGTTCATGGGACGTTGGAGGAGTTCCTGGGACGTTGCTAGAGTTCCTGGGACGTTGCTAGAGTTCATGGGACGATGTTTGAGTACCTGGGACGTTGCTAGAGTTCCTGGGACGATGTTTGAGTTCCTGGGTCGTTGGAGGAGTTCCTGGGACGATGTTAGAGTTCCTGGGACGTTGTTAGAGTTCCTGGGACGATGTTAGAGTTTCTAGGACGTTGTTAGAGTTCATGCGACGTTGATATAGTTACTGTGACGCTGTTAGAGTTCATGGGAGGTTGTTAGAGATCATGGGATGTTGCTAGAGTTCCTGGGACGATGATATAGTTGCTGGGACGTAGCTAGAGTTCCTGGGACGTTGCTAGAGTTCCTGGGACGATGTTAGTGTTCATGGGACGTTGTTAGAGTTCATGGGAAGTTGTTTGAGTTCCTGGGACGTTGGAGGAGTTCCTGGGACGATGTTGGAGTTCCTGGGAAGTTACTAGAGTTCCTGGGACGATGATAGAGATCCTGGGATGTTGCTAGAGTTCCTGGGAGGTTGTTAAGAGTTCCTGGGAGGTTGTTAGAGTTCCTGGGACGTTGTTTGAGTTCCTGGGACGTTGTAGGAGATCCTGGGAGGTTGTTAAGAGTTCCTGGGAGGTTGTTAGAGTTCCTGGGACGATGTTAGAGATCCTGGGACGTTGTTAGAGTTCCTGGGAGGTTGTTAAGAGTTCCTGGGAGGTTGTTAGAGATCCTGGGAGGTTGTTAGAGTTCCTGTGACGTTGATAGAGTTCATGGGACGTTGGAGGAGTTCCTGGGACGTTGCTAGAGCTCCTGGGACGTTGCCAGAGTTCCTGGGACGATGTTAGAGTTCATGTGACGTTGTTAGAGTTCATGGGAAGTTGTTAGATTTCCTGGGATGATGTTTGAGTTCCTGGGACGTTGGAGGAGTTCCTGGGACGATGTTGGAGTTCCTGGGACGTTGCTAGAGTTCCTGGGAGGATGTTTGAGTTCCTGGGTCATTGGAGGAGTTCCTGGGACGATGTTAGAGTTCCTGGGACGTCGTTAGAGTTCCTGTGAGGTTGTTAAGAGTTCCTGGGAGGTTGTTAGAGTTCCTGGGACGTTGTATGAGTTCGTGGGACGTTGTAGGAGATCCTGGGACGTTGTTAGAGTTCCTGGGAGGTTGTTAGAGTTCCTGGGACGTTGCCAGAGTTCCTGGGACGATGTTAGAGTTCCTGGGACTTTGTTAGATTTCCTGGGACGTTGTTAGAGTTCCAGGGACGTTGCTAGATTTCCTGGGACGTTGTTAGAGTTCCTGGGACGTTTATAGAGTTCCTGGGAGGTTGTTAGAGTTCCTGGGACGTTGTTAGAGTTCCGGGGACGTTGGAGGAGTTCCTGGGACGTTGTTACAGTTCCTGGGATGTTGGAGGAGTTCCTGGGACGTTGCTAGATGTCCTGGGACGTTGCTAGAGTTCGTGGGACGATCTTTGAGTTCCTGGGAGGTTGCTAGAGTTCGTGGGACGATGTTAGAGTTCCTGGGACGTTGTTAGAGTTCCTGGGATGTTGTTAATGTTCCTGGGACGATGTTAGAGTTCCTGTGACGCTGTTAGAGTTCATGGGAGGTTGTTATAGTTCATGGGAGGTTGTTAGAGTTCCTGGGACGTTGATAGAGTTCCTGGGACGTTGCTAGAGTTCCTGGGACGATGATAGAGTTCATGGGACGTTGATAGAGTTCATGGGAAGTTGTTAGATTTCCTGGGACGATGTTTGAGTTCCTGGGACGTTGGAGGAGTTCCTGGGACGATGTTGGAGTTCCTGGGAAGTTGCTAGAGTTCCTGTGACGATGTTAGAGTTCCTGGGACGTTGTTAGAGTTCCTGGGAGGTTGTTAAGAGTTCCTGGGAGGTTGTTAGAGTTCCTGGGACGTTGTTTGAGTTCCTGGGACGTTGTAGGAGATCCTGGGAGGTTGTTGTTAGAGTTCCTGGGACGTTGATAGAGTTCATGGGACGTTGGAGGAGTTCCTGGGACGTTGCTAGAGTTCCTGGGATGTTGCCAGAGTTCCTGGGACGATGTTAGAGTTCATGGGACGTTGTTAGAGTTCATGGGAAGTTGTTAGAGTTCCTGGGACGGTGTTAGAGTTCCTAGGACGTTGCTAGAGTACCTGGGACGTTGTTAGAGTTCATGGGACGTTGGAGGAGTTCCTGGGAGGTTGTTAGTGTCCCTGGGAGGTTGTTGGAGTTCCTGGGACGTTGTTAGAGTTCCTGGGACGTTGGAGGAGTTCCTGGGACGTTGTTAGAGTTCCTGGGACGTTTCTAGAGTTCCTGTGACGCTGTTAGAATTCCTGGGAGGTTGTTAGAGTTCATGGGAGGTTGTTAGAGTTCATGGGACGGTGTTAGAGTTCCTGGGACGTTGCTAGAGTTCCTGGGACGTTGTTAGAGTTCATGGGACGTTGGAGGAGTTCCTGGGACGTTGCTAGAGTTCCTGGGACGTTGCTAGAGTTCATGGGACGATGTTTGAGTACCTGGGACGTTGCTAGAGTTCCTGGGACGATCTTTGAGTTCCTGGGTCGTTGGAGGAGTTCCTGGGACGATGTTAGAGTTCCAGGGACGTTGTTAGACTTCCTGGGACGATGTTAGAGTTTCTAGGACGTTGTTAGAGTTCATGCGACGTTGATATAGTTACTGTGACGCTGTTAGAGTTCATGGGAGGTTGTTAGAGATCATGGGATGTTGTTAGAGTTCCTGGGACGTTGATAGAGTTCCTGGGACGATGTTAGAGTTCCTTGGAGGTTGCTAGAGTTCCTGGGACGATGTTAGAGTTCCTGGGACTTTGTTAGAGTTCCTGGGACGATGATAGAGTTCCTGGGAGGTTGTTAGAGTTCCTGGGTCGTTGGAGGAGTTCCTGGGAAGTTGTTAGATTTCCTGGTATGTTGGAGGAGTTCCTGGGACGTTGCTAGATGTCCTGGGACGTTGCTAGAGTTCGTGGGACGATCTTTGAGTTCCTGGGAGGTTGCTAGAGTTCGTGGGACGATGTTAGAGTTCCTGGGACGTTATTAGAGTTCCTGGGATGTTTTTAATGTTCCTGGGACGATGGTAGAGTTCCTGGGAGGTTGTTAGATTTCCTGGGACGATGTTAGAGTTTCTGGGCGTTGTTAGATTTCCTGGGACGATGTTAGAGTTCCTGGGACGTTGCTAGAGTTTCTGGGAGGTTGTTAGAGTTCCTTGGACGATGTTAGTGTTTCTGGGACGTTGTTAGAGTTCATGGGACGTTGCTAGAATTCCTGTGACGCTGCTAGAGTTCCTGGGAGGTTGTTTGAGTTCATGGGTGGTTGTTAGAGTTCCTGGGACGGTGTTAGAGTTCCTGGGACATTGCTAGAATTCCTGCGACGTTGTTAGAGTTCCTGGGACGTTGCTAGAGAACCTGGGACGTTGTTAGAGTTCCTGGGACGTTGGAGGAGTTCCTGGGAGATTGCTAGAATTCCTGGGACGATGTTAGAGTTCCTGGGACGTTGTTAGAGTTCCTGGGACGTTGTTAGAGTTCCTTGGACGTTGCTAGAGTTACTGGGACGATGTTGGAGTTCCTGGGATGTTGGAGTAGTTTGTGGGAGGTTGTTAGAGTTACTGGGACGTAGTTAGAGTTCCTTTGACGTTGGAGGAGTTTGTGGGAGGTTGTTAGAGTTACTGGGAGGTTGTTAGAGTTCCTGGGAGGTTGTTAGAGTTCATGGGAGGTTGTTAGAGTTCCTGGGACGATGTTAGAGTTTCTGGGACGTTGTTAGATTTCCTGGGACTATGTTAGAATTCCTGGGACGTTGTTAGAGTATCTGGGACGTTGGAGTAGTTCCTGTGAGGTTGTTAGTGTCCATGGGAGGTTGTTAGAGTTCATGGGACGTTGTTTGAGTTCCTGGGACGTTGAAAGAGATCCTGGGACGTTGTTAGAGTTCCTGGGAGGTTGATAGAGTTCCTGGGACGTTGTTAGAGTTCATGGGACGTTGGAGGAGTTCCTGGGACGTTGTTAGAATTCCTGGGACGATGATAGAGTTCCTGGGAGGTTGTTAGAGTTCCTGGGACGTTGTTACAGTTCCTGGGACGTTGTAGGAGATCCTGGGACGTTGGAGGAGTACCTGGGACGTTGCTAGATTACCTGTGACTTTGCTAGAGATCCTGGGACGATGTTAGAGTTCCTGGGACGTTGTTAGAGTTCCTGGGACGTTGTTAAAGTTCCTGGGACGATGTTAGAGTTTCTGGGACGTTGATAGAGTTCCTGGGAGGTTGTTAGAGTTCCTGGGACGATGCTAGAATTCCTGGGACGTTGTTAGAGTTTCCGCGAGGTTGTTGTAGTTCCTGGGACGTTGATAGAGTTCCTGGGAGGTTGTTAGTGTTCCTGGGACGATGCTAGAGTTCCTGGGACGTTGTTAGAGTTTCTGGGAGGTTGTTAGAGTTCCTGGGACGTAGCTAGAGTTCATGGGACGTTGTTAAAGTTCCTGGGAGGTTGTTATAGTTCCTGGGACGTTGATAGAGTTCCTGGGAGGTTGTTAGAGTTCCTGGGACGATGCTAGTGTTCCTGGGACGTTGTTAGAGTATCTGGGAGGTTGTTAGAGTTCCTGGGATGTTGTTAGAGTTCCTGTGACGTAGCTAGAGTTCCTTGGACGATTTTAGAGTTCCTGGGACGTTGTTAGAGTTCCTGGGACGATGTTAGAGTTTCTAGGACGTTGTTAGATTTCATGGGACGTTGCTAGAGTTCCTGGGACGGAGTTAGAGTTCCTGGGAGGTTGTTAGAGTTCCTGGGACGTTGCCAGAGTTCCTGGGACGATGTTAGAGTTCCTGGGACTTTGTTAGAGTTCCTGGGACGTTGTTAGAGTTCCTGGGACGTTGATAGAGTTCCTGGGATGATGATAGAGTTCCTGGGAGGTTGTTAGAGTTCCTGGGACGTTGTTAGAGTTCCTGGGACGTTGGAGGAGTTCCTGGGACGTTGTTACAGTTCCTGGGATGTTGGAGGAGTTCCTGGGACGTTGCTAGATGTCCTGGGACGTTGCTAGAGTTCGTGGGACGATCTTTGAGTTCCTGGGAGGTTGCTACAGTTCGTGGGACGATGTTAGAGTTCCTGGGACGTTGTTAGAGTTCCTGGGATGTTGTTAATGTTCCTGGGACGATGTTAGAGTTCCTGTGACGCTGTTAGAGTTCATGGGAGGTTGTTAGAGTTCATGGGAGGTTGTTAGAGTTCCTGGGACGTTGATAGAGTTCCTGGGACGTTGCTAGAGTTCCTGGGACGATGATAGAGTTCATGGGACGTTGTTAGAGTTCATGGGAAGTTGTTAGAATTCCTGTGACGCTGATAGAGTTCCTGGGAGGTTGTTTGAGTTCATGGGTGGTTGTTAGAGTTCCTGGGACGGTGTTAGAGTTCCTGGGACATTGCTAGAATTCCTGCGACGTTGTTAGAGTTCCTGGGACGTTGCTAGAGAACCTGGGACGTTGTTAGAGTTCCTGGGACGTTGGAGGAGTTCATGGGAGATTGCTAGAATTCCTGGGACGATGTTAGAGTTCCTGGGACGTTGTTAGAGTTCCTGGGACGTT
Organism: Archivesica marissinica; assembly: GCA_014843695.1. NCBI lineage: Eukaryota > Metazoa > Mollusca > Bivalvia > Venerida > Vesicomyidae > Archivesica > Archivesica marissinica. Next base: position 77,957,714 of record CM026402.1, on the reverse strand, counting down.
GTTAGAGTTCCTTGGACGTTGCTAGAGTTACTGGGACGATGTTGGAGTTCCTGGGATGTTGGAGTAGTTTGTGGGAGGTTGTTAGAGTTACTGGGACGTTGTTAGAATTCCTTTGACGTTGGAGGAGTTTGTGGGAGGTTGTTAGAGTTACTGGGACGTTGTTAGAGTTCCTGGGAGGTTGTTAGAGTTCATGGGAGGTTGTTAGAGTTCCTGGGACGATGTTAGAGTTTCTGGGACGTTGTTAGATTTCCTGGGACTATGTTAGAATTCCTGGGACGTTGTTAGAGTATCTGGGACGTTGGAGTAGTTCCTGTGAGGTTGTTAGTGTCCATGGGAGGTTGTTAGAGTTCATGGGACGTTGTTTGAGTTCCTGGGACGTTGAAAGAGATCCTGGGACGTTGTTAGAGTTCCTGGGAGGTTGATAGAGTTCCTGTGACGTTGTTAGAGTTCATGGGACGTTGGAGGAGTTCCTGGGACGTTCTTAGAATTCCTGGGACGATGATAGAGTTCCTGGGAGGTTGTTAGAGTTCCTGGGACGTTGTTACAGTTCCTGGGACGTTGTAGGAGATCCTGGGACGTTGGAGGAGTACCTGGGACGTTGCTAGATTACCTGTGACTTTGCAAGAGATCCTGGGACGATGTTAGAGTTCCTGGGACGTTGTTAGAGTTCCTGGGACGTTGTTAAAGTTCCTGGGACGATGTTAGAGTTTCTGGGACGTTGATAGAGTTCCTGGGAGGTTGTTAGAGTTCCTGGGACGATGCTAGAATTCCTGGGACGTTGTTAGAGTTTCCGCGAGATTGTTGTAGTTCCTGGGACGTTGATAGAGTTCCTGGGAGGTTGTTAGAGTTCCTGGGACGATGCTAGAGTTCCTGGGACGTTGTTAGAGTTTCTGGGAGGTTGTTAGAGTTCCTGGGACGTAGCTAGAGTTCATGGGGCGATATTAGAGTTCCTGGGACGTTGTTAGAGTTCCTGGGACGATGTTAGAGTTTCTAGGACGTTGTTAGAGTTCATGGGACGTTGCTAGAGTTCCTGTGACGCTGTTAGAGTTCCTGGGAGGTTGTTAGAGTTCATGGGAGGTTGTTAGAGTTCCTGGGTCGGTGTAAGAGTTCCTGGGACGATGATAGAGTTGCTGGGACGTTGCTAGAGTTCCTGGGACGTTGCTAGAGTTCCTGGGACGATGTTAGAGTTCATCGGACGTTGTTAGAGTTCATGGGAAGTTGTTAGATTTCCTGGGACGATGTTTGAGTTCCTGGGACGTTGGAGGAGTTCCTGGGACGATGTTGGAGTTCTTGGGACGTTGCTAGAATTCCTGGGACGATGTTTGAGTTCCTGGGTCGTTGGAGGAGTTCCTGGGACGATGTTAGAGTTCCTGGGACGTTGTTAGAGTTCCTGGGAGGTTGCTAAGAGTTCCTGTGAGGTTGTTAGAGTTCCTGGGACGTTGTTTGAGTTCCTGGGACGTTGTAGGAGATCCTGGGACGTTGTTATAGTTCCTGGGAGGTTGTTAGAGTTCCTGGGACGTTATTAGAGTTCATGGGACGTTGGAGGAGTTCCAGGGACGTTGCTAGAGTTCCAAGGACGTTGCTAGAGTTCCTGGGACGATGTTAGAGTTCCTGGGACGTTGTTAGCGTTCCGGGGATGTTGTTAGAGTTCTTGGGACGTTGTTAGAGATCCTGGGACGTTTCTAGAGTTCCTAGGACGATGTTAGAGTTTCTGGGAGGTTGTTAGAGTTCCTGGGACGTAGCTAGATTTCCTGGGACGATGTTAGAATTCCTGGGACGTTTTTAGAGTTCCTGGGACGTTGCTAGAGTTCCTGGGACGATGTTAGAGTTCCTGGGAGGTTGCTAGAGTTCCTGGGACGATGTTAGAGTTCCTGGTACGTTGTTAGAGTTCATGGGACGTTGTTAAAGTTCTTGGGAGGTTGTTATAGTTCCTGGGACGTTGATAGAGTTCCTGGGAGGTTGTTAGAGTTCCTGGGACGATGCTAGAGTTCCTGGGACGTTGTTAGAGTATCTGGGAGGTTGTTAGAGTTCCTGGGATGTTGTTAGAGTTCCTGTGACGTAGCTAGAGTTCCTTGGACGATTTTAGAGTTCCTGGGACGTAGTTAGAGTTCCTGGGACGATGTTAGAGTTTCTAGGACGTTGTTAGATTTCATGGGACGTTGCTAGAGTTCCTGGGACGGAGTTAGAGTTCCTGGGAGGTTGTTAGAGTTCCTGTGACGTTGTTAGAGTTCCTGGGACGTTGCCAGAGTTCCTGGGACGATGTTAGAGTTCCTGGGACTTTGTTAGAGTTCCTGGGACGTTGTTAGAGTTCCAGGGACGTTGCTAGAGTTCCTGGGACGTTGATAGAGTTCCTGGGACGATGATAGAGTTCCTGGGAGGTTGTTAGAGTTCCTGGGACGTTGTTAGAGTTCCTGGGACGTTGGAGGAGTTCCTGGGACGTTGTTACAGTTCCTGGGATGTTGGAGGAGTTCCTGGGACGTTGCTAGATGTCCTGGGACGTTGCTAGAGTTCGTGGGACGATCTTTGAGTTCCTGGGAGGTTGCTACAGTTCGTGGGACGATGTTAGAGTTCCTGGGACGTTGTTAGAGTTCCTGGGATGTTGTTAATGTTCCTGGGACGATGTTAGAGTTCCTGTGACGCTGTTAGAGTTCATGGGAGGTTGTTAGAGTTCATGGGAGGTTGTTAGAGTTCCTGGGACGTTGATAGAGTTCCTGGGACGTTGCTAGAGTTCCTGGGACGATGATAGAGTTCATGGGACGTTGTTAGAGTTCATGGGAAGTTGTTAGATTTCCTGGGACGATGTTTGAGTTCCTGGGACGTTGGAGGAGTTCCTGGGACGAAGTTGGAGTTCCTGTGACGATGTTAGAGTTCCTGGGACGTTGTTAGAGTTCCTGGGAGGTTGTTAAGAGTTCCTGGGAGGTTGTTAGAGTTCCTGGGACGTTGTTTGAGTTCCTGGGACGTTGTAGGAGATCCTGGGAGGTTGTTAGAGTTCCTGGGACGTTGATAGAGTTCATGGGACGTTGTAGGAGTTCCTGGGACGTTGCTAGAGTTCCTGGGATGTTGCCAGAGTTCCTGGGACGATGTTAGAGTTCATGGGACGTTGATAGAGTTCATGAGAAGTTGTTAGAGTTCCTGGGACGGTGTTAGAGTTCCTGGGACGTTGCTAGAGTACCTGGGAGGTTGTTAGTGTCCCTGGGAGGTTGTTGGAGTTCCTGGGACGTTGTTAGAGTTCCTGGGACGTTGGAGGAGTTCCTGGGACGTTGTTAGAGTTCCTGGGACGTTTCTAGAGTTCCTGTGACGCTGTTAGAATTCCTGGGAGGTTGTTAGAGTTCATGGGAGGTTGTTAGAGTTCCTGGGACGGTGTTAGAGTTCCTGGGACGTTGGTAGAGTTCCTGGGACGTTGTTAGAGTTCATGGGACGTTGGAGGAGTTCCTGGGACGTTGCTAGAGTTCATGGGACGATGTTTGAGTACCTGGGACGTTGGAGGAGTTCCTGGGACGATGTTAGAGTTCCTGGGACGTTGTTAGAGTTCCTGGGACGATGTTAGAGTTTCTAGGAAGTTGTTAGAGTTCATGGGACGTTGATATAGTTCCTGTGACGCTGTTAGAGTTCATGGGAGGTTGTTAGAGTTCATGGGATGTTGTTAGAGTTCCTGGGACGTTGATAGAGTTCCAGGGACGTTGCTAGAGTTCCTGGGACGATGATAGAGTTGCTGGGACGTTGCTAGAGTTCCTGGGACGTTGCTAGAGTTCCTGGGACGATGTTAGAGTTCCTGGGACGTTGATAGAGTTCCTGGGAGGTTGTTAAGATTTCCTGGGAGGTTGTTAGAGTTCCGAGGACGTTGTTTGAGTTCCTGGGACGTTGTAGGAGATCCTGGGACGTTGTTAGAGTTCCTGGGAGGTTGTTAGAGTTCCTGGGACGTTGATAGAGTTCATGGGACGTTGGAGGAGTTCCTGGGACGTTGCTAGAGTTCCTGGGACGTTGCCAGAGTTCCTGGGACGATGTTAGAGTTCATGGGACGTTGTTAGAGTTCATGGGAAGTTGTTAGATTTCCTGGGACGATGTTTGAGTTCCTGGGACGTTGGAGGAGTTCCTGGGACGATGTTGGAGTTCCTGGGACGTTGCTAGAGTTCCTTGGAGGATGTTTGAGTGCCTGGGTCATTGGAGGAGTTCCTGGGACGATGTTAGAGTTCCTGGGACGTTGTTAGAGTTCCTGTGAGGTTGTTAAGAGTTCCTGGGAGGTTGTTAGAGTTCCTGGGACGTTGTTTGAGTTCGTGGGGCGTTGTAGGAGATCCTGGGACGTTGTTAGAGTTCCTGGGACGATGTTAGAGTTCCTGGGACTTTGTTAGAGTTCCTGGGACGTTGCTAGAGTTCCTGGGACGTTGTTAGAGTTCCTGGGACGATGATAGAGTTCCTGGGAGGTTGTTAGAGTTCCTGGGACGTTGGAGGAGTTCCTGGGAAGTTGTTACATTTCCTGGGATGTTGGAGGAGTTCCTGGGACGTTGCTAGATGTCCTGGGACGTTGCTAGAGTTCGTGGGACGATCTTTGAGTTCCTGGGAGGTTGCTAGAGTTCGTGGGACGATGTTAGAGTTCCTGGGACGTTATTAGAGTTCCTGGGATGTTTTTAATGTTCCTGGGACGATGGTAGAGTTCCTGGGAGGTTGTTAGATTTCCTGGGACGATGTTAGAGTTTCTGGGCGTTGTTAGATTTCCTGGGACGATGTTAGAGTTCCTGGGACGTTGTTAGAGTTTCTGGGAGGTTGTTAGAGTTCCTTGGACGATGTTAGTGTTTCTGGGACGTTGTTAGAGTTCATGGGACGTTGCTAGAATTCCTGTGACGCTGCTAGTGTTCCTGGGAGGTTGTTTGAGTTCATGGGTGGTTGTTAGAGTTCCTGGGACGGTGTTAGAGTTCCTGGGACATTGCTAGAATTCCTGCGACGTTGTTAGAGTTCCTGGGACGTTGCTAGAGAACCTGGGACGTTGTTAGAGTTCCTGGGACGTTGGAGGAGTTCCTGGGAGATTGCTAGAATTCCTGGGACGATGTTAGAGTTCCTGGGACGTTGTTAGAGTTCCTGGGACGTTGTTAGAGTTCCTTGGACGTTGCTAGAGTTACTGGGACGATGTTGGAGTTCCTGGGATGTTGGAGTAGTTTGTGGGAGGTTGTTAGAGTTACTGGGACGTTGTTAGAGTTCCTTTGACGTTGGAGGAGTTTGTGGGAGGTTGTTAGAGTTACTGGGACGTTGTTAGAGTTCCTGGGAGGTTGTTAGAGTTCATGGGAGGTTGTTAGAGTATCTGGGACGTTGGAGTAGTTCCTGTGAGGTTGTTAGTGTCCATGGGAGGTTGTTAGAGTTCATGGGACGTTGTTTGAGTTCCTGGGACGTTGAAAGAGATCCTGGGACGTTGTTAGAGTTCCTGGGAGGTTGATAGAGTTCCTGGGACGTTGTTAGAGTTCATGGGACGTTGGAGGAGTTCCTGGGACGTTGTTAGAATTCCTGGGACGATGATAGAGTTCCTGGGAGGTTGTTAGAGTTCCTGGGACGTTGTTACAGTTCCTGGGACGTTGTAGGAGATCCTGGGACGTTGGAGGAGTACCTGGGACGTTGCTAGATTACCTGTGACTTTGCTAGAGATCCTGGGACGATGTTAGAGTTCCTGGGACGTTGTTAGAGTTCCTGGGACGTTGTTAAAGTTCCTGGGACGATGTTAGAGTTTCTGGGACGTTGATAGAGTTCCTGGGATGTTGTTAGAGTTCCTGGGACGATGCTAGAATTCCTGGGACGTTGTTAGAGTTTCCGCGAGGTTGTTGTAGTTCCTGGGACGTTGATAGAGTTCCTGGGAGGTTGTTAGAGTTCCTGGGACGATGCTAGAGTTCCTGGGACGTTGTTAGAGTTTCTGGGAGGTTGTTAGAGTTCCTGGGACGTAGCTAGAGTTCCTGGGACGATGTTAGAGTTCATGGGACGTTGTAGGAGTTCCTGGGACGTTGCTAGAGTTCATGAGAAGTTGTTAGAGTTCCTGGGACGGTGTTAGAGTTCCTGGGACGTTGCTAGAGTTCCTGGGATGTTGCCAGAGTTCCTGGGACGATGTTAGAGTTCATGGGACGTTGATAGAGTTCATGAGAAGTTGTTAGAGGTCCTGGGACGGTGTTAGAGTTCCTGGGACGTTGCTAGAGTACCTGGGAGGTTTTTAGTGTCCCTGGGAGGTTGTTGGAGTTCCTGGGACGTTGTTAGAGTTCCTGGGACGTTGTAGGAGTTCCTGGGACGTTGTTAGAGTTCCTGGGACGTTTCTAGAGTTCCTGTGACGCTGTTAGAATTCCTGGGAGGTTGTTAGAGTTCATGGGAGGTTGTTAGAGTTCATGGGACGGTGTTAGAGTTCCTGGGACGTTGCTAGAGTTCCTGGGACGTTGTTAGAGTTCATGGGACGTTGGAGGAGTTCCTGGGACGTTGCTAGAGTTCATGGGACGATGTTTGAGTACCTGGGACGTTGGAGGAGTTCCTGGGACGATGTTAGAGTTTCTGGGCGTTGTTAGATTTCCTGGGACGATGTTAGAGTTCCTGGGACGTTGTTAGAGTTTCTGGGAGGTTGTTAGAGTTCCTGGGACGATGTTAGAGTTTCTGGGACGTTGTTAGAGTTCATGGGACGTTGCTAGAATTCCTGTGACGCTGCTAGTGTTCCTGGGAGGTTGTTAGAGTTCATGGGTGGTTGTTAGAGTTCCTGGGACGGTGTTAGAGTTCCTGGGACATTGCTAGAATTCCTGCGACGTTGTTAGAGTTCCTGGGACGTTGCTAGAGAACCTGGGACGTTGTTAGAGTTCCTGGGACGTTGGAGGAGTTCCTGGGAGATTGCTAGAATTCCTGGGACGATGTTAGAGTTCCTGGGACGTTGTTAGAGTTCCTGGGACGTTGTTAGAGTTCCTTGGACGTTGCTAGAGTTACTGGGACGATGTTGGAGTTCCTGGGATGTTGGAGTAGTTTGTGGGAGGTTGTTAGAGTTACTGGGACGTTGTTAGAGTTCCTTTGACGTTGGAGGAGTTTGTGGGAGGTTGTTAGAGTTACTGGGACGTTGTTAGAGTTCCTGGGAGGTTGTTAGAGTTCATGGGAGGTTGTTAGAGTATCTGGGACGTTGGAGTAGTTCCTGTGAGGTTGTTAGTGTCCATGGGAGGTTGTTAGAGTTCATGGGACGTTGTTTGAGTTCCTGGGACGTTGAAAGAGATCCTGGGACGTTGTTAGAGTTCCTGGGAGGTTGATAGAGTTCCTGGGACGTTGTTAGAGTTCATGGGACGTTGGAGGAGTTCCTGGGACGTTGTTAGAATTCCTGGGACGATGATAGAGTTCCTGGGAGGTTGTTAGAGTTCCTGGGACGTTGTTACAGTTCCTGGGACGTTGTAGGAGATCCTGGGACGTTGGAGGAGTACCTGGGACGTTGCTAGATTACCTGTGACTTTGCTAGAGATCCTGGGACGATGTTAGAGTTCCTGGGACGTTGTTAGAGTTCCTGGGACGTTGTTAAAGTTCCTGGGACGATGTTAGAGTTTCTGGGACGTTGATAGAGTTCCTGGGAGGTTGTTAGAGTTCCTGGGACGATGCTAGAATTCCTGGGACGTTGTTAGAGTTTCCGCGAGGTTGTTGTAGTTCCTGGGACGTTGATAGAGTTCCTGGGAGGTTGTTAGAGTTCCTGGGACGATGCTAGAGTTCCTGGGACGTTGTTAGAGTTTCTGGGAGGTTGTTAGAGTTCCTGGGACGTAGCTAGAGTTCCTGGGACGATGTTAGAGTTCATGGGACGTTGTAGGAGTTCCTGGGACGTTGCTAGAGTTCATGAGAAGTTGTTAGAGTTCCTGGGACGGTGTTAGAGTTCCTGGGACGTTGCTAGAGTTCCTGGGATGTTGCCAGAGTTCCTGGGACGATGTTAGAGTTCATGGGACGTTGATAGAGTTCATGAGAAGTTGTTAGAGGTCCTGGGACGGTGTTAGAGTTCCTGGGACGTTGCTAGAGTACCTGGGAGGTTTTTAGTGTCCCTGGGAGGTTGTTGGAGTTCCTGGGACGTTGATAGAGTTCCTGGGACGTTGTAGGAGTTCCTGGGACGTTGGTAGAGTTCCTGGGACGTTTCTAGAGTTCCTGTGACGCTGTTAGAATTCCTGAGGTTGTTAGTTCATGGGAGGTTGTTAGAGTTCATGGGACGGTGTTAGAGTTCCTGGGACGTTGCTAGAGTTCCTGGGACGTTGTTAGAGTTCATGGGACGTTGGAGGAGTTCCTGGGACGTTGCTAGAGTTCATGGGACGATGTTTGAGTTCCTGGGACGTTGGAGGAGTTCCTGGGACGATGTTAGAGTTCCTGGGACGTTGTTAGAGTTCCTGGGACGATGTTAGAGTTTCTAGGACGTTGTTAGAGTTCATGGGACGTTGATATAGTTCCTGAGACGCTGTTAGAGTTCATGGGAGGTTGTTAGAGTTCATGGGATGTTGTTAGAGTTCCTGGGACGTTGATAGAGTTCCAGGGACGTTGCTAGAGTTCCTGGGACGATGATAGAGTTGCTGGGACGTTGCTAGAGTTCCTGGGACGTTGCTAGAGTTCCTGGGACGATGTTAGAGTTCCTGGGACGTTGTTAGAGTTCCTGGGAGGTTGTTAAGAGTTCCTGGGAGGTTGTTAGAGTTCCTGGGACGTTGTTTGAGTTCCTGGGACGTTGTAGGAGATCCTGGGAGGTTGTTAGAGTTCCTGGGAGGTTGTTAGAGTTCCTGGGACGATGTTAGAGATCCTGGGACGTTGTTAGAGTTCCTGGGACGTTGTTAGAGTTCCTGGGACGTTGTTAGAGTTCCTGGGAGGTTGTTAGAGTTCCTGTGACGTTGATAGAGTTCATGGGACGTTGGAGGAGTTCCTGGGACGTTGCTAGAGTTCCTGGGACGTTGCCAGAGTTCCTGGGACGATGTTAGAGTTCATGTGACGTTGTTAGAGTTCATGGGATGTTGTTAGATTTCCTGGGATGATGTTAGAGTTTCTAGGACGTTGTTAGATTTCATGGGACGTTGCTAGAGTTCCTGGGACGGAGTTAGAGTTCCTGGGACGATGATAGAGTTGCTGGGACGTTGCTAGAGTTCCTGGGACGTTGCTAGAGTTCCTGGGACGATGTTAGAGTTCATGGGACGTTGTTAGAGTTCATGGGAAGTTGTTAGATTTCCTGGGACGATGTTTGAGTTCCTGGGACGTTGGAGGAGTTCCTGGGACGATGTTGGAGTTTCTGGGACGTTGGAGAAGATCCTGGGACGATTTTAGAGTTCCTGGGACGATGTTAGAGTTTCTAGGACGTTGCTAGAGTTCCTGGGACGTTGCTAGAGTTCCTGGGACGTTGTTAGAGTTCCTGAGAGATTGCTAGAGTTCCTGGGACGATGTTAGAGTTCCTGGGACGTTGTTATAGTTCCTGGGACGTTGTTAGAGTTCCTTGGACGTTGCTAGAGCTACTGGGACGATATTGGAGTTCCTGGGATGTTGTAAGAGTATCTGGGATGTTGGAGTAGTTCCTGTGAGGTTGTTAGTGTCCCTGGGAGGTTGTTAGAATGCCTGGGACGTTGTTAGAGTTCCTGGGACGTTGGTGGAGTTCCTGGGACGTTGTTAGAGTTCCTGGGACGTTGCAGGAGTTCCTGGGACGTTGCTAGAGTTCCTGGGACGATCTTAGAATTCCTGGGATGATGATTGAGTTCCTGGGACGTTGGAGGAGTTCCTGGGACGATGCTGGAGTTCCTGGGACGTTGCTAGAGTTCCTGGGAGGATGTTTGAGTTCCTGGGTCATTGGAGGAGTTCCTGGGACGATGATAGAGTTCCTGGCACGTTGTTTGAGTTCGTGGGACGTTGTAGGAGATCCTGGGACGTTGTTTGAGTTCCTGGGATGTTGTTGGAGTTCCTGGGACGTTGTTAGAGTTCCTGGGACGTTGCCAGAGTTCCTGGGACGATGTTATAGATCCTTGGAGGTTGCTAGAGTTCCTGGGACGATGTTAGAGTTCCTGGGATGTTGTTAGATTTCCTGGGACGTTGTTAAAGTTCTTGGGAGGTTGCTAAGAGTTCCTGGGAGGTTGTTCGAGTTCCTGGGACGTTGTTAGAGTTCCTGAGACGTTGGAGGAGTTCCTGGGACGTTGTTAGAGTTCCTGGGACGTTGCAGGAGTTCCTGGGACGTTGCTAGAGTTCCTGGGACGATCTTAGAGTTCCTGGGATGTTGTTAGATTTCCTGGGACGATGTTAGAGTTTCTGGGCGTTGTTAGATATCCTGGGACGATGTTAGAGTTCCTGGGACGTTGTTAGAGTTTCTAAGAGGTTGTTAGAGTTCCTGGGAGGTTGTTAGATTTGCTGGGACGTTGTTAGAGTTCCTGGGAGGTTGATAGAGTTCCTGGGACGATGTTAGAGTTTCTGGGACGTTGTTAGATTTCCTGGGACTATGTTAGAATTCCTGGGAGGTTGTTAGATTTGCTGGGACGTTGTTAGAGTTCCTGGGAGGTTGATAGAGTTCCTGGGACGATGTTAGAGTTTCTGGGACGTTGTTAGATTTCCTGGGACTATGTTAGAATTCCTGGGATGTTGTTAGAGTTTCTGGGACGTTGTTAGATTTCCTGGGACGATGTTAGAGTTCCTGTGACGTTGTTAGAGTTCCTGGGAAGTTGTTATAGTTCCTGGGACGTTGATAGATTTCCTGGGAGGTTGTTAGAGTTCCTGGGACGATGTTGGAGTTCCTGGGACGTTGTTAGAGTAACTGGGACGTTGGAGTAGTTCCTGTGAGGTTGGTAGTGTCCCTGGGAGGTTGTTAGAGTTCCTGGGAAGTTGTTAGAGTTCCTGGGACGTTGTTAGAGTTCATGGGACGTTGGAGGAGTTCCTGGGACGTTGCTAGAGTTCCTGGGACGTTGCTAGAGTTCCTGAGACGATGTTAGAGTTCCTGGGAGGTTGCTAGAGTTCCTGGGACGATGTTAGAGTTCCTGGGACGTTGTTTGAGTTCCTGGGACGTTGTTAGAATTCCTGGGACGATGATAGAGTTCCTGGGAGGTTGTTAGAGTCCCTGGGATGTTGTTAGATTTCCTGGGACGATGTTAGAGTTTCTGGGCGTTGTTAGATATCCTGGGACGATGTTAGAGTTCCTGGGACGTTGTTAGAGTTTCTAAGAGGTTGTTAGAGTTCCTGGGAGGTTGTTAGATTTGCTGGGACGTTGTTAGAGTTCCTGGGAGGTTGATAGAGTTCCTGGGACGATGTTAGAGTTTCTGGGACGTTGTTAGATTTCCTGGGACTATGTTAGAATTCCTGGGAGGTTGTTAGATTTGCTGGGACGTTGTTAGAGTTCCTGGGAGGTTGATAGAGTTCCTGGGACGATGTTAGAGTTTCTGGGACGTTGTTAGATTTCCTGGGACTATGTTAGAATTCCTGGGATGTTGTTAGAGTTTCTGGGACGTTCTTAGATTTCCTGGGACGATGTTAGAGTTCCTGTGACGTTGTTAGAGTTCCTGGGAGGTTGTTATAGTTCCTGGGACGTTGATAGATTTCCTGGGAGGTTGTTAGAGTTCCTGGGACGATGTTGGAGTTCCTGGGACGTTGTTAGAGTAACTGGGACGTTGGAGTAGTTCCTGTGAGGTTGGTAGTGTCCCTGGGAGGTTGTTAGAGTTCCTGGGACGTTGTTAGAGTTCCTGGGACGTTGTTAGAGTTCATGGGACGTTGGAGGAGTTCCTGGGACGTTGCTAGAGTTCCTGGGACGTTGCTAGAGTTCCTGAGACGATGTTTGAGTTCCTGGGAGGTTGCTAGAGTTCCTGGGACGATGTTAGAGTTCCTGGGACGTTGTTTGAGTTCCTGGGACGTTGTTAGAATTCCTGGGACGATGATAGAGTTCCTGGGAGGTTGTTAGAGTTCCTGGGACGTTGATAGAGTTCCTGGGACGTTGGAGGAGTTCCTGGGACGTTGTTAGAGTTCCTGGGACGTTGGAGGAGTACCTGGGACGTTGCTAGATTTCCTGGGACTTTGCTAGAGTTCCTGGAACGATGTTAGAGTTCCTGGGACGTTGTTAGAGTTCCTGGGACGTTGTTAAAGTTCCTGGGACGATGTTAGAATACCTGGGAGGATGTTATAATTCCTGGGACGATGTTAGAGTTTCTGGGCGTTGATAGATTTCCTGGGACGATGTTAGAGATCCTGGGACGTTGTTAGAGGTTCTGGGACGTTGATAGAGGTCCTGTGAGGTTGTTAGAGTTCCTGGGACGATGCTAGAGTTCCTGGGACGTTGTTAGAGTTTCTGGGAGGTTGTTAGAGTTCCTGGGACGATGTTAGAGTTTCTAGGACGTTGTTAGAGTTCATGGGACGTTGCTAGAGTTCCTGTGACGCTGTTAGAGTTCCTGGGAGGTTGTTAGAGTTCATGGGAGGTTGGAGGAGTTTCAGGGATATTGCTAGAGTTCCTAGGACGTTGCTAGAGTTCATGGGACGATGTTAGAGTTCCTGGGACGTTGTTAGAGTTCCTGGGACATTGTTAGAGTTCCTGGGACGATGATAGAGTTCCTGGGAGGTTGTTAGAGTTCCTGGGACGATGCTAGTGTTTCTGGGATGTTGTTAGAGTTCATGGGACGTTGCTAGAATTCCTGTGACGCTGTTAGAGTTCCTGGGAGGTTGTTAGAGTTCCTGGGACGTTGTTGGAGTCCTTGGGACGTTGGAGGAGTTCATGGGACGTTGCTAGAGTACCTGGGACGTTGTTAGAGTTCCTGGGACGTTGTTAGAGTTCCTGGGAGGTTGTTAGAGTTCCTGGGACGTTGTTATAGTTCATGGGATGTTGTTAGAGTTCCTGGGACATTGTTAGAGTTCCTGGGACGTTGGATGAGTTCCTGGGAGGTTGCTAGAGTTTCTGGGACGATGGTAGAGTTCCTGGGAGGTTGTTAGAGTTCATGGGACGTTGTTAGAGTTCCTGTGAGGTTGTTAGAGTCCCAGGGACGTTGCTAGAGTTCCTGGGACGATGTTAGAGTTCCTGGGACGTTGTTAGATTTATTGGGACATTGTTAGAGTTCCTGGGACGTTGCTAGATTTCCTGGGACGATGTTGGAGTTCCTGGGACGTTGTTAGAGTTCCATGGACGTTGGAGGATTTCCTGGGACGTTGCTAGAGTTCATAGGACGTTGTTAGAGTTCCTGGGACGATGGTAGAGTTCCTGTGACGTTGTTAGAGTTCCTGGGAGGTTGTTAGTTTACCTGGTACGTTGCTAGAGTTCCTGGGAGGTTGTTAGAGTTTCTGGGACGTAGGAGGAGTTCATGGGACGTTGTTAGAGTTCCTGGGACGTTGGAGGAGTTCCTGGGAGGTTGTTAGAGTTCCGGGGACGTTGTTAGAGTTTCTGGGACGTTGCTAGATTTCCTGTGACGTTGTGAGAGTTCCTGGGAGGTTGTTAGAGTTCCTGGGACGTTGTAAGAGATCCTGGGAGGTTGTTAGAGTTCATGGAAGGTTGCTAGAGTTCCTGGGAGGTTGGTAGATTTCCTTGGACATTGTTTGAGTTCCTGGGACGATGTTAGAGTTCCTGTGACGTTATTAGAGTTCCTGGGACGATGTTAGAGATCCTGGGAGGTTGTTAGAGCTCATGGGACGATGTTAGAGTTTCTGGGACGTTGTTAGAGGTCCTGGGACGTTGCCCGAGTTCCTGGGAGGTTGTGAGAGTTCCTGGGACGTTGTTGGAGTTTCCTGGACGTTGGAGGAGTTCCTGGGACGTTGCTAGAGTAACTGGGACGTTGCTAGAGTACCTGGGACGTTGTTAGAGTTCCTGTGACGTTGTTAGAGTTCCTGGGAGGTTATTAGAGTTCTTGGGACGTTGTTTGAGTTCCTGTGACGTTGGATGAGATCCTGGGCCGTTGGAGGAGTTCCTGGGACGTTAGTAGAGTTCCTGGGAGATTGTTAGAGATCCTGGGACGTTGTTTGAGTTCCTGGGATGTTGGAGGAGTTCCTGGGAGGTTATTAGAGTCCCTGGGAGGTTGTTAGAATTCCTGGGACGTTGTTAGAGTTCCTGGGACGTTGGAGGAGTTCCTGGGACGTTGCTAGAGTTCCTGGGACGTTGATAGAGTTCATGGGACGCTGTTGGAGTTCCTGGGACGTTGTTATATTTCCAGGGAGATTGTTATAGTTCATGGGAGGTTGTTATAGTGCCTGGGACGTTGTTAGATTTCCTGGGACGTTGGAGGAGTTCCTGGGGCGCTGATGGAGTTCCTGGGTCGTTAGAAGAGTTTCTGGGAGGTTGTTAGAGTTCCTGTGACGTTGATAGAGTTCCTGAGACGTTACTAGAGTTCCATGGACGTTGTTAGAGTTCCTGGGACGTTGCTCGAGTTCCTGGGACGATGTTGGAGTTCCTGGGACGTTGTAAGAGTTCCTGGGAGATTGTTAGAGTTCATGGGAGGTTGCTAGAGTTCCTGGGACGATGTTAGAGTTTCTGGGACTTTGCTAGAGTTCATGGGACGTTGTTGGAGTTCCTGGGACGTTGTTAGAGTTCCTGGGACGTTGGAGGAGTTCCGGGGACGTTGTTAGAATCCCTGGGAGGTTGTTAGAGTTCCTGGGACATTGTTAGAGTTCCTGGGACGTTGGAGGAATTCCTGGGACGTTGTTAGTGTTCCTGGGAGGTTGATAGAGTTCCTGGGACATTGTTAGAGTTCCTGGGACGTTGGATGAGTACCAGGGACGTTGCTATAGTTCCTGGGACGTTGATAGAGTTCCTGGGACGCTGTTGGAGTTCCTGGGACGTTGTTATAGTTCTTGGGAGGTTGTTATAGTTCATGGGAGGTTGTTAGAGTTCCTGGGACGTTGGTATAGTTCCTGGGACATTGGAGGAGTTCCTGGGATGTTGTTAGAGTTACTGGGAGTTTGTTAGAGATCCTGGGACGTTGTTAGAGTTCCTGGGACGTTGGAGGAGTTCCTGGGAGGCTGTTAGAGTTCCTGGGACGTTACTAGAGTCCCTGGGAGGTTGTTAGAGTTCCTGGGACGTTGTTGGATTTTCTGGGACGTTGGAGGAGTTCCTGGGACGTTGTTAGAGTTCCTGGGAGGTTGATAGAGTTCCTGGGACATTGTTAGAGATCCTGGGACATTGGATGAGTTCCTGGGACGTTGCTAGAGTTTCTGGGAAGTTGCTAGAGTTTCTGAGACGATGTTAGAGTTCCTGGGAGGTTGTTAGAATTCATGGGACGTTGGAGGAGTACCTGGGACGTTGCTAGTTTTCCTGGGACTTTGCTAGAGTTCCTGGAACGATGTTAGAGTTCCTGGGACGTTGTTAGAGTTCCTGGGACGTTGTTAAAGTTCCTGGGACGATGTTAGAATACCTGGGAGGATGTTATAATTCCTGGGACGATGTTAGAGTTTCTGGGCGTTGATAGATTTCCTGGGACGATGTTAGAGATCCTGGGACGTTGTTAGAGGTTCTGGGACGTTGATAGAGGTCCTGTGAGGTTGTTAGAGTTCCTGGGACGATGCTAGAGTTCCTGGGACGTTGTTAGAGTTTCTGGGAGGTTGTTAGAGTTCCTGGGACGATGTTAGAGTTTCTAGGACGTTGTTAGAGTTCATGGGACGTTGCTAGAGTTCCTGTGACGCTGTTAGAGTTCCTGGGAGGTTGTTAGAGTTCATGGGAGGTTGGAGGAGTTTCAGGGATATTGCTAGAGTTCCTAGGACGTTGCTAGAGTTCCTGGGACGATGTTAGAGTTCCTGGGACGTTGTTAGAGTTCCTGGGACGTTGTTAGAGTTCCTGGGACGATGTTAGAGTTCCTGGGAGGTTGTTAGAGTTCCTGGGACGATGTTAGAGTTTCTGGGACTTTGCTAGAGTTCATGGGACGTTGTTGGAGTTCCTGGGACGTTGTTAGAGTTCCTGGGACGTTGGAGGAGTTCCGGGGACGTTGTTAGAGTCCCTGGGAGGTTGATAGAGTTCCTGGGACATTGTTAGAGTTCCTGGGACGTTGGATGAGTACCAGGGACGTTGCTATAGTTCCTGGGACGTTGATAGAGTTCCTGGGACGCTGTTGGAGTTCCTGGGACGTTGTTATAGTTCTTGGGAGGTTGTTATAGTTCATGGGAGGTTGTTAGAGTTCCTGGGACGTTGGTATAGTTCCTGGGACATTGGAGGAGTTCCTGGGATGTTGTTAGAGTTACTGGGAGTTTGTTAGAGATCCTGGGACGTTGTTAGAGTTCCTGGGACGTTGGAGGAGTTCCTGGGAGGCTGTTAGAGTTCCTGGGACGTTACTAGAGTCCCTGGGAGGTTGTTAGAGTTCCTGGGACGTTGTTGGATTTTCTGGGACGTTGGAGGAGTTCCTGGGACGTTGTTAGAGTTCCTGGGAGGTTGATAGAGTTCCTGGGACATTGTTAGAGATCCTGGGACATTGGATGAGTTCCTTGGACGTTGCTAGAGTTTCTGGGAAGTTGCTAGAGTTTCTGAGACGATGTTAGAGTTCCTGGGAGGTTGT
The DNA here is from genome assembly GCA_014843695.1 of Archivesica marissinica. Taxonomy (NCBI): domain Eukaryota; kingdom Metazoa; phylum Mollusca; class Bivalvia; order Venerida; family Vesicomyidae; genus Archivesica; species Archivesica marissinica. The sequence goes on along the minus strand of CM026402.1, from coordinate 77,941,296 downwards.
TAGAATTCATGGGACGTTGTTAGAGTTCCTGGGAGGTTGTTAGAGTTCCTGGGACGTTGTTGGAGTTACTGGGACGTTGCTAGAGTACCTGGGACGTTGTTAGAGTTCCAGTGTAGTTGTTAGAGGTCAGTTGACGTTGTTAGAGTTCCTGGGACGTTGTTAGAGTTATTGGGACGTTGTTAGAGTTCCTGGGACGTTGTTAGAGTTCCTGGGACGATGGTAGAGTTCATGGGACGTTGTTAGAGTTCCTGGGACGTTGGAGGATTTCCTGGGACGTTGCTAGAGTTCCTGGGACGTTGTTAGAGTTCCTGGGAAGATGGTAGAGTTCCTGGGACGTTGTTATAGTTCCTGGGACGTTGTTAGAGTACCTGGGACGTATGAGAAGTTACTGGGAGGTTGTTAGAGTTCCTGGGAGATTGTTTGAGTTCCTGGGACGTTGGAGGAGTTCCTGGGAGGTTGTTAGAGTTCCTGGGACGTTGCTAGAATACATGGGACGTTATTAGAGTTCCTGGGACGATGGATGAGTTCCTGGGAGGTTGTTAGAGTTCCTGGACGATGTTAGAGATCCTGGGAGGTTGTTAGAGTTCATGGGACGATGTTATAGTTTCTGGGACGTTGTTAGAGTTCCTGGGACGTTGCTCGAGTTCCTGGGACGCTGTTGGAGTTCCTGAGACGTTGTAAGAGTTCCTGGGAGGTTGTTAGAGTTCATGAGAGGTTGCTAGAGTTCCTGGGAGGTTGTTAGAGATCCTGGGACGTTGTTTGAGATCCTGGGACGTTGGAAGAGTTCCTGGGAGGGTGTTAGAGATCCTGGGAGGTTGTTAGAGTTTCTGGGACGTTGTTTGAGTTAATGGGACGTTGGAGGAGATACTGGGAGGTTGTTAGAGATCCTGGGAGGTTGTTAAAGTTCCTGGGACGATGATAGAGTTTCTGGGACGATGTTAGAGTTCCTAGGATGCTGTAGGAGTTCCGGGGACGTTGTTAGAGTTCCTGGGAGGTTGTTAGAGTTCCTGGGACGTTGGTATAGTTCCTGGGACGTTGCAGGAGTTCCTGGGATGTTGGTAGAGTTACTGGGAGGTTATTAGAGATCACATTACGTTGTTAGAATTCCTGGGACGTTGGAGGAGTTCCTGGGACACTGGTGGAGTTCGTGGGTCGTTGTTAGAGTTCCTGTGACGATAGTAGAGATCCTGGGACGTTGCTAGAGTTCCAGGGAGGTTGTTAGAGATCCTGGGACGTTGTTGGAGTTCCTGGGACGTTGGAGGAGTTCCTGGGACACTGGTGGAGTTCGTGGGTCGTTGTTAGAGTTCCTGTGACGATAGTAGAGATTCTGGGACGTTGCTAGAGTTCCAGGGAGGTTGTTAGAGATCCTGGGACGTTGATGGAGTTCCTGGGACGTTGGAGGAGTTCCTGGGACGTTGGTAGATTTCCTGGGAGGTTGTTAGAGATACTGGGACGTTGATAGATTTCCTGGGACGTTGGAGGATTTCCTGGGACGTTGCTAGAGATCCTGGGACGTTGTTAGAGTTCCTGGGACGATGGTAGAGTTCCTGGGAGGTTGTTATAGTTCCTGGGACGTTGGTAGAATTCCTGGGACGTAGGAGGAGTTACTGGGAGGTTGTTAGAGTTCCTGAGAGGTTGTTTGAGTTCCTGAGACGTTGTTAGAGTTACTGGGACGTTGGAGGAGTTCCTGGGAGGTTGTTAGAGATCCTGGGATGTTGTTAGAATACATGGGACGTTATTAGAGTTACTGGGACGTTGGAGGAGTTCCTGGGAGGTTGTTAAAGTTCCTGGGAGGTTGTTAGAGTTCATGCGACGATGTTATAGTTTCTGGGACGTTGATAGAGTTCCTGGGACGTTGCTCGAGTTCCTGGGAGGTTGTTAGAGTTCATGCGACGATGTTATAGTTTCTGTGACGTTGTTAGAGTTCCTGGGACGTTGCTCGAGTTCCTGGGACGCTGTTGGAGTTCCTGGAACGTTGTAAGAGTTCCTGGGAGGTTGCTAGCGTTCCTGGGAGGTTGTTAGAGATCCTGGGACGTTGTTAGAGTTCCTGGGGGGTTGTTAGAGGTCATTGGAGGTTGTTAGAATTCCTGGGACGTTGGTATAGTTCCTGGGACGTTGCAGGAGTTCCTGGGATGTTGGTAGAGTTACTGGGAGGTTGTTAGAGATCACAGGACGTTGTTAGAATTCCTGGGACGTTGGAGGAGTTCCTGGGACGCTGATGGAGTTCGTGGGTCGTTGTTAGAGTTCCTGTGACGATAGTAGAGATCCTGGGACGTTGCTAGAGTTCCTGGGAGGTTGTTAGAGATCCTGGGACGTTGTTGGAGTTCCTGGGACGTTGGAGGAGTTCCTGGGACGTTGGTAGATTTCCTGGGAGGTTGTTAGAGATCCTGGGACGTTGATAGATTTCCTGGGACGTTGGAGGATTTCCTGGGACGTTGCTAGAGTTCCTGGGACGTTGTTAGAGTTCCTGGGACGATGGTAGAGTTCCTGGGACGTAGGAGGAGTTACTGGGAGGTTGTTAGAGTTCCTGAGAGGTTGTTTGAGTTCCTGAGACGTTGTTAGAGTTCCTGGGACGTTGGAGCAGTTCCTGGGAGGTTGTTAGAGATCCTGGGACGTTGCTAGAATACATGGGACGTTATTAGAGTTCCTGGGACGTTGGAGGAGTTCCTGGGAGGTTGTTAGAGTTCCTGGGAGGTTGTTAGAGTTCATGCGACGATGTTATAGTTTCTGGGATGTTGTTAGAGTTCCTGGGACGTTGCTCGAGTTCCTGGGAGGTTGTTAGAGTTCATGCGACGATGTTATAGTTTCTGGGACGTTGTTAGAGTTCCTGGGACGTTGCTCGAGTTCCTGGGTCGCTGGTGGAGTTCCTGGAACGTTGTAAGACTTCCTGGGAGGTTGCTAGCGTTCCTGGGAGGTTGTTAGAGATCCTGGGAGGTTGTTAGAGTTTCTGGGACGCTATTAGAGTTCCTGGGATATTGTTAGAGTTTCTGGAACGATGCTAGAGTTCCTGGGACGATGTTAAAGTTCCTGGGACGTTGTTAGAGTTCCTGGAACGTTGCTAGAGTTCCTGGGATGATGTTAGAGTTCATGGGAGGTTGCTAGAGTTCCTGGGACGTTGTTGTTAGAGTTCCTGGGACGTTGTTGTTAGAGTTCCTAGGACGTTGCTAGGGTTCCTGGGAGGTTGTTAGAGTTCCTGGGATGTTGTTAGAGTTCCTGGGAGGTTGATAGAGATACTGGGACCTTACTAGAATCCTGGGATGTTGATAGAGTTCCTGGGACGTTGGAGGAGTTCCTGGGAGGTTGTTAGAGTACCTGGGACGTTGCTAGAGTTCCTGGGACGATGTTAGAGTTACTGGGAGGTTGTTAGAGTTCCTGGGACGATGTTAGAGTTCCTGGGACGATGTTAGAGTTCCTGGGACGTTGTTAGAGTTTCTGGGACGTTGTTAGAGTTCCTGGGACGTTGTTAGAGGTCGTGGGAGGTTGATATAGTTCCTGGGACGTTGATATAGTTCCTGGGAGGTTGTTAGAGTTCCTGGGACGAGGCTAGAGTTCCTGGGACGTTGTTATTGTTCCTGGGAGGTTGATAGAGTTCCTGGGACGTTGTTAGAGTTCCTTAGACGTTGCTAGAGTTCCTGGGAGGTTGTTAGAGTTCCTGGGACGAGGTTAGAGTTCCTGGGACGTTGTTATTGTTCCTGGGAGGTTGATAGAGTTCCTGGGACGTTGTTAGAGTTCCTTAGACGTTGCTAGAGTTCCTGGGACGTTGTTAGAGTTCCTGGGACGATGTTGGAGTTTCTGGGATGTTGTTAGAGTTCATGGGACGTTGATAGAGTTCCTGGGACGCAGATAGAGTTCATTGGAGGTTGTTAGAGTTCATGGGAGGTTGTTAGAGTTCCTGGGAGGTTGTTAAAGTTCCTGGGAGGTTGTTGTTAGAGTTCCTGGGAGGTTGTTAGAGTTCCTGGGACGTTGTTAGAGTTCCTGGGACGATGTTAGAGTTTCTGGGACGTTGTTAGAGTTCATGGGACGTTGATAGAGTTCCTGGGACGCAGATAGAGTTCCTTGGAGGTTGTTAGAGTTCATGGGAGGTTGTTAGAGTTCCTGGGAGGTTGTTAGAGTTCCTGAGACGTTGCTAGAGTTCCTGGGACGATGTTAGAGTTCCTGGGACGATGTTAGAGTTCCTGGGAGGTTGTTAGAGTTCATGGGAGGTTGTTAGAAATAATGGGACGTTGTTAGAGTTCCAGGGACGTTGGAGGAGTTCCTGGGACGTTGCTAGAGTTCCTGGGACGTTGTTAGAGTTCCTGGGACGTTGCTAGAGTTCCTGGGTCGATGTTAGAGTTCCTGGGACCTTGTTCGAGTTCCTGGGAGGATATTAGAGTTCCTTGGATATTGTTAGAGTTCCTGGAACGTTGCTAGAGTTCCTGGGACGATGTTATAGTTCCTGGAAGGTTGTTAGAGTTCCTGGGACGAGGCTAGAGTTCCTGGGACGTTGTTATTGTTCATGGGAGGTTGATAGAGTTCCTGTGACGTTGTTAGAGTTCCTTAGACGTTGCTAGAGTTCCTGGGACGTTGTTAGAGTTCCTGGGACGATGTTAGGGTTTCTGGGACGTTGTTAGAGTTCATGGGACGTTGATAGAGTTCCTGGGACGCAGATAGAGTTCCTTGGAGGTTGTTAGAGTTCATGGGAGGTTGTTAGAGTTCCTGGGAGGTTGTTAGAGTTCCTGGGACGTTGCTAGAGTTCCTGGGACGATGTTAGAGTTCCTGGGACGATGTTAGAGATCCTGGGAGGTTGTTAGAGTTTCTGGGAGGTTGTTGGAGTTCCTGGGACGTTGTAGGAGTTCCTGGGACGTTGGTAGAGTTCGTGGGAGGTTGTTAGAGATCCTGGGACGTTGTTAGATTTCCTGTGACGTTGGAGGAGTTCCTGGGATGTTGGAGGAGTTCCTGGGACGTTGGTAGAGTTCCTGGGACGTTGCTAGAGTTCCTGGGACGATGTTAGAGTTCCTCGGAGGTTGTTGGAGTTCATGGGACGTTGTTAGAATTCCTGGGAGGTTGTTAGAGTTCCTGGGACGTTGTTGGAGTTCCTGGGACGTTGGAGGAGCTCCTGGGACGATGTTAGAGTTTCTGGGACGTTGTTAGATTACCTGGGACGATGTTAGAGAGCATGGGACGTTGTTAGAGATCCTGGGAGGTTGTTAGAGTTCCTGGGACGTTGTTCGAGTTCCTGGGACGATATTAGAGTTCCTGGGATATTGTTAGAGTTGCTGGAACGTTGCTAGAATTCCTGGGACGATGTTAGAGTTCCTGGGACGTTGTTCGAGTTCCTGGGACGATATTAGTGTTCCTGGGATATTGTTAGAATTCCTGGAATGTTGCTAGAGTTCCTGGGACGATGTTAGAGTTCATGGGAGGTTGCTAGAGTTCCTGGGACGTTGTTGTTAGAGTTCCTGGGACGTTGTTGTTAGAGTTCCTGGGACGTTGCTAGGGTTCCTAGGAGGTTGTTAGAGTTCCTGGGATGTTGTTAGAGTTCCTGGGAGGTTGTTAGAGTACCTAGGACCTTACTAGAGTTCCTGGGAGGTTGTCAGAGTTCCTGGGACGTTGGAGGAGTTTCTGGAAGGTTGTTAGAATTCCTGGGACATTGCTAGAGTTCCTGGGACGATGTTAGAGTTACTGAGAGGTTGTTAGAGTTCCTGGGACGATGTTAGAGTTTCTGTGACGTTGGTAGATTTCCTGGGACGATGTTAGAGTTCCTGGGACGTTGTTAGAGTTTCTGGGACGTTCTTAGATTTCCTGGGACGATGTTAGAGTTCCTGGGACGTTGTTAGAGTTCATGGGAGGTTGTTATAGTTCCTGGGTCGTTGATATCGTTCCTGGGAGGTTGTTAGAATTCCAGGGACGAGGCTAGAGTTCGTTGGACGTTGTTATAGTTGCTGGGAGGTTGTTAGAGTTCCTGGGACCTTGCTAGAGTTCCTGGGAGGTTGTTAGACTTCATGGGAGGTTGTTAGAGTTCCTGGGACGTTGTTAGAGTTCGTGGGAGGTTGATATAGTTCCTGGGACGTTGATATAGTTCCTGGGAGGTTGTTAGAGTTCCTGGGACGAGGCTAGAGTTCCTGGGACGTTGATAGAGTTCATGGGACGTTGATAGAGTTCCTGGGACGCAGATAGAGTTCCTTGGAGGTTGTTAGAGTTCATGGGAGGTTGTTAGAGTTCCTGGGAGGTTGTTAGAGTTCCTGGGAGGTTGTTGTTAGAGTTCCTGGGACGTTGCTAGAGTTCCTGAGACGATGTTAGAGTTCCTGGGACGATGTTAGAGATCCTGGGGACGTTGGAAGAGTACCTGGGAGGTTGCTTGAGTTCCTGGGACGCTGTTGGAGTTCCAGGGACGTTGTTAGAGTTCCTGGGAGGTTGTTAGAGTTCATGGGAGGTTGATAGAATTCATGGGACGTTGGTAGAGTTCCTTGGAGGTTGTTAGAAATACTGGGACGTTGTTAGAGTTCCAGGGACGTTGGAGGAGTTCCTGGGACGTTGCTAGAGGTCCTGGGACGTTGTTAGAGTTCATGGGACGTTGCTAGAGTTCTTGGGACGATGTTAGAGTTCCTGGGACCTTGTTCGAGTTCCTGGGAGGATATTAGAGTTCCTTGGATATTGTTAGAGTTCCTGGAACGTTGCTAGAGTTCCTGGGACGATGTTATAGTTTCTGGGACGTTGTTAGAGTTCATGGGAGGTTGTTAGAGTTCCTGGGACGTTGGTAGATTTCCTGGGACGTTGGAGGATTTTCTGGAACTTTGGAGGAGACCCTTTGAGGTTGTTAGAGTTCATGGGAGGTTGATAGAATTAACAACCTCCTTAAAGTTCCTGGGAGGTTGGTAGATTTCCTCGGACGTTGGAGAAGTTCCTGGGACGTTGGAGGAGTTCCCGGGAAGTTGCTAGAGTTCCTGGGACGACGTTAGAGATCCTGGGAGGTTGTTAGAGTTCATGGGACGATGTTAGAGTTTCTGGGACGTTGTTAGAGTTCCTTCCTGGGACGTTGCTAGAGTTCCTGGGACGCTGTTGGAGTTCCTGGGACGTTGTAAGAGTTCCTGGGAGGTTGCTAGAGTTCCTGGGACGTTGTTGTTAGAGTTCCTGGGACGTTGTTAGAGTTCCTGGGACGATGTTAGAGTTTCTGGGACGTTGTTAGAGATCATTGGACGTTGTTAGAGTTCCTGGGAGGTTGTTTGAGTTTCTGGGACGTTGTTAGAGTTTCTGTGATGTTGGTAGAGTTCCTGGGAGGTGTTATAGTTCCTGGGACGATAATAGACTTTCTGGGACGTTGGTAGTGTTCATGGGAGGTTGTTAGAGTTCCTGGGACGATGGTAGAGTTCCTGGGAGGTTGTTAGAGTTCCTGGGACGTTGTTAGAGTTCCTGGGACGTTGGAGGAGTTCCTGGGACGTTGCTAGAGTTCCTGGGAGGTTATTAGAGGTCCTGGGACGAGGCTAGAGTTCCTGGGACGTTGTTATAGTTCCTGGGAGGTTGATAGAGTTCCTGGGGCGTTGTTAGAGTTCCTGGGACGTTGCTAGAGTTCCTGGGACGATGTTAGAGTTCCTGGGACGTTGTTAGAGTTCCTGGGACGATAATAGACTTTCTGGGACGTTGGTAGAGTTCATGGGACGTTGATAGAGTTCATGGGACGCTGATAGAGTTCATGGGACGATGTTAGAGTTCCTGGGACGATATTAGAGTTCCTGGGATATTGTTAGAGTTTCTGGGACGTTGTTAGAGTTCCTGGGACGCTGTTGGAGTTCCTGGGACGTTGTTAGAGTTCCTGGGAGGTTGTTAGAGTTCATGGGAGGTAGTTAGAGTTCCTGGGACGTTGGTAGATTTCCTGGGACGTTGCTAGAGTTCCTGGGACGTTGTTAGTGTTCCTGGGAGGTTGTTAGAGTTCCTGGGAGGTTGTTAGAGTTTCTGGGACGTTGTTAGATTTCCTGGGACAATGTTAGAGTTCCTGGGACGTTGTTAGAGTTTCTGGGACGTTGTTAGATTTCCTGGGACGATGTTAGAGTTCCGTTGACGTTGTTAGAGTTCATGGTAGGTTGTTATAGTTCCTGGGACGTTGATATAGTTCCTGGGAGGTTGTTAGAGTTCATGGGACGTTGTTAGAGTTCATTGGACGTTGCTAAATTTCCTGGCACGTTGTTAGAGTTCCTGGGACGTTTTTCGAGTTCCTGGGACGATATTAGAGTTCCTGGGATATTGTTAGAGTTCCTGGAACGTTGCTAGAGTTCCTGGGACGTTGTTAGAGTTCCTGGGACGCTGTTGGAGTTCCTGTGAGGTTGTTAGAGTTCATGGGAGGTTGTTAGAATTCCTGGGACGTTGGTAGATTTCCTGGGACGTTGGAGGAATTCCTGGGACTTTGGAGGAGTTCCTGGGAGGTTGTTAAAGTTCCTGGGAGGTTGGTAGATATCCTGGGATGTTCGAGGAGTTCCTGGGACGCTGTTGGAGTTCCTGGGAGGTTGTTAGAGTTCATGGGAGGTTGTTAGAATTCCTGGGACGTTGGTAGATTTCCTGGGACGTTGGAGGAGTTCATGGGACTTTGGAGGAGATCCTGAGAGGTTGTTAAAGTTCCTGGGAGGTTGGTAGATTTCCTGGGACGTTGGAGGAGTTCCTGGGACGTTGGAGGAGTTCCTGGGACGTTGCTAGAGTTCCTGGGACGACGTTAGAGATCCTGGTAGGTTGTTAGAGTTCATGGGACGATGTTAGAGTTTCTGGGACGTTGTTAGAGTTCCTGGGACGTTGCTAGAGTTCCTGGGACGCTGATGGAGTTCCTGGGACGTTGTAAGAGTTCCTGTGAGGTTGTTAGAGTTCATGGGAGGTTGCTAGAGTTCCTGGGACGTTGTTGTTAGAGTTCCTGGGACGTTGCTAGAGTTCCTGGGACGATGTTAGAGTTCCTGGGACGATATTAGAGATCCTGGGACGTTGGAGGAGTTCATGGGAGGTAGTTAGAGATCCTGGGAGGTTGTTGAAGTTCCTGGGACGTTGGAGGAGTTCCTGGGACGTTGTTTGAGTTCCTTAGAGGTTGGTAGAGTTCCTGGGACGTTGTTAGAGTTCCTGGGACGTTGTTAGAGTATCTGGGAGGTTGTTTGAGTTCCTGGGACGTTGGTAGAATGCCTGGGACGTTGGAGGAGTTCCTGGGAGGTTGTTAGAGTTCCTGGGACGATGGTAGAGTTCCTGGGAGGTTGTTAGAGTTCCTGGGACGTTGTTAGAGTTCCTTGGACGTTGGTAGATTTCCTGGGACGTTGGAGGAGTACCTGGGACGTTGGAGGAGTTCCTGGGACGCTGTTGGAGTTCCTGGGAGGTTGTTAGAGTTCATGGGAGGTTGTTAGAGTTCCTGGGACGTTGGTAGATTTCCTGGGACGTTGGAGGAGTTCCTGGGACTTTGGAGGAGATCCTGGTAAGTTGTTAAAGTTCCTAGGAGGTTGGTAGATTTCCTGGGACGTTGAAGGAGTTCCTGGGACGTTGGAGGAGTTCCTGGGACGTTGCTAGAATTCCTGGGACGACGTTAGAGATCCTGGGAGGTTGTTAGAGTTCATGGGACGATTTTAGAGTTTCTGGGACGTTGTTAGAGTTACTGGGACGTTGCTAGAGTTCCTGGGACGAGGCTAGTGTTCCTGGGACGTTGTTATAGTTCCTGGGAGGTTGTTAGAGTTCCTGGGACGTTGTTAGAGTTCCTGGGACGTTGCTAGAGTTCCTGGGACGATGTTAGAGTTCCTGGGACGTTGTTAGAGTTCCTGGGATGATGATAGACTTTCTGGGACGTTGTTAGAGTTCATGGGACGTTGAAAGAGTTCCTGGGACGCTGTTAGATTTTCTGGGAGGTTGTTAGAGTTCATGGGACGATGTTAGAGTTCCTGGGACGTTGTTAGAGTTCCTTCCTGGGACGTTGCTAGAGTTCCTGGGACGCTGTTGGAGTTCCTGGGACGTTGTAAGAGTTCCTGGGAGGTTGCTAGAGTTCCTGGGACGTTGTTGTTAGAGTTCCTGGGACGTTGCTAGAGTTCCTGGGACGATGTTAGAGTTTCTGGGACGTTGTTAGAGATCATGGGACGTTGTTAGAGTTCCTGGGAGGTTGTTAGAGATCTTGGGAAGTTGTTAGAGTGCCTGGGACGATGTTAGAGTTTCTGGGACGTTGTTAGAGGTCATGGGACGTTGTTAGAGTTCCAGGGAGGTTGTTTGAGTTCCTGGGACGTTGTTAGAGTTTCTGGGATATTGGTAGAATTCCTGGGAGGTTGTTAGAGTTCCTGGGACGTTGGTAGAGTTCCTGGGACGTTGGATGAGTTCCTGGGACGTTGGTAGAGTGCCTGGGACGTTGGAGGAGTTCCTGTGACGTTGGTAGAGTGCCTGGGACGTTGGAGGAGTTCCTGTGACGTTGCTAGAGTTCCTGGGACGCTGTTGGAGTTCCTGGGTCGTTGTAAGCGTTCCTGGGAGGTTGTTAGAGTTCATGGGAGGTTATTAGAGTTCCTGGTACGTTGGTAGAGTTCCTGGGACGTTGGAGGAGTTCCTGGGACGTTGGTAGAGTGCCTGGGACGTTGGAGGAGTTCCTGTGACGTTGCTAGAGTTCCTGGGACGCTGTTGGAGTTCCTGGGTCGTTGTAAGCGTTCCTGAGAGGTTGTTAGAGTTCATGGGAGGTTGTTAGAGTTCCTGGGACGATGGTAGAGTTCCTGGGAGGTTGTTAGAGTTCCTGTGACGTTGTTAGAGTTCCTGGGACGTTGGAGGAGTTCCTGGGACGTTGCTAGAGTTCCTGGGACGCTGTTGGAGTTCCTGTGTCGTTGTAAGAGTTCCTGGGAGGTTGTTAGATTTCATGGGAGGTTGTTAGAGTTCCTGGGAAGTTGTTATAGTTCCTGAGACGTTGATATAGTGCCTAGGACGTTACTAGAGTTCCTGGGACGAGGCTAGAGTTCCTGGGACGTTGTTATAGTTCCTGGGAGGTTGTTAGAGTTCCTGGGACGTTGTTAGAGTTCCTGGGACGTTGCTAGAGTTCCTGGGACGTTGTTCGAGTTCCTGGGACGATATTAGAGTTCCTGGGATATTGTTAGAGTTTCTGGGACGTTGTTAGAGTTCCTGGGACGCTGTTGGAGTTCCTGGGACGTTGTTAGAGTTCCTGGGAGGTTGTTAGAGTTCATGGGAGGTAGTTAGAGTTCCTGGGACGTTGGTAGATTTCCTGGGACGTTGCTAGAGTTCCTGGGACGTTGTTAGTGTTCCTGGGAGGTTGTTAGAGTTCCTGGGAGGTTGGTGGAGTTTCTGGGACGTTGTTAGATTTCCTGGGACGATGTTAGAGTTCCTGGGACGTTGTTAGAGTTTCTGGGACGTTGTTAGATTTCCTGGGACGATGTTAGAGTTCCTGTGACGTTGTTAGAGTTCATGGTAGGTTGTTATAGTTCCTGGGACATTGATATAGTTCCTGGGTGGTTGTTAGAGTTCTTGGGACGTTGTTAGAGTTCATTGGACGTTGCTAAATTTCCTGGGACGTTGTTAGAGTTCCTGGGACGTTTTTCGAGTTCCTGGGACGATATTAGAATTCCTGGGATATTGTTAGAGTTCCTGGAACGTTGCTAGAGTTCCTGGGACGTTGTTAGAGTTCCTGGGACGCTGTTGGTGTTCCTGTGAGGTTGTTAGAGTTCATGGGAGGTTGTTAGAGTTCCTGGGATTGGTAGATTTCCTGGGACGTTGGAGGAGTTCCTGGGACTTTGGAGGAGTTCCTGGTAGGTTGTTAAATTTCCTGGGAGGTTGGTATATTTCCTGGGACGTTGGAGGAGTTCCTGGGACGTTGGAGGAGTTCCTGGGACGCTGTAGGAGTTCCTGGGAGCTTGTTAGAGTTCATGGGAGGTTGTTAAAGTTCCTGGGAGGTTGGTAGATTTCCTGGGACGTTGGAGGAGTTCCTGGGACGTTGGAGGAGTTCATGGGACGTTGATAGAGTTCCTGGGACGAGGTTAGAGATCCTGGGACGTTGGAGGAGTTCGTGGGAGGTAGTTAGCGATCCTGGGAGGTTGTTAGAGTTCATGGGAGGTAGTTAGAGTTCCTGGGACGTTGGTAGATTTCCTGGGACGTTGCTAGAGTTCCTGGGACGTTGTTAGTGTTCCTGGGAGGTTGTTAGAGTTCCTGAGAGGTTGGTTGAGTTTCTGGGACGTTGTTAGATTTCCTGGGACGATGTTAGAGTTCCTGGGACGTTGTTAGAGTTTCTGGGACGTTGTTAGATTTCCTGGGACGATGTTAGAGTGCCTGTGACGTTGTTAGAGTTCATGGTAGGTTGTTATAGTTCCTGGGACATTGATATAGTTCCTGGGAGGTTGTTAGAGTTCTTGGGACGTTGTTAGAGTTCATTGGACGTTGCTAAATTTCCTGGAACGTTGTTAGAGTTCCTGGGACGTTTTTCGAGTTCCTGGGACGATATTAGAATTCCCGGGATATTGTTAGAGTTCCTGGAACGTTGCTAGAGTTCCTGGGACGTTGTTAGAGTTCCTGGGACGCTGTTGGAGTTCCTGTGAGGTTGTTAGAGTTCATGGGAGGTTGTTAGAGTTCCTGGGATTGGTAGATTTCCTGGGACGTTGAAGGAGTTCCTGGGACGTTGGAGGAGTTCCTGGGACGTTGCTAGAATTCCTGGGACGACGTTAGAGATCCTGGGAGGTTGTTAGAGTTCATGGGACGATTTTAGAGTTTCTGGGACGTTGTTAGAGTTCCTGTGACGTTGCTAGAGTTCCTGGGACGTTGCTAGAGTTCCTGGGACGATGTTAGAGTTCCTGGGACGTTGTTAGAGTTCCTGGGATGATGATAGACTTTCTGGGACGTTGTTAGAGTTCATGGGACGTTGAAAGAGTTCCTGGGACGCTGTTAGATTTTCTGGGAGATTGTTAGAGTTCATGGGACGATGTTAGAGTTCCTGGGACGTTGTTAGAGTTCCTTCCTGGGACGTTGCTAGAGTTCCTGGGACGCTGTTGGAGTTCCTGGGACGTTGTAAGAGTTCCTGGGAGGTTGCTAGAGTTCCTGGGACGTTGTTGTTAGAGTTCCTGGGACGTTGCTAGAGTTCCTGGGACGATGGTAGAGTTTCTGGGACGTTGTTAGAGATCATGGGACGTTGTTAGAGTTCCTGGGAGGTTGTTAGAGATCTTGGGAAGTTGTTAGAGTGCCTGGGACGATGTTAGAGTTTCTGGGACGTTGTTAGAGGTCATGGGACGTTGTTAGAGTTCCAGGGAGGTTGTTTGAGTTCCTGGGACGTTGTTAGAGTTTCTTGGATATTGGTAGAATTCCTGGGAGGTTGTTAGAGTTCCTGGGACGTTGGTAGAGTTCCTGGGACGTTGGAGGAGTTCCTGGGACGTTGGTAGAGTGCCTGGGACGTTGGAGGAGTTCCTGTGACGTTGGTAGAGTGCCTGGGACGTTGGAGGAGTTCCTGTGACGTTGCTAGAGTTCCTGGGACGCTGTTGGAGTTCCTGGGTCGTTGTAAGAGTTCCTGGGAGGTTGTTAGAGTTCATGGGAGGTTGTTAGAGTTCCTGGGACGTTGGTAGAGTTCCTGGGATGTTGGAGGAGTTCCTGGGACGTTGGTAGAGTGCCTGGGACGTTGGAGGAGTTCCTGTGACGTTGCTAGAGTTCCTGGGACGCTGTTGGAGTTCCTGGGTCGTTGTAAGCGTTCCTGAGAGGTTGTTAGAGTTCATGGGACGTTGTTAGAGTTCCTGGGACGATGTTAGAGTTCCTGGGAGGTTGTTAGAGTTCCTGGGACGTTGTTAGAGTTCCTGGGACGTTGGAGGAGTTCCTGGGACGTTGCTAGAGTTCCTGGGACGCTGTTGGAGTTCCTGTGTCGTTGTAAGAGTTCCTGGGAGGTTGTTAGATTTCATGGGAGGTTGTTAGAGTTCCTGGGAAGTTGTTATAGTTCCTGAGACGTTGATATAGTGCCTAGGACGTTACTAGAGTTCCTGGGACGAGGCTAGAGTTCATGGGACGTTGTTATAGTTCCTGGGAGGTTGTTAGAGTTCCTGGGACGTTGTTAGAGTTCCTGGGACGTTGCTAGAGTTCCTGGGACGTTGTTCGAGTTCCTGGGACGATATTAGAGTTCCTGGGATATTGTTAGAGTTTCTGGGACGTTGTTAGAGTTCCTGGGACGCTGTTGGAGTTCCTGGGACGTTGTTAGAGTTCCTGGGAGGTTGTTAGAGTTCATGGGAGGTAGTTAGAGTTCCTGGGACGTTGGTAGATTTCCTGGGACGATGTTAGAGTTCCTGGGACGTTGTTAGAGTTTCTGGGACGTTGTTAGATTTCCTGGGACGATGTTAGAGTTCCTGTGACGTTGTTAGAGTTCATGGTAGGTTGTTATAGTTCCTGGGACATTGATATAGTTCCTGGGAGGTTGTTAGAGTTCTTGGGACGTTGTTAGAGTTCATTGGACGTTGCTAAATTTCCTGGGACGTTGTTAGAGTTCCTGGGACGTTTTTCGAGTTCCTGGGACGATATTAGAATTCCTGGGATATTGTTAGAGTTCCTGGAACGTTGCTAGAGTTCCTGGGACGTTGTTAGAGTTCCTGGGACTTTGGAGGAGTTCCTGGGAGGTTGTTAAAGTTCCTGGGATGTTGGTATATTTCCTGGGACGTTGGAGGAGTTCCTGGGACGTTGGAGGAGTTCCTGGGACGCTGTAGGAGTTCCTGGGAGGTTGTTAGAGTTTCTGGGAGGTTGTTAAAGTTCCTGGGAGGTTGGTAGATTTCCTGGGACGTTGGAGGAGTTCCTGGGACGTTGGAGGAGTTCCTGGGACGTTGATAGAGTTCCTGGGACGAGGTTAGAGATCCTGGGACGTTGGAGGAGTTCGTGGGAGGTAGTTAGCGATCCTGGGAGGTTGTTAGAGTTCCTGGGACGTTGTTAGAGTTCCTGGGACGTTGGAGGAGTTCCTTAGAGGTTGTTAGAGTTCCTGGGACGTTGTTAGAGTTCCTGGAACGTTGTTAGAGTATCTGGGAGGTTGTTTGAGTTCCTGGGACGTTGTTATAGTTCCTGGGAGGTTGTTACAGTTCCTGGGACGATGGTAGAGTTCCTGGGACGATGTTAGATGTCCTGGGACGTTGCTAGAGTTCCGGGGACGCTGTTGGAGTTCCTGGGATGTTGTAAGAGGTCCTGGGAGGTTGTTAGGGTTCAAGGGAGGTTGCTAGATTTCCAGGGACGTTGTTGTTAGAGTTCCTGGGACGTTGCTAGAGTTCCTGGAACGATGATAGAGCTCCTGGGACGATGTTAGAGATCCTGGGACGTTGGAGGAGTTCCTGGGAGGTTGTTAGAGATCCTGGGAGGTTGTTAGAGTGCCTGGGACGATGTTAGAGTTTCTGGGACGTTGTTAGAGTTCATGGGACGTTGTTAGAGTTCCTGTGACGTTGGTTGAGTTCCTGGGAGGTTGTTAGAGTTCCTGGGATGTTGTTAGAGTTCCTGGGAGGTTGTTAGAGTTGCTGGGACGTTACTAGATTTCCTGGGAGATTGTTAGAGTTCCTGGGACGTTGGAGGAGTTCCTGGGAGGTTGTTAGAGTTCCTGGGACGTTGCTAGAGTTCCTGGGACGATGTTAGAGTTACTTGGAGGTTGTTAGAGTTCCTGGGACGATGTTTAGAGTTTCTGGGACGTTGGTAGATTTCCTGGGACGATGTTAGAGTTCCTGGGACGTTGTTAGAATCTCTGGGACGTTGTTAGATTTCCTGGGACGATGTTAGAGTTCCTGGGACGTTGTTAGAATTCCTGGGAGGTTGTTATAGTTCCTGGGACGTTGATATAGTTCCTGGGAGGTTGTTAGAGTTCCTGGGACGAGGCTAGAGTTCCTGGGACGTTGTTATAGTTCCTGGGAGGTTGTTAGAGTTCCTGGGACGTTGTTAGAGTTCCTGGGACGTTGCTAGAGTTCCTGGGACGTTGTTAGAGTTCATGGGACGCAGATAGAGTTCCAGGGAGGTTGTTATAGTTCATGGGAGGTTGTTAGAGTTCCTGGGACGATGTTTGAGTTCCTGGGACGTTGGAGGAATTCCTGGGACGATGTTAGAGTTCCTGGGAGGTTGCTAAGAGTTCCTGGGAGGTTGCTAGAGTTTCTTGGACGTTGTTAGAGTTCCTGGGACGTTGTTAGAGTTCCTGGGAAGTTGTTAGAGTTCCTGGGACGTTGCTAGAGTTCCTGGGATGTTGTTATAGTTTCTGGGATGATGTTAGATTTCATGGGACGTTGATAGAGTTCCTGGGACGATGTTAGAGTTCCTGGGACATTGCTAGAGTTCCTGGGCGATGTTGGAGTTCCTAGGACATTGGAGGAGTTCCTGGGACGATGTTGGAGTTCATGGGAGGTTGGTAGAGTTCCTGGGACGTTGTTAGAGTTCCTGGGACGATGTTAGAGTTCATGGGACGTTGTTAGTGTTCCTGTGACATTGCTAGAGTTCCTGGGCGATGTTGGAGTTCCTAGGACGTTGGAGGAGTTCCTGGGACGATGTTGGAGTTCCTGAGAGGTTGTTAGAGTTCCTGGGACGTTGCTAGAGTTCCTGGGACGTTGTTAGAGTTCCTGGGACGATGTTAGAGTTCATGGGACGTTGATAGAGTTCCTGGGACGATGTTAGATTTCCTGGGACATTGTTGGAGTTCCTAGGACGTTGGAGGAGTTCCTGGGACGATGTTGGAGTTCCTGGGAGGTTGTTAGAGTTCCTGGGACGTTGCTAGCGTTCCTGGGACGATGTTAGAGTTACTGGGAGGTTGTTAGATTTCCTGGGACGATGTTAGAGTATCTGGGATGTTGGTAGATTTCCTGGGACGATGTTAGAGTTCCTGGGACGTTGTTAGAGTTTCTGGGACGTTGTTAGTTTTCCTGGAACGATGTTAGAGTTCCTGGGAGGTTGTTAGAGTTCCTGGGAGGTTGTTATAGTTCCTGGGACGTTGATATAGTTCCTGGGAGGTTGTTAGTGTTCCTGGGACGAGGCTAGAGTTCCTGGGACGTTGTTATAGTTCCTGGGAGGTTGTTAGAGTTGATGGGACGTTGCTAGAGTTCCTGTGACGATGTTAGAGTTGCTGGGACGTTGCTAGATTTCCTGGGACGTTGTTAGAATTACTGGGACGTTGCTAGAGTTCCTGGGACGATGTTAGAGTTCATGGGACATTGTTAGAGTTCATGGGACGTTGTTAGATTTCCTGGGACGATATTGGAGTTCCTGGGACGCTGGAGGAGTTCCTGTGACGATGTTAGAGTTCCTGTGAGGTTGTTAAGAGTTCCTGGGAGGTTGTTAGAGTTCCTGGGAGGTTGCTAGAGTTCCTGGGACGTTGTTAGAGTTCCTGGGACGTTGTTGGAGTTCCTGGGACGTTGCTAGAGTTCCTGGGACGTTGATAGAGTTCCTGGGACGTTGTTAGAGTTCCTGGGACGTTGTTAGAGTTCCTGGGACGTTGCTAGAGTTCCTGGGACGTTGTTAGAGTTCTTGGGACGATGCTAGAGTTCATGGGACGTTGATAGAGTTCCTGGGACGTTGTTAGAGTTCCTGGGACGTTGTTGGAGTTCCTGGGACATTGCTAGAGTTCCTGGGACGATGTTTGAGTTCCTGGGACGTTGGAGGAGTTCCTGGGACGATGTTGGAGTTCCTGGGACGTTGTTAGAGTTCCTGGGACGTTGTTAGAGTTCCTGGGACGATGTTGGAGTTCCTGGGACGTTGGAGGAGTTCCTGGGACGATGTTGGAGTTCCTGGGACGTAGCTAGAGTTCCTGGGACGATGTTTGAGTTCCTGGGACGTTGGAGGAGTTCCTGGGACGATGTTGGATTTCCTGGGACGTTGTTAGAGTTCCTGGGACGTTGTTAGAGTTCCTGGGACGATGTTGGAGTTCCTGGGACGTTGTTAGAGTTTCTGGGACGTTGCTAGAGTTCCTGCGTCGTTGCTAGAGTTCCTGGGACATTGTTAGAGTTTCTGGGACGTTGCTAGAGTTCCTGGGACGTTGCTAGAGTTCCTGGGTCGTTGCTAGAGTTCCAGGGACGTTGTTAGAGTTTCTGGGACGTTGCTAGAGTTCCTGGGTCGTTGCTAGAGTTCCTGGGACGTTGTTAGAGTTTCTGGGACGTTGCTAGAGTTCCTGCGTCGTTGCTAAAGTTCCTGGGACATTGTTAGAGTTTCTGGGACGTTGTTGGAGATCCTGGGACGTTGCTAGCGTTCCTGGGACGATGTTGGAGTTCCTGGGAGGTTGTTAGAGTTCCTGGGAGGTTGGAGGAGTTCCTGGGACGATGTTTTTTCATTTTGTACCAACACGGGTTCAATTTATTTCGATAAAATCATATTTACAATATTACGGTTAATATTTCAACCGTCACATATTATACAAATATGAGTTGTACATATATACACAATGTTCTATTACATGCCGTTTTTTACATTTATACAAAAGGAATTGGTGAATGTTATATTATGAAGAAATATTTAACCAACAGTATTATAATCCAAAATATCCATATCTGTACCACGTAGTATATCAGAGCACAGCAATAGATATTAGTGAAAGACAGCCACAAGCACAGATGTGGGCATAGTTTTGTCACCGTTTTAAAAACATATCCATGGCCGGTGTACAACCTCAAGTGATCATGTAGAACAAACACACAGCAAGTTTTGTGTCTATTAAGTATCATGCTGACTGATAATAGTATACATATTAAACATAGTAGTGTGTTCTGTGTTCTTGTATATACATAGCATCCACGGCGCTAAAGATGCTTGAATGATTACATGCATGTGTGACATACATCATTACAATCCATTTTAAACGAAACGGATAATAAAATGATTGCATGAAACCAGCCTTTCTATGTAATACTAAGTTCTGGTGTACAAATCTCTTAAGATAGTTAATAAATTTAATCAGTGTTGTGTGTTTGTCTTTCTTTATTTTATAATACTAATACTATTCTAAGTTATTCTTAAAACATTTATATTCTTTTTACGTCTATCACTTATCACATAGGTCTTGTATATACTAATACTAATACTAATATGACTAAATATGATATTTATATCTTGGTATGCTGTATATTCTGTTTTATATCCACCAATTATATATTCTAATGTATTACAATGTTTATTTATACCAATGTTTCTAGCCACTGATGTTGGAGTTGTTATAATCTTGGTTAAAGCATTTAAAGCGTGTGAAGTTATATCCCGTCTTGTACCCGTTAACGGGCAGTCGAAGTTATATCCCGGCATGTACTCGTTAACGGGCAGTCGAAGTTCTATCCCGTCTTGTACCCGTTAACGGGCAGTCGAAGTTATATCCCGTCTTGTACCCGTTAACGGGCAGTCGAAGTTATATCCCGTCTTGTACCCGTTAACGGACAGTCGAAGTTATATCCCGTCTTGTACCCGTTAACGGGCAGTCGAAGTTATATCCCGTCATGCACCCGTTAACGGGCAGTCGAAGTTATATCCGTCTTGTACCCGTTAACGGGCAGTCGAAGTTATATCCCGTATTGTACCCGTTAACGGGCAGTCGAAGTTATATCCCGTCTTGTAGCCGTTAACGGGCAGTCGAAGTTATATCCCGTCTTGTAGCCGTTAACGGGCAGTCGAAGTTATATCCCGTATTGTACCCGTTAAAGGGCAGTCGAAGTTATATCCCGTCTTGTCAAGACAAACTACTACAAGTACGCACGGCGTCCATTGCGTGTGAAGTTATATCCCGTCTTGTACCCGTTAACGGGCAGTCAATCAAGTCAAGACAAACTACTACAAGTACGCACGGCGTCCATTGCGTGTGAAGCTATATCCCGTCTTGTACCCGTTAACGGGCAGTCAATCAAGTCAAGACAAACTACTACAAGTACGCACGGCGTCCATTGCGTGTGAAGTTATATCCCGTCTTGTACCCGTTAACGGGCAGTCAATCAAGTCAAGACAAACTACTATGTACAAGTACGCACGGCGTCCATTGCGTTCTTGTCGGCATTGCGTGAGAGCGGCACAGATTTAGGATACGCAGAGGAGAAGCGCTGTCCTCGTGCATGCACGTTCTTGTTGTTTTACTACGCTGCTCCCGCGAGCATCCGAATTATCGTTGTGTCAAGGTCGTTCGAGTAGCGTGTGTATGCTGAGTTTACTGATTCGACGTTTGTTTGGAACAGTTCAAAATCGTGGCGTTCAATAAAGTTAGTGTACGCCCCCGTCAAGTTCTCAACAAGCATCAATGAGTTCTCACGTAGTCGGCATTTTCACCACGTTTTATTGGTGTCTTCCTCATTCCCCCAATTTTATAAAAATTGGTAATTTTGTACTTGGGGTAATCAGGAATGTGTCCAGTTAGGGGATTAGTATTAACATAGCCTTAGGGTGGGAAAACATTATATTCTGTTTCAACTTATATAAATTGCAAACATTATTGGAAACTGTTGTAAACTTGTGAAAGATGAGGAAATAAATCCAATAAGTCAATGATAGTGTATCATGTTTTATAGTTACTTATTTTAAATGTACATAGATACATTACAGCACATTGATACGTGACATTTTTTGTGAAGATATAATATTTTAAATTTTTTTTGGCATTTTTCGGTGAAGATTCCAATATGTTTTATTCCAAAACTTGCCATTTTTTAGCTAAGAAAAGAGATAACAACATGTAACCCAAAATTGATCAAATTACGCACCTTAATCGAAGTATGAACATTTCATATTTTCAACAAAAACATATTGTGACAGCACATTTAAACATCCGGTGGCTGGCTGTTGTAGAGAGGTTGCACTGTACATCCATACATACCGTAAACCTGCAGCCGCAGAGAATAAGACTTTGTCCACCCTGCTTGTTGTGGACATACTGAATTTCAACGTTGCATTAGCCATAATACACTGAACCATACAGCTATGCAGATAATTATGGACATATACAACTGAATGTCTCTATATATATATGCAAATTGGAATTTGATTTTGATTAACGTAATTATCCCAATTATCATCAATCACCTATTTGAACTTTCCTTAATCATTATTACCCAAGGGTTCCTTTTGGAAATATCAAATATGGCAATTAATTTAAAATAACAAAGTTAACATTTCACAAATAACATAATTATATTTCTTCAATCATATATTTTATTTTGTTCTGGAACTGTAAACAAATAATTATACATCAAATCACATAAATAGTTGGTTTGTATGATAATTGACATTCACCAAACAACCGTAATTTCTTGAAACAGATTATAGTTTTGGGTCTCGCCTTTTCTAATTTACTGACTTGTGGGGTAATCGGGAATTCTGGAGATTAAATTTGGGCGAATGAGGAATAAACCGTTTTATTCACTTTTCTCTATGGAACCCCATGCGAGGAATTCTAGGTGTGACAGGCCCTTAGATAGCATATGCTAAAAGCGATCTACCGACATTAATTTCTTTCGTATTATGATTTGTTAGGGATCTACGGTGGGAGTTCCGAAAATAGAACTATTCTAGTCATAATAAGATATAATAGTTTATACCTCACGTGACTACTCAATGCAAAATGCCCATATGGTGATGGATTCCTTCAGGAATGAGGTCTCGAGAGTGATTAATGTAAGTTGTAAGAACTTGTATCGCAATCGAGCTCAACTAAATTGGCATAAACTAAATATCCATAGGCAAACATTCGGTATTATTTATTATTCACCACCGACCAGTCAAACTGTTCAATAATGTTGATTGCCTATATGTTGATAATACGTAAATAGGCGGAAATGCATTAGAGGTAGTCCTAATAACTAATATAGTTCATTTTTCTTTTTGGTCAAAAATGCATTTTCATGACAGACAGTATATAGTTTGTGTGGGTATTTTAGAAATTATGTGACTTGAGAATACGACAGACTAGTTGATGTATAGAACAATTGCAAACTGAAAGTGGGGTATATTGTAATATTTGGCGGAGGAATACAGTGTATTAAAACAGAGACGTCATTCACAAGTGACCGGTGACATTACATTTGTAATACTTTTGCTGTTCTTCAGTTTTATTTGAATACCTCTTCACAGTGGATGAGGTATCAAAAGAAATGAAAGATTGGAAATATAAATAAACCACTGTATGTTTATACTTTTTACTATGTATTTATATGTTATTTTACAACCTAATGCTTCCGGTCTGAATCAGTAAATCGCTCATTGTGATATTGGTTTATAACAAGGCGTCTCTATGTTATCAAGTAGACGCTTATTGAAATGCATACACAAAAGCTTCTAGATACGTACATATTATATAAATAGATTTACTGAGGGGAGTCGAACCGTGCCAAATACTTGTATCTGGATAGATTTACTGAGGGGAGTCGAACCGTGCCAAATACTTGTATCTGGATAGATTTACTGAGGGGAGTCGAACCGTGCCAAATACTTGTATCTGGATAGATTTACTGAGGCAAGTCGAACCGTGCCAAATACTTGTACATGGATTCGGCATAAAAAAATATTGCATTCCTGAGTTGAAAAATATCAGCCTCGAAACATGAATGTTAAATTCGGCTCACGTCTTGCTTGTTCTCGGGGTGATAATTTTCATATTGTCCACTCGGTAATGCAATACTTATATACTATTACAAATGTGTTAGGTTGGATAAGAGACGTTATGCTTATGTAATACTGGTTATGATTCAAGAACACTTATTAAAATTCGCGTGTCTAAGATTTCATTCTGAGTTCATTCGTTCACCCACGTACTTTAAACGGTTATGGGGGTCACCTATCTTTGTTTTACAACTGTGTTACAAATGTTTTACAACTACCATTATGTAAACTATATAGTATAAAACACAAGTGTTAACAGTAGGGTTCATTGATATATAGTTACATAGTTTAAAGATAAATACTTGTTATTGTGTTAAAAAGTATGCAGATAATACGCTGGTTTCTAATTACATGTGTTTTAAGTAAGATATAAGCCTCAAACGTATCCAATATGTAAAATAGTTGTACTGTCCACGGCGATACGCGCCTCACATCGTCCAATATGTTGCATATATGATGGTTTTCGGCTTATATCCTATACATACACACACTTTTCTCAATATATATGCTGATGTATGTTGGAGTATTGTAACATCCATGTTAGGTTTATGGTGATTAACTTAGTGTATGTTAATGCCAAATAAAATATATTGAACGGAACATTTAATTATAAAGGGTACATGATAACAATGTTGTGACAATCGTTTGACCAGGAATGTGACTTTAAAATATTATTTAAATCAATTTAAAATGGGAGTTGAAATTTCGCATTGGCCCAACGTAATCGATCAACAATAGGCATGCGATTCGATATAACAGAGCGATTGTAGATCTTATGTTTTCTACGTGTGTTATCCAGCAGAAAAATCAAACATGTCCCAGTTGTTGTTGTATTCATTTTCAAAGAAACACATTTTCAACCTTATATAAAACAAATTGTGTAACCAATTGTTTATTTAACATTTTCTACAGTTTCAAAATGATTTGAGTGGGGATGTAAGCACATTTAAGCTTAGGCATTATGGCGACTCGCCAGCTATTATCGGTGGAGGAAGACTGCACATGCCACTGGTATAGAATCACCGATCTTCCGCAATCTAGCAGGATAGCCTCATCGCATGAAATAATTACACACACATCCAATGGGATTAGAGCCTACAGCGGTGAAGGGCACGTATTTGGAGGCAAATACCTAAACGACGGCCCATTCAAGCCCGTACACCATACGTACTATACTTAGCACATGTGCTCTGTGCTAGCTTTGATCAATACAGGCGGATCATTGGACGAGTCACTAGCCGAGCATTGGACGGGCCAATAACCGAGCAATGGACGAAACAATACCCGAGCATTGGACGAGACACAAGCCGAGCATTGGACGGGACAATAGTCGAGAATTGGACGAAACAATACCCGTGCATTGGACGAGACACAAGCCGAGCATTGGACGGGGCAATAGCCGAGCATTGGACGAAACAATACCCGAGCATTGGACGAGACACAAGCCGAGCAATGGACGAAACAATAGTCGAGCATTGGACGAGACAATACCCGAGCATTGGAAGGGGCAATACCCGATCATTGGACGAGACACAAGCCGAGCATTGGACGGGGCAATAGCCGAGCAATGGACGAAATAATACCCGAGCATTGGACGAGACACAAGCCGAGCATTGAACGAAGCAATAGTCGAGCATTTGACGACAACATAGCCGAGCATTGTACGAGTCAAGAGCCTAGCATTGTACGAGAGAATAGCCTAGCATTTGACGAAACAATACCTGAGCATTGGACGAGACACAAGCCGAGCATTGGACTGGGCAATAGCCGAGCATTGGACGAAACAATACCCGAGCAATGGACGAAACTATACCCGAGCATTGGAGGAGACAGAAGCCGAGCCTTGGACGAAGCAATAGCCGAGCATTGGACGAGGCAATAGCCTAGCATTGGACGAGTCAAAAGCCTAGCATTGTACGAGGAAATAGTCTAGCATTGTACGAGGCAATAGCCTAACATTGGATGAAGCAATAGCCTAGCATTGTATGAGGCAATAGCCTAGAATTGGACGAGACAATAGCCTAGCATTGTACGAGGCAACAGCCTTACATTGGATGAAGCAATAGCCTAGTATTGTACGAGGCAATAGCCTAGAATTGGACGAGTCAATAGCCTAGCATTGTACGAGGAAATAGTCTAGCATTGTATGAGGCAATAGCCTAACATTGGAAAAATGCAATAGCCGAGCATTGTACGAGGAAATAGCCTAGCATTGTACGAGGCAATAGCCTAGCATTGTACGAGTCAATAGCCTAGCATTGTACGAGGCAATAGCCTAGCATTGTACGAGGAAATAGCCGAGCATTGGATGAAGCAATAGCCTAGCATTGGACGAAGCAATAGCCTGGCATTGGATGAAGCAATAGCATAGCATTGTATGAGGAAATAGCCTTGCATTGGATGAGGCAATAGCCTAGCATTGTACGAGGAAATAGCCTAGCACTGTACGAGGCAATATCCTTGCATTGGATGAAGCAATAGCCTAGCATTGTACGAGACAATAGCCTAGCATTGGACGGGTCAATAGCCTAGCATTGAACGAGGCAATAGCCTAGCATTGGATGAAGCAATAGCCGAGCATTGGATGAAGCAATAGCATAGAAATGTACGAGGCAATAGCCTAGCATTGAATGAAACAATAGCCGAGCTTTTTGATGAAGCAATAGCCTAGCATTGTACGAGGAAATAGCCGAGCATTAGACGAGTCAATAGCCTAGCATTGTACGAGGCAATAGCCGAGCATTGGATGAAGCAATAGCCGAGCATTGGATGAAGAAAATAGCCTAGCATTGGACGAGGCAATAGCCTAGCATGGAATGAAGCAATAGCCTATCAATGTACGAGACAATATCCGAGCATTGGATGAATCAATAGCCGAGCATTGTACGAGACAAAAGTCGAGCATTGGATGAAGCAATAGCCGAACATTGGATGAAGCAATGCCGAGCATGATGAAGCAATAGCCGGATATTTGATGAAGCAATAGCCGAGTATTTGATGAAGCAATAGCCGAGCATTGGATGAAGCAATAGTCGAGTATATGATGAAGCAATAGCCGAGCATTGGATGAAGCAATAGTCGAGTATTGGATGAAGCAATATCCGAGCATTGGATGAAGCAATAGCCGAGCATTGGATGAAGCAATAGCCGAGCATTGGATGAAGCAATAGCTTAGCATTGTACGAAGCAATAGCCGAGAATTGGATGAAGCAATAGCCGAGCATTGGATGAAGCAATAGCCGCGCATTGTAGGAGACAATAGCCAGCCGAGCATTGGATTAAGCAATAACCTAGCATTGTATGAGGCAATAGCCGAGTTTTGGATGAAGCAATAACCTAGCATTGAACGAGGCAATAGCCGAGCAATGGATGAAGCAATAACCAAGCAGTGTAGGAGGAAATGGCCTAGCATTGTAGGAGGCAATAGCCTAGCATTGGACGGGTCAATAGCCTAGCATTGAACGAGGCAATAGCCTAGCATTGGATGAAGCAATAGCCGAGCATTGGATGAAGCAATAGCATAGAAATGTACGAGGCAATAGCCTAGCATTGAATGAAGCAATAGCCGAGCTTTTGGATGAAGCAATAGCCTAGCATTGTACGAGACAATAGCCGAGCATTAGACGAGTCAATAGCCTAGCATTGTACGAGGCAATAGCCGAGCATTGGATGAAGCAATAGCCGAGCATTGGATGAAGAAAATAGCCTAGCATTGGACGAGGCAATAGCCTAGCATGGAATGAAGCAATAGCCTATCAATGTACGAGACAATATTCGAGTATTGGATGAATCAATAGCCGAGCATTGTACGAGACATAAGTCGAGCATTGGATGAAGCAATAGCCGAACATTGGATGAAGCAATGCCGAGCATGATGAAGCAATAGCCGGATATATGATGAAGCAATAGCCGAGTATTTGATGAAGCAATAGCCGAGCATTGGATGAAGCAATAGTCGAGTATTGGATGAAGCAATATCCGAGCATTGGATGAAGCAATAGTCGAGTATTGGATGAAGCAATAGCCGAGCATTGGATGAAGTAATAGCCGAGCATTGGATGAAGCAATAGTCGAGCATTGGATGAAGCAATAACCTAGCATTGTACGAGGAAATAGCCGACTATTGGATGAAGCAATAACCTAGCATTGAACGAGGCAATAGCCGAGCAATGGATGAAGCAATAGCCTAGCAATGTAGGAGGCAATTGTCTAGCATTGAACGAGGCAATAGCCGATCATTGGATGAACCAATAGCCGAGCATTGGATGTAGCAATAGCCTAGCATTGTACGAGGCAATAGCCGATCATTAGATAAATCAATAGCCGAGCATTGGATGTAGCAATAGCCTAGCATTGTACGAGGCAATAGCCTAGCATTGTACGAGGCAATAGCCTAGCATTGAACGAGACAATAGCCGAGCATTCGATGAATCAATAGCCTAGCATTGGATGAAGAAATAGCCCAGCATTGGATGAAGCAATAGCCGTGCATTGTACGAGGCAATAGCCGAGCATTAGACGAGTCAATAGCCTAGCATTGTACGAGGAAATAGCCGAGCATTGGATGAAGCAATAGCCGAGCATTGGACGAAGCAATAGCCGAGCCTTGAATGAATCAATAGCCGACCATTGAACGAGACTATAGCCGAGCATTGAACGAGGCAATAGCCTAGCATGGGATACAGCAATAGCCGAGCATTGGATGAAGCAATAGCCGAGCATTGGATGAAGCAATAGCTTAGCATTGTACGAAGCAATAGCCGAGAATTGGATGAAGCAATAGCCGAGCATTGGATGAAGCAATAGCCGCGCATTGTAGGAGACAATAGCCAGCCGAGCATTGGATTAAGCAATAACCTAGCATTGTATGAGGCAATAGCCGAGTTTTGGATGAAGCAATAACCTAGCATTGAACGAGGCAATAGCCGAGCAATGGATGAAGCAATAACCAAGCAGTGTAGGAGGAAATGGCCTAGCATTGTACGAGGCAATAGCCTAGCATTGGACGGGTCAATAGCCTAGCATTGAACGAGGCAATAGCCTAGCATTGGATGAAGCAATAGCCGAGCATTGGATGAAGCAATAGCATAGAAATGTACGAGGCAATAGCCTAGCATTGAATGAAGCAATAGCCGAGCTTTTGGATGAAGCAATAGCCTAGCATTGTACGAGACAATAGCCGAGCATTAGACGAGTCAATAGCCTAGCATTGTACGAGGCAATAGCCGAGCATTGGATGAAGCAATAGCCGAGCATTGGATGAAGAAAATAGCCTAGCATTGGACGAGGCAATAGCCTAGCATGGAATGAAGCAATAGCCTATCAATGTACGAGACAATATTCGAGTATTGGATGAATCAATAGCCGAGCATTGTACGAGACATAAGTCGAGCATTGGATGAAGCAATAGCCGAACATTGGATGAAGCAATGCCGAGCATGATGAAGCAATAGCCGGATATATGATGAAGCAATAGCCGAGTATTTGATGAAGCAATAGCCGAGCATTGGATGAAGCAATAGTCGAGTATTGGATGAAGCAATATCCGAGCATTGGATGAAGCAATAGTCGAGTATTGGATGAAGCAATAGCCGAGCATTGGATGAAGTAATAGCCGAGCATTGGATGAAGCAATAGTCGAGCATTGGATGAAGCAATAACCTAGCATTGTACGAGGAAATAGCCGACTATTGGATGAAGCAATAACCTAGCATTGAACGAGGCAATAGCCGAGCAATGGATGAAGCAATAGCCTAGCAATGTAGGAGGCAATTGTCTAGCATTGAACGAGGCAATAGCCGATCATTGGATGAACCAATAGCCGAGCATTGGATGTAGCAATAGCCTAGCATTGTACGAGGCAATAGCCGATCATTAGATAAATCAATAGCCGAGCATTGGATGTAGCAATAGCCTAGCATTGTACGAGGCAATGGCCTAGCATTGTACGAGGCAATAGCCTAGCATTGAACGAGACAATAGCCGAGCATTCGATGAATCAATAGCCTAGCATTGGATGAAGAAATAGCCGAGCATTGGATGAAGCAATAGCCGTGCATTGTACGAGGCAATAGCCGAGCATTGGATGAATCAATAGCCTAGCATTGTACGAGGAAATAGCCGAGTATTGGATGAAGCAATAGCCTAGCATTGAACGAGGCAATAGCCGAGCATTGGATGAAGCAATAGCATAGCATTGTACGAGGCAATTGTCTAGCATTGTACGAGGCAATAGCCGATCATTGGATGAATCAATAGCCGAGCATTGGATGAAGCAATAGCCTAGCATTGTACGAGGCAATAGCCGAGCATTGTATGAATCAATAGCCGAGCATTGGATGAAGCAATAGCCTAGCATTGTACGAGGCAATAGCCTAGCATTGTACGAGGCAATAGCCGAGCATTGGATGAATCAATAGCCTAGCATTGGATGAAGCAATAGCCTAGCATTGTATGAGGCAATGGTCTAGCATTGTACGAGGCAATAGCCTAGCATTGGACGGGTCAATAGCCTAGCATTGTACGAGGCAATAGCCTAGCATTGGATGAAGCAATAGCCGAGCATTGGATGAAGCAATAGCCGAGCTTTGGATGAAGCAATAGCCTAGAATTGTACGAGACAATAGCCGAGCATTAGACGAGTCAATAGCCTAGCATTGTACGAGGCAATAGCCGAGCATTGGATGAAGCAATAGCCGAGCATTGGATGAAGAAAATAGCCTAGCATTGGACGAGGCAATAGCCTAGCATGGAATGAAGCAATAGCCTATCAATGTACGAGACAATATCCGAGCATTGGATGAATCAATAGCCGAGCATTGTACGAGACAAAAGTCGAGCATTGGATGAAGCAATAGCCGAACATTGGATGAAGCAATGCCGAGCATGATGAAGCAATAGCCGGATATATGATGAAGCAATAGCCGAGTATTTGATGAAGCAATAGCCGAGCATTGGATGAAGCAATAGTCGAGTATTGGATGAAGCAATATCCGAGCATTGGATGAAGCAATAGTCGAGTATTGGATGAAGCAATAGCCGAGCATTGGATGAAGCAATAGCCGAGCATTGGATGAAGCAATAGTCGAGCATTGGATGAAGCAATAGCCTAGCATTGTACGAAGCAATAGCCGAGCATTGGATGAAGCAATAGCCGAGCATTGGATGAAGCAATAGCCGCGCATTGTAGGAGACAATAGCCAGCCGAGCATTGGATGAAGCAATAACCTAGCATTGAACGAGGAAATAGCCGAGTATTGGATGAAGCAATAACCTAGCATTGAACGAGGCAATAGCCGAGCAATGGATGAAGCAATAGCATAGCAATGTAGGAGGCAATTGTCTAGCATTGTACGAGGCAATAGCCGATCATTGGATGAATCAATAGCCGAGCATTGGATGTAGCAATAGCCTAGCATTTTACGAGGCAATAGCCGATCATTGTATAAATCAATAGCCGAGCATTGGATGTAGCAATAGCCTAGCATTGTACGAGGCAATGGCCTAGCATTGTACGAGACAATAGCCGAGCATTCGATGAATCAATAGCCTAGCATTGGATGAAGGAATAGCCCAGCATTTGGATGAAGCAATAGCCGAGCATTGTACGAGGCAATAGCCGAGCATTAGACGAGTCAATAGCCTAGCATTGTACGAGGAAATAGCCGAGCATTGGATGAAGCAATAGCCGAGCATTGGATGAAGCAATAGCCGAGCCTTGAATGAATCAATAGCCGACCATTGAACGAGACAATAGCCGAGCATTGAACGAGGCAATAACCTAGCATGGGATACAGCAATAGCCGAGCATTGGATGAATCAATAGCCGAGCATTGGATGTAGCAATAGCCGAGCTTTGGATTAAGCAATAGCCGAGCATTGAAAGAAACAATAGTCGAGCATTGGATGAAGCAATAGCCGAGCATTAGACGAGTCAATAGCCTAGCATTGTACGAGGCAATAGCCGATCATTGGATGAGGCAATAGCCTAGCATTGGATGAAGCAATAGCCTAGCCTTGGATGAAGCAATAGCCGAGCATTGAAAGAACCAATAGTCGAGCATTGGATGAAGCAATAGCCGAGCATTAGACGAGTCAATAACCTAGCATTGTACGAGGCAATAGCCGATCATTGGATGAAGCAATAGCCGAGCATTGGATGAAGCAATAGCCGATCATTGGATGAAGCAACAGCCGATCATTGGATGAAGCAATAGCCGATCATTGGATGAAGCAATAGCCTAGCATTGGAAGAGACAATAGCCAGCCGAGCATTGGATGAAGCAATAACCTAGCATTGTACGAGGCAATAGCCGAGTATTGGATGAAGCAATAACCTAGCATTGAACGAGGCAATAGCCGAGCAATGGATGAAGCAATAGCCTAGCAGTGTACGAGGTAATTGTCTAGCATTGTACGAGGCAATAGCTGATCATTGGATGAATCAATAGCCGAGCATTGGATGTAGCAATAGCCTAGCAGTGTACGAGGAAATGGCCTAGCATTGTACGAGGCAATAGCCTAGCATTGAACGAGACAATAGCCGACCATTGAACGAGACAATAGCCGAGCATTGAACGAGGCAATAGCCTAGCATGGGATACAGCAATAGCCGAGCATTGGATGAATCAATAGCCGAGCATTGGAGGTAGCAATAGCCGAGCTTTGGATGAAGCAATAGCCGAGCATTGAAAGAAACAATAGTCGAGCATTGGATGAAGCAATAGCCGAGCATTAGACGAGTCAATAGCCTAGCATTGTACGAGGCAATAGCCGATCATTGGATGAGGCAATAGCCTAGCATTGGATGAAGCAATAGCCGACCATTGAACGAGACAATAGCCGAGCATTGAACGAGGCAATAGCCTAGCATGGGATACAGCAATAGCCGAGCATTGGATGAATCAATAGCCGAGCATTGGATGTAGCAATAGCCGAGCTTTGGATTAAGCAATAGCCGAGCATTGAAAGAAACAATAGTCGAGCATTGGATGAAGCAATAGCCGAGCATTAGACGAGTCAATAGCCTAGCATTGTACGAGGCAATAGCCGATCATTGGATGAGGCAATAGCCTAGCATTGGATGAAGCAATAGCCTAGCCTTGGATGAAGCAATAGCCGAGCATTGAAAGAACCAATAGTCGAGCATTGGATGAAGCAATAGCCGAGCATTAGACGAGTCAATAACCTAGCATTGTACGAGGCAATAGCCGATCATTGGATGAAGCAATAGCCGAGCATTGGATGAAGCAATAGCCGATCATTGGATGAAGCAACAGCCGATCATTGGATGAAGCAATAGCCGATCATTGGATGAAGCAATAGCCTAGCATTGGAAGAGACAATAGCCAGCCGAGCATTGGATGAAGCAATAACCTAGCATTGTACGAGGCAATAGCCGAGTATTGGATGAAGCAATAACCTAGCATTGAACGAGGCAATAGCCGAGCAATGGATGAAGCAATAGCCTAGCAGTGTACGAGGTAATTGTCTAGCATTGTACGAGGCAATAGCTGATCATTGGATGAATCAATAGCCGAGCATTGGATGTAGCAATAGCCTAGCAGTGTACGAGGAAATGGCCTAGCATTGTACGAGGCAATAGCCTAGCATTGAACGAGACAATAGCCGACCATTGAACGAGACAATAGCCGAGCATTGAACGAGGCAATAGCCTAGCATGGGATACAGCAATAGCCGAGCATTGGATGAATCAATAGCCGAGCATTGGAGGTAGCAATAGCCGAGCTTTGGATGAAGCAATAGCCGAGCATTGGATCAAGCAATAGCCGAGCATTGGATGAAGAAATAGCCGAGCATTGAACAAGACAATAGCCGAGCATTGCATGAATCAATAGCCGAGCATTGGATGTAGCAATAACCTAGCATTGTACGAGGCAATAGCCTAGCATTGTACGAGGCAATAGTCTAGCATTGAACGAGACCATATCCGAGCATTGGATGAATCAATAGCCTAGCATTGGATGAAGCAATAGTCTAGCATTGGATGAAGCAATAGCCTACCATTGGATGAAGCAATAGCCGAGCATTGAAAGAAACAATAGCCGAGCATTGGATGAAGCAATAGCCGAGCATTAGACGAGTCAATAGCCTAGCATTGTACGAGGCAATAGCCGATCATTGGATGAAGCAATAGCCGAGCATTGGATGAAGCAATAGCCGATCATTGGATGAAGCAATAGCCTAGCATTGGAAGAGACTATAGCCGAGCATTGGATTAAGCAATAGCCTAGCATTGGAAGAAGCAATAGCCTAGCATTGAATGAAGCAATAGCCGAGCATTGAACGAGACAATAGCCTAGCATTGAACGAGGCAATAGCCGAGTATTGGATGAAGCACTAGCCGAGCATTGTACAGGGTAATTGCCGAGCATTGGCCTGGGGAATATCCATGCATTGGATGATGTAATATCGGAACATTGGATGAGAAAATAGTCGAGCATTGGACGAGACAATAGTATAGTATTGGACGAAGCTATTGCCGAACATTGGACGAGATAATTGCCGAGCATTAAACGAGGTAGTGGCCGAGCATTGGACGAGGTAGTAGCCGAGCATGGGACGAGGCAATATCTGAACATTTGACGAGGTAGCGGCCGAGCATTGGACGATGTAGTAGCCGAGCATTGGGCGAGGCAGTAGCCAAGCAATGGACGAGGCAGTATCCGCGATTTGGAAGAGGCCGTAGCCGATCATTGGATGAGGTAGTAGCCAAGCATTGGACGAGACAGTATCCGAGCATTGGACGAGACGATAGTCGAGCATTAAACGAGGTATTGGCCGAGCATTGGACGAGGTGGTAGCCGAGCATGGGACGAGGCACTAGCCGAGCATTGGACGAGGTAGTAGCCGAGCATTGGAAGATGTAGTCGCCGATCATTCGACGAGGCACTAGCCGAGCATTCGACGAGGCAATAGCCGAGCATGGGACTATTATTATTATATACCACACTTATATAGCGCCCTTTTCATTTAAAAATAAAACGTTCAAAGGCGCTTTACAGCCTAAAATATCACAAATATTGATAAAAACTTCCACATACAATGAGATAAAACAAGACAAAATTAGCAAACACAATTACAATGGATTCTAAATATGCTATAAAATATTAGGATCTAAAATTATAACAATTAAAATATAGGTAATAATTAAATAAAATGTGTTCATTTGCAGTCTTAATCCTGATTGAGCACAGACACAGTTCGATATTTATGTTCCATATGAACATTTAAAAAGGTGTGTCTTCAAAGCCTTTTTGAAAGAACACAATGTTGTTGCACTTCTAAGATTTGATGGAAGAGAATTCCAAAGTTTTGGGGCAGCAGTCATGAAACTTCTATCTCCGTATGTGACAGTCCGACTTCTTGGTAACACAAGAGTAGCTGCTTCATTTTTAGACCGTAAGTCTCTCCTTGGTATATAAACCTCAAGCAAGTTTCTCAAATAAATCGGTGCTTCTCCATTCAATGCTTTATATGTGTGAGTCAGTATTTTATACTTTATTCTTTCTTGAACTGGTAGCCAATGAAGTTCTTTTAGAATGGGCGTTACATGACTGAAACGGGATGTTCTGGTTATGATGCGAGCTGCTGTGTTTTGAACAGTTTGTAATTTATTGGAAGTGTTTTTTGGCACGCCGTACAACAGTGAATTACAGTAGTCGAGCCTGGATGTAACGAGTGAGTTTATGAGAGTTTTCGTGGCGTCTGTTGTTAAATACTGCCGAATGTGTCCAATCCGCCGGATCTGCGCATAACATGATTTTGTCACGGAATTTACATGTTTGTCCATATCCATTCTTGAGTCTAGGAAAGCTCCTAGATTTCTCACACATGTTGATGGTTCTGTATTTGAGTCTCCTACTTTCACATTTATGTTTTCAATGTGTTGAAAATTTCGCTGACTAGAAAACATAATCATTTCAGTTTTATCAGTATTGAGTTTTAACATATTGGCATGCATCCAAGCAACAATGTCTTGTAGACAGTTTTCCACTCGAAGTAGTGTCTCTGCTTGTGAAGCTTGAACGGTTGGTTTGAATGAAAGGTAAAGCTGGGAATCGTCAGCATAAAAGTGATGGTTCAGTCCATGGTGTTTACAAATGGCTCCTACAGGCTTGGTATACATAGTGTAACATTTCGGGCCTAAAACAGACCCCTGTGGAACACTGAAATTCATGAGCACTGAGTTGGATAGTTTTCCATCGATACATACTGCTTGATAACGGTCGGTAAGATAAGATGATATCCATTGGAGAGGTTTTCCAGTAATTCCAAAATGAAATTCGAGACGCTGTAAAAGTGTTCTATGATCGATGGTATCAAATGCAGCAGATAGGTCCAAAAGCACAAGGATTGTAGCATTATTCTGGTCCAGAGATTGGAGTATATCGTTTTGGACTTTCAGTAAGGCAGTTTCGTAGCCGATCATTAAATGAGGTAGTAGCCGAGCATTGTACGAAGTAGTAGCCGAGATTTGGATGAGGTAGTAGCAAGATATTGTACAAGGCAATATTCGAACATTAGATGAGGAAGTAGCGAAACACTGGGTGAAACAACAGCCGAACAGTATTCTAGGCAAAAGCCGTAAAATAGACGAGGTAATAGCCGAGCAATGGAGGAGGTAATAGCCGAGTATTGTACGAGGAAATAGCCAAGCAATGGACCAGGTAATAGCTGAGCATTGGACGAGGTAATAGCCGAACGATAGACACGGTAATAGCCGAACGATAGACAAGGTAATAGCCGAGCATTGGACAAGGTAGTAGCCGAGCATTGGACGAGGTAATAGCCGAGAATTGAACGAGGTAATAGCCGAGCATTGGACGAGGTAATAGCCGAGTATTGAACGAGGTAATAGCCGAGTATTGAACGGGGTAATAGCCGAGCATTGGACGAGGTAATAGCCGAGCATTGGACGAAGTAGTAGCCGAGCATTGACCGAGGTAATAGCCGAGCGATAGACGACGTAATAGCCGAGCATTGGACGATGTAATAGCCGTGTATTGGACGAGGTAATAGCCGAGTATTGACCGAGGTAATAGCCGAGCGATAGACGACGTAATAGCCGAGCATTGGACGATGTAATAGCCGTGTATTGGACGAGGTAATAGCCGAGCATTGACCGAGGTAATAGCCGAGCGATAGACGAGGTAATTGCCGAGCTTTGGACGATGTAACAGCCGAGCATTGACCGAGGTAATAGCCGAGCGATAGACGACGTAATCCGAGCATTGGACGATGTAAATAGCCGTGTATTGCGAGGTAAATAGCCGAGCATTGACCGAGGTAATAGACGAGCGATAGACGACGTAATAGCCGAGCGATAGACGAAGTAATAGCCGAGCGATAGATGACGATGTAATAGCCGAGCGATAGACGAGGTAATAGCCGAGCATTGGACGATGTAATAGCCGAGCATTGACCGAGGTAATAGCCGAGCGATAAACGACGTAATAGCCGAGCATTGGACGATGTAATAGCCGTGTATTGGACGAGGTAATAGCCGAGCATTGACCGAGGTAATAGCCGAGCGATAGACGACGTAATAGCCGAGCGATAGACGAAGTAATAGCCGAGCGATAGATGACGAGGTAATAGCCGAGCATTGTACGAGGCAATAGCCGAGCATTGCACGAGGTAATAGCCGAGCATTGGGCGAGGTAATAGCCGAACGATAGACGTGGTAATAGTCGAGAGATAGACGAGGTAATAGCTGAGCGATAGACGAAGTAATAGCCAAGCGATAAACGAGGTAATATCCGAACGATAGACGAAGTAATAGCCGAACGATAGACGAGGTAATAGCCGAGCATTGGACGATGCAATAGCCATGTATTGGACGAGGTAATAGCCGAGCGATAGACGAGGTAATAGTCGTGCGATAGAAGAGGTAATAGTCAAGCGATAGACGAAGTAATAGCCTAGCGATAGAGGAGGTAACAGTCGAGCGATAGACGAGGTAATAGCCTAGCGATAGAGGAGGTAACAGTCGAGCGATAGACGAGGTAATAGCCGAGCGGTAGACGTGGTACTAGCCGAGCATTGGACGAGGTAATAACCGAGCATTTGACGAGGTAATAGCCGAGCGATAGACGAGGTAATAACCGAACGATATACGAGGTAAAAGCCGAACGATAGACGAGGTAATAGACGAACGATAGACGAGGTAATAACCGAACGATAGACGAGGTAATAGCCGAACGATAGACGAGGTAACAGTCGAGCGATAGACGAGGTAATAGCCGAATGATAGACGAGGTAATAGCCGAGCGATAGACGAGGTAATAGTCGAGCATTGGACGAGGTAATAGCCGTGTATTGGACGAGGTAATAGCCGAACGATAGACGAGGTAATAGCAGAACGATAGACGATTTAATAACCGAACGATAGACGAGGTAATAGCCGAACGATAGACGAGGTAATAGCCGAGCGGTAGACGAGGTAATAGCCGAGCATTGGACGAGGTAATAACCGAGCATTGGACGAGGTAATAGCCGAACATTGGACGAGGTAATAGCCGTGTATTGGACGAGGTAATAGCCCAGCATTGGGCGAGGTAGTAGCCGAGCATTGACCGAGGTAATAGCCGAGCATTGGACGAGGTAATAGCCGAGCATTGTACGAGGTAATAGCCGAGCATTGTACGAGCTAATAGCCGAGCATTGGGCGAGTTAATAGCCGAGAATTGACCGAGGTAATAGCCGAGCATTGGACGAGGTAATAGCCGAGCATTGTACTAGGTAATAGCCGAGCATTGTACGAGCTAATAGCCGAGCATTGGGCGAGTTAATAGTCGAGCATTGTACGAGGTAATAGCCGAGCATTGGACGAGGTAATAGCCGAGCATTATACGAGGTAATAGCCGAGCATTGTACGAGGTAATAGCCGAGCATTGGGCGAGTTAATAGCCGAGCATTGGTTGAAGCAACATCCGACATATATATTTGTATAAACTAGACTAAACTAACTAATGACGGATTGGTAAACCGAGTGACGTGTATTATTGATAGATTGGTTCTTGTATCATTTGTATGATGGTTTTTCACATTGATTTTGACTATATTTATTCAAACGTTATGCATATTGGCTAACAGCTGTTTAACAGTTGACTATAACTGATCCGATGAACGTAAAGATTACATTTACTCATAGCGACAACTGACAGCTAGTTAGAGTTGATAAATCCATAATTGATATATTAATTCAATGCACATGGCATGCACTGTCGATTTTTGAAACTCGATCAGTTGTAAAATTCACATTTATTGTACACTTGGGTCCAATTGTATAATTGCTTATTAAGATGTTTGTGGTTTCTACATTCAATAGAATTAAAATGTGCTTAACTTTCCTACCGTATCCTCGTGACTTAGGTATGCAAATGATACAGTATTTAAATTTTCAATTATACAAAAGAAAAAAACATAATATTCGCTGTTGTTCTGTATACATTCTAATAAGGACATTTCATAAAAATCTATGATATGCTTATTAGAATATAAGTTTTTCTTAGTGTTAGATATTCTGATTAGCCTAGATGATGTGTGCTTTGCATTAAATATGGCCTAATATCCACGCTTCATGTTTATTTGTAAGCTGGATGGTGGATTGTTGTTATTGTTTTGTAAGCTGGATGGTGGATTGTTGTGTTTGTTTTGTAAGCTGGATGGTGGATTGTTGTGTGTATGGTGTGTGTGGTGTGCGTGGTGTGCGTGGTGTGGTGTGCGTGGTGTGTGTGGTGTGTGTGGTGTGTGTGATGTGTGTGTGTGGTGTGTGTGTGGTGTGCGTGGTATGTGTGGTGTATGTGGTGTGCGTGGTGTGCGTGATGTGTGGGTGTGTGTGTGTGTGTGTGTGTGTGTGTGGTATGGTGTGTGTGTAGTGGGTGTGTGGTGTGTGGTGTGTTTTGTGTGTGGTGTGTGTGGTGGTGTGTGGTGTGTTGGTTGTGTGGTGTGTGTGGTGTGGTGGTGGTGTGGTGTGTGTGGTGTGGTGGTGTGTGGTGGGTGGTGTGTGTGTGGGGTGTGTGGTGTGTGTGGGGTGTGTGGTGTGTTGTGTGTGTGTGGTGTGTGTGTTTGTGTGTGAGTGTTATTTTGGTGTGTGTGTGTGGGGTGTGTGTGTGTCGTGGTGTGTGTGGTGGGGTGTGGTGTGGTGGTTGTGTGTGGGGTGTGTGGTGTGTGTGTGGTGTGTGTGTGTTGTGTGTGTGTTGTGTGTGTTGTGTGTGTGTGTGTGTTGTGTGTGTGCGTTTGCGTATGTGCGTGTGTGTGTTGTGTGTGTTATGTGTGTGTATGTATGTGTGTGTATGTGTGTGTATGTATGTGTGTGTATGTGTTTGTGTGTTGTTTGTGTTGTGTGTGTGTGTTTGTGTATGTGTTTGTGTATGTTGTGTGTGTATGTGTGTTTGTGTATGTGTGTGTTGTGTGTATGTTTGTTTGTGTGTGTGTGTATGTGTTGTGTGTGTGTGTTTGCGTATGTGTTGTGTACGTGTGTGGTGTGTGTGTATGTGTGTGTGTGTTGTGTGCATGTTTGTATGTGTGTGTATGTGTTGTGTGTGTGTTTGTGTGTGTGTTGTGTGTGCATGTTTGCGTGTGTGTGTTGTGTGTGTGCTGTGTGTGTGTTGTGTGTGTGTTGTGTGTGTGTTGTGTGCATGCTTGCGTGTGTGTTGTGTGTGTGTGTTGTGTGCATGTTCGTGTGTGCATGTTTGTGTGTGTGTGTGTGTTGTGTGTGTTTGATGTGTGTTGTGTGTGTTGTGTGTGTGTTATGTGTGTTGTGTGTGTTGTGTGTGTTGTGTGTGCTGTATGTGTTTGTGTGGTGTGTGGTGGTGTGTGTGGTGTGGTGGTGGGTGTGTGTGTGGTGTGTGTGGTGTGGTGTGTGTGGTGTGTGTGGTGTGGTGGGTGTTTGTGGTGTGTGTGTGTGCGTGGTTGTGAGTGTTTTGTGTGTTGGTGCGTGTGGTATGTGCGTGGTTTGCGTGTTGTGGTTGTGTGTTGTGGTGTGTGTGGTGGTGTGTG
>CM026402.1:77870351-77900771 GCA_014843695.1 Archivesica marissinica | reverse complement strand
GATTATGTCTAGGGGGATTATATCCTGGGAATTATGTCCGGGGGATTATGTCCGGGGGGATTATGTCCAGGGGATTATGTCCACGGGGATTATGTCCAGGGGGATTATGTCCAGAGGATTATGTCCGGGGGGATTATGTTCTGGGAATTATGTCCGGGGGTTCATGTCCAGGGGGATTATGTCCAGAGGATTATGTCCAGAGGATTATTTCCACGGGATTATGTACAGGGGGAGATTATTGGTTATAATAAAAATATATATTCGAACATTATTTTTAAAAAGATGCTGCCAGGGTTCGAACTAGCTACCTCGTGATTAATTTAAGCATCTAATAAATGTTGTATTGCGGATTTAAACACGGTGTCACAAGCCTCTCTTTCTTCTTATGTCTATTTTCCGATATCAGTGCTCTAACCAGGGTCTATCCTATCGTAGACTCGCTGGAGTTGTCTAGGGGTTTTCTCTACGGTCCTTCAATACTGCTCTAACCAGGGTCTATCCTATCGTAGACTCGCTGGAGTTGTCTAGGGGGTTTCTCTACGGTCCTTCATATATCATAACTCAACAACATATCATTTTCCTTTGTATAATATCATTTACAACAATCTCATTTATTTCAAATCTATAACATGTATCATATATTCGTGATATCTCGTATCTTATTATTCGCCTCACTATTTCAATGTGTACATAATAGTTCTATGACTATACTAATTCCCTTCCTTTATCAAACTATTCCAATAGATATATTAGCCAAAACAATCGTTTCTTAAAAGGCCTAATTATCTTCCGTTCACGTATTTAATACGACTTTAATATTTAAGAGTTAATACTTCTTCAAATATTAATCTTTCTAACTATCATAGAAACAGTTTATATTCTAATAGTGAGTTACATATTTCCTTAAGGAGGCGTTAAAAAAATTTCTTCATCATTTTTCATTTCTTAAATAGCAGAATTAACATCTATAACAGACATTACGGCGCCAAACATCTATGATGTTATACAATATTATTACATGTTTCTCTGTCATCAAGAAAGCGGCGATTATCTTACATAACTGACCACCTGCACTCGGTAGTGTCAGAATATAATTTGTTCCCGAGCAAACAGAGAACTGATAATTTAGGCGCGAAAATAATAGCAGACGATTATACATAATATAATTATAATAATCATAATCTTACATGGTTAACAATGTGTCATATATATAAATAAATAAATGTATTTATATAATACATTTCTATTTATATATGACAATAATTTATTCGTGCAAAAATATTGTTTGTTTTTTCTATCTTTTGCACACCGGTCAATTCCTTCTTTGCATACACATACACAATGCCATGTTAGACTATTGTATATTTCTTGGAATGTTAAAGCGAATAGAGTACAATCGTATTTACTATTGCATATTTCCTGGAATGTAAGAAGGGAACTGGGGTAACACATTTTGGCTGCGTCTGTGCATGTATGTGTATGATCAGGGTAACTCAAAGAGTAGTAGATGACTTTTGATTAAACTAGGAGGAAGTGAATCGATATTGGAGAAATCGGTCATGGCCTGTGGCCAAGATGGTCAGCGAAGTGTCCACACCCATTGACGTCTAATAAACTAGGCGTACGTGTAGCTCGAAGAAATAGCACGACATACATATATAGGACACCGCATGTGACCTTTCAAATAAGCCATACATTGAGGTTGATCTTTCAATGTCAAATCAAGGTCACATGAACTCAATTGTTCTTTATGAAACAACAGCGGAGGGGGGTGCACAGATAGGACACATCAGAGAGTACATCACTTCCTATGCCACAACATAATTAGTGAACTCCCTAGTTACGTCGCGATTGGACTACTGCAATGCCTTTCTGGTGTTCCAAAGTACAGTTTGAACACTGTTCAAAATGTCCAGAACAATAGCACGAATTATCATAAAAACTCACATAACACAGGTGCTCAAGGAACTTCGCTAGATTCCTGCACCGTATAGGGTGGAGTGTAAGATTCTCATCCACACCTATAAAGTTATGCATGACCAAGGCACGAACTACATGATTGAAATATACAGACCTGTGCGAAAGCTGAGATCGGAAAACTCACAAAAACTTGTTGTGCCAAAATCACGTTTTGTAAAATATTGTGGCAGAAGTTTCCAACATCATCATTGTGGAATGCACTCTCCGATGATATAAGACACTGTAATGTACTCGTGCTCGTAGCATTCAAAACCAAGTTAAATCCGGTATAATAATAATAATCTCTTCCAATTGACCAGTCGCTGCCTGTCAATCAAACTAATCAATAATCCAATCAGATTCATCATTCAATTTCACCCCCCCCCCTCCAGACAACACGACTCTCGAAATAATATCCTCCGACATCTTACCACGAGAACTACGGGAAATAATATCCTCCGACAAGCTACCACGAGAACTACGGGAAATAATATCCTCCGACAAGCTACCACGAGAACTACGGGAAATAATATCCTCCGACAAGCTACCATGAGAACTACGGGAAATAATATCCTCCGACAGGCTACCATGAGAACTACGGGAAATTATATCCTCCGACAAGCTACCATGAGAACTGCGGGAAATAATATCCCCCGACAAGCTACCATGAGAACTGCGGGAAATAATATCCTCCGACAAGCTACCATGAGAACTGGGGGAAATAATATCCTCCGACAAGCTACCATGAGAACTGCGGGAAATAATATCCTCCGACAAGCTACCATGAGAACTGCGGGAAATAATATCCTCCGACAAGCTACCATGAGAACTGCGGGAAATAATATCCTCCGACAAGCTACCATGAGAACTGCGGGAAATAATATTCTCCGACAAGCTACCATGAGAACTGCGGGAAATAATTTCCTCCGACAAGCTACCATGAGAACTACGGGAAAACTGCCATTTTAAACTTAAGAAAATAATTGTTAACCTTTATTAGATATAGATATGGAAATTAATTGTGTGTAAACATTTAAATATTATTAATATACTACAGATAACAATACTAGCTAGATACATTTAAAGATAAATCGGCACACAGATTAACGAGCAAACATAGAACCATTTATTTCACTGTTATATGTTTGTATAAAGACCATCATTCTTTTGTTGAATTTTAATTGGTGATGATATTTCACTGATCTGAATGCTCCAGGCTATGTGATGCACCAGGCTATGTGATGCTCCAGGCTATGTAATGCACCAGGCTATGTGATGCTCCAGGCTATGTGATGCTCCAGGCTATGTGATGCACCAGGCTATGTGATGCTCCAGGCTATGTGATGCACCCGGATATGTGATCCTCCAGGCTATGTGATGCTCCAGGCTATGTGATGCTCCAGGCTATGTGATGATGCTCCAGGCTATGTGATGCACCAGGCTATGTGATGTACCAGGCTAT
Organism: Archivesica marissinica; assembly: GCA_014843695.1. Taxonomy (NCBI): domain Eukaryota; kingdom Metazoa; phylum Mollusca; class Bivalvia; order Venerida; family Vesicomyidae; genus Archivesica; species Archivesica marissinica. The sequence goes on along the minus strand of CM026402.1, from coordinate 77,897,350 downwards.
GTGATGTACCAGGCTATGTGATGCACCAGGCTATGTGATACACCAGGGCATGTGATGCTCCAGGCTATGTGATGCACCAGGCTATGTGATGCACCAGGCTATGTGATGTACCAGGCTATGTGATGCACCAGGCTATGTGATGCTCCAGGCTATGTGATACACCAGGGCATGTGATAAACCAGGGCATGTGATGCTCCAGGCTATGTGATGCACCAGGCTATGTGATGCACCAGGCTATGTACATATATGCTCCAGGCTATATGATGCACCAGGGCATGTGATGCTCCAGGCTATGTGATGCACCTGGCTATGTGATGTACCAGGCTATGTGATGCTCCAGGCTATGTGATGCACCAGGCTATGTGATGCACCATATTTGAAGGTTTTCTATATTTAAGTTTATTTAACGTCGCTACCGGTTTCCCATTTGAGCGACGGGCATTTTACCTAATAACAGCTTTCCTGGGCAGGCTCCAGCGGTTAACCAGTACTTGGTGCACAAACCTCCGTAATAAACTGCCAACTTTTTAATGTAAATGAGACACGGTCTGAGCGGGGCTCGAACCCGTGACCATCAGATATGATAGGTTACAGTGGTATACAAGTCAGCGACCTTAACCACTCGACCACGAAGGCGGTCTCATTTTTAAATATTTGAAGCATTTACTCACCTTGTGTATTATACAATATACCATTATACTGATCGGGGACACTCGTAATGATTGTATGTTTAGACAGCTGTCGTCGACAATACTTATAAATATCAAGCATGATAGTTATGCATTATATATTTATATATAGTTTATATTTTACAATTGTTGTACTTATTAGGACATCATAGACATAATTATTACATCATTACAATGTTATATGGATCATTCTCAGTAAATGTCTTAGTAGTTATATAAGTTCTAAATGAATCATGCCAGTGACATCACATATGTGTGTGGGACCTATATGGACATTATACTAGAGTGGTAGATAATTTGAATTGTAACACGATAATATTGTATGGTCTATTAACAAGTAGCTTTTTCTTGGAATTATCTACTGCAGCATGACATTGTAATTTAACATTGTTCAAACAAACAATTTATTTTACAGTCAGGCATTGTTTAATTTTCATATGTAAATGTATGTTTATTTACTTGTAATCCGTGTATGTCGACTGAAGTAAAGTGTATATATACAACAGGAAATTGATAGATACATTGATGTTTTATACAAATAAATAACAGGTATTTCCTCGTTCCCACTCGTTGTGCCACACACTATCTACGTACTATAATCATGACCATTCATCAGCAATATGTACTGCATTATATGCCACTGACATCCATCTTATTATTTTAGTGTAGTATTAGTATAACATAAATAGTTACAGCGTATTTCCGGCAAATTCTAAATTAAATATGTTTAATCAGGGCCTGTTTTATCTATCTAGAGTCCAGGTTCAGTCCATATAGTTGTATATATCATGTAGTCATATTGTATTTGTTAGTCGGAGGTTCCCGTTACTGGGTCACGCGATCTTAGAGGTATTTCGCGACTGGTTAATTAAACAATGTTATTGTTGTAAAACAACAAATAAATTGCCTATTAAATACATAGTAAAAAGTAAAAACATACAGTCTGTTCATTTATATTTCCAATCTTTTATTTCTTCTGATACCACATCCACTGTGAAGAGGTATTCAAATCAGCCTGAAACACACCAAGAATATTTCAAATTTTAAGTTTCAAATAACCAGTGCTCGCCTGTGAATAACGTCACTGTGTCACACAGTGTATTCCTCCGCCAAATAATACAGTATACCGACCTTCAGTTTGCAATGGCCTGTATTATTATACCACATCTTTTCTACACATCAACTAGTCTGAAGTCTTCTCAAGTCACATACTTTCTCAAAAAAACCACAAAAACTATACACTACCTGTCATGAAAATGCATTTTTATCAAAAAGAAAACTTAACTATATTAGTCATTGGGACTACATTCGATAATGCGGATGCACTTCTGCCTATTTACGTATATACAACCTTATTCATACCCGGTGATCTTGCGGTTGATCTTCCAATCAATGTCAAATATGTGATATGTTAAATTAAGCATTTGTTATTATGTCTATTACCAGGGCGGATACTACCTTCTAGTAGTCCAATTGCAATTGTTATTGTGTCTATTACCAGGGCGGGTACTATCTTCTAGTAGTCCAATTGCAGTTGTTATTGTGTATATTACCATTGCGGGTACTATCTTCTAGTAGTCCAATTGCATGTGTTATTGTGTATATTACCAGTGCGGGTACTATCTTCTAGTAGTCCAATTGCATTTATTATTGTGTATATTACCAGTACGGGTACTATCTTCTAGTAGTCCAATTGCATTTGTTATTGTGTCTATTACAAGGGCGGGTACTACCTTCTAGTAGTCCATTTGCATTTGTTATTGTGTCTATTACCAGTGCGGGTACTATCTTCTAGTAGTCCAATTGCATTTGTTATTGTGTCTATTACCAGTGCGGGTACTACCTTCTAGTAGTCCAATTGCATTTGTTATTGTGTCTATTACCATGGCGGGTACTATCTTCTAGTAGTCCAATTGCATTTGTTATTGTGTATATTATCAGTGCGGGTACTATCTTCTAGTAGTCCAATTGCTTTTGTTATTGTGTCTGTTACCATGGCGGGTACTATCTTCTAGTAGTCCAATTGCATTTGTTTTTGTGTCTATTACAAGGGCGGTTACTATCTTCTAGTAGTCCAATTGCATTTGTTATTGTGTCTATTACCAGGGCGGGTACTATCTTCTAGTAGTCCAATTGCATTTGTTATTGTGTCTATTACCAGGGCGGGTACTACCTTCTAGTATTCCAATTGCATTTGTTATTGTGTCTATTACAAGGGCGGGTACTATCTTCTAGTATTCCAATTGCATTTGTTATTGTGTATATTACAAGGGCGGGTTCTATCTTCTAGTAGTCCAATTGCATTTGTTATTGTGACTATTAACATGGCGGGTACTATTTTCTAGTAGTCCAATTGAATTTGTTATTGTGTCTATTACAAGAGCGGGTACTATCTTCTAGTAGTCCAATTGCATTTGGTATTGTGTCTAATACTAGGGCGGGTACTATCTTCTAGTAGTCCAATTGCATTTGTTATTGTGACTATTACCATGGCGGGTACTATCTTCTAGTAGTCCAATTGCATTTGTTATTGTGTCTATTTCCAGGGCGGATACTATCTTCTAGTATTCCAATTGCATTTGTTATTGTGTCTATTACCAGGGCGGGTACTATCTTCTAGTAATCCAATTGCATTTGTTTTTGTGTCTATTACCAGGGCGGGTACTACCTTCTAGTATTCCAATTGCATTTGTTATTGTGTCTATTACAAGGGCGGGTACTATCTTCTAGTATTCCAATTGCATTTGTTATTGTGTCTATTATCGGGGCGGGTACTACCGTCTAGTAGTCCAATTGCATTTGTTATTGTGTATATTACCATGGCGGGTACTATCTTCTAGTAGTCCAATTGCATGTGTTATTGTGTATATTACCAGTGCGGGTACTACCTTCTAGTAGTCCAATTGCATTTGTTATTGTGTATAGTACCAGTGCGGGTACTACCTTCTAGTAGTCCAATTGCATTTGTTATTGTGTCTATTACCATTGTGGGTACTATATTCTAATAGTCCAATTGCATGTGTTATTGTGTATATTACCAGGGCGGGTATTACCTTCTAGTAGTCCAATTGCATTTATTATTGTGTATATTACCATGGCGGGTACTATCTTCTAGTAGTCCATTTGCATTTGTTATTGTGTATATTACCATGGCGGGTACTATCTTCTAGTAGTCCAATTGCATTTGATATTGTGTATATTACCAGTGTGGGTACTATCCCCTAGTAGTCCAATTGCATTTGTTATTGTGTCTATTACCAATGCGGGTACTATCTTCTAGTACTACAATTGCATGTGTTATTGTGTCTATTACGAGGGCGGGTACTATCTTCTAGTAGTCCAATTGCATTTGTTAGTGTGTCTATTACCATGACGGGTATTATCTTCTAGTAGTCCAATTGCATTTGTTATTGTGTATATTACCAGGGCGGGTACTATCTTCTAGTATTCCAATTGCATTTGTTATTGTGTAGATTACCAGTACGGGTACTATCTTCTAGGAGTTCATTTGCATTTGTTATTGTGTCTATTACCATGGCGGGTACTATCTTCTAGTAGTCCAATTGCATTTGTTATTGTGTATATTACCATGGCTGGTACTATCTTCTAGTAGTCCAATTGCATTTGTTATTGTGTCTATTACTATGGCGGGTACTATCTACTAGCAGTCCAATTGCATTTGTTATTGTGTCTGTTACCATGGCGGCTACTATCTTCTAGTGGTCCAATTGCATGTGTTATTGTGTATATTACAAGGGCGGGTACTATCTTCTAGTAGTCCAATTGCATTTGTTATTGTGGATATTACAAGGGCGGGTACTACCCTCTAGTAGTCCAATTGCATTTGTTATTGTGTATATTACCATGGCGGGTACTATCTTCTAGTAGTCCAATTGCATTTGTTATTGTGTATATTACCAGTGCGTGTACTATCTTCTAGTAGTCCAATTGCATTTGTTATTGTGTCTATTACCATGGCGTGTACTACCTTTTAGTAGTCCAATTGCATTTATTATTGTGTATATTACCATGGCGGGTACTATCTTCTAGTAGTCCAATTGCATGTGTTATTGTGTATATTACAATGGCGGGTACTATCTTCTAGTAGTCCAATTGCATTTGTTATTGTGTATTTTACCAGTGCGGGTACTACCTTCTAGTAGTCCAATTGCATTTGTTATTGTGCATATTACCATGGTGGGTACTATCTTCTAGTAGTCCAATTGCATTTGTTATTGTGTTTATTACCAGTGCGGGTACTATCTTCCAGTAGGCCAATTGCATATGTTATTGTGTCTATTACCATGGTGGGTACTATCTTCTAGTAGTCCAATTGCATGTGTTATTGTGTCTATTACCATGGTGGGTACTATATTCTAGTAGTCCAATTGCATGTTATATTGTGTATATTACCAGGGCGGGTACTACCTTCTAGTAGTCGAATTGCATTTGTTATTGTGTATATTACAATGGCGGGTACTATCTTCCAGTAGGCCAATTGCATTTGTTATTGTGACTATTACCATGGAGGGTACTATCTTCTAGTAGACCAATTGCATTTGTTATTGTGTCTATTACAAGAGCTGATACTATCTTCTAGTAGTCAGTCCAATTGCATTTGTATTGTGTCTATTACCATGGTGGGTACTATCTTCTAGTAGTCGAATTGCATTTGTTATTGTGTATATAACCAGTGCGGGTACTATCTTCTAGTAGTCCAATTGCATTTGTTATTGTGTCTATTACCAGGGCGGGTACTATCTTCTAGTAGTCCAATTGCATTTGTTATTGTGTATATTACCAGTGCGGGCACTATCTTCTAGTAGTCCAATTGCATTTGTTATTGTGTATATTACAAGGGCGGGTACTATCTTCTAGTAGTTCAATTGCATTTGTTATTGTGTATATTACCATGGCGGGTACTATCTTCTAGTTGTCCAATTGCATTTGTTATTGTGTCTATTACCAGGGCGGGTACTATCTTCTAGTAGTCCAATTGCATTTGTTATTGTGTCTATTACCAGGGCGGGTACTATCTTCTAGTAGTCCAATTGCATTTGTTATTGTGTCTATTACCATGGCGGGTACTACCTTCTAGTAGTCCATTTGCATTTGTTATTGTGTCTTTTACAAGGGCGGGTACTATCTTCTAGTAGTCAAATTGCATTTGTTATTGTGTATATTACCAAGGCGGGTACTATCTTCTAGTAGTCAGTCCAATTGCATTTGTTATTTTGTATATTACCAGGGCGGGTACTATCTTCTAGTAGTCAGTCCAATTGCATTTGTTATTGTGTATATTACCAGGGCGGGTACTACCTTCTAGTAGTCCAATTGCATTTGTTATTGTGTATATTACCATGGCGGGTACTATCTTCCAGTAGGCCAATTGCATTTGTTATTGTGACTATTACCATGGAGGGTACTATCTTCTAGTAGACCAATTGCATTTGTTATTGTGTCTATTACAAGAGCTGATACTATCTTCTAGTAGTCCAATTGCATTTGTTATTGTGTCTATTACCATGGTGGGTACTATCTTCTAGTAGTCGAATTGCATTTGTTATTGTGTATATAACCAGTGCGGGTACTATCTTCTAGTAGTCCAATTGCATTTGTTATTGTGTCTATTACCAGGGCGGGTACTATCTTCTAGTAGTCCAATTGCATTTGTTATTGTGTATATTACAAGGCGGGTACTATCTTCTAGTAGTCCAATTGCATTTGTTATTGTGTATATTACCAGGGCGGGTACTATCTTCTAGTAGTAGTCAATTGCATTTGTTATTGTGTATATTACCATGGCGGGTACTATCTTCTAGTTAGTCCAATTGCATTTGTTATTGTGTCTATTACCAGGGCGGGTACTATCTTCTAGTAGTCCAATTGCATTTGTTATTGTGTATATTACCAGTGCGGGTACTATCTTCTAGTAGTCCAATTGCATTTGTTATTGTGTCTATTACCATGGCGGGTACTACCTTCTAGTAGTCCATTTGCATTTGTTATTGTGTCTTTTACAAGGGCGGGTACTATCTTCTAGTAGTCCAATTGCATTTGTTATTGTGTATATTACCAGGGCGGGTACTATCTTCTAGTAGTCAGTCCAATTGCATTTGTTATTTTGTATATTACCAGGGCGGGTACTATCTTCTAGTAGTCAGTCCAATTGCATTTGTTATTGTGTATATTACCAGGGCGGGTACTATCTTCTAGTAGTCCAATTGCATGTGTTATTGTGTATATTACCAGTGCAGGTAGTACCTTCTAGAGGTCCAATTGCATTTGTTATTGTGTCTATTAACATGGCGGGTACTATCTTCTAGTAGTCCATTTGCATTTGTTATTGTGTATATTACAAGGGCGGGTACTACCTTCTAGTAGTCCAATTGCATTTGTTATTGTGTATATTACCATGGCGGGTACTATCTTCCAGTAGTCCAATTGCATTTGTTATTGTGACTATTACCATGGAGGGTACTATCTTCTAGTAGACCAATTGCATTTGTTATTGTGTCTATTACAAGAGCTGATACTATCTTCTAGTAGTCAGTCCAATTGCATTTGTTATTGTGTCTGTTACCAGGGCGGGTGTTATATTCTAGTAGTCCAATTGCATTTGTTATTGTGTCTATTACCAGGGCGGGTACTACCCTCTAGTAGTCCAATTGCATTTGTTATTGTGTATATTACCATGGCGGGTACTATCTTCTAGTAGTCCAATTGCATTTGTTATTGTGTATATTACCAGTGCGTGTACTATCTTCTAGTAGTCCAATTGCATTTGTTATTGTGTCTATTACCATGGCGGGTACTACCTTTTAGTAGTCCAATTGCATTTATTATTGTGTATATTACCATGGCGGGTACTATCTTCTAGTAGTCCAATTGCATGTGTTATTGTGTATATTACAAGGGCGGGTACTATCTTCTAGTAGTCCAATTGCATTTGTTATTGTGGATATTACAAGGGCGGGTACTATCTTCTAGTAGTCCAATTGCATTTGTTATTGTGTATTTTACCAGTGCGGGTACTACCTTCTAGTAGTCCAATTGCATTTGTTATTGTGTATATTACCATGGTGGGTACTATCTTCTAGTAGTCCAATTGCATGTGTTATTGTGTCTATTACCAGTGCGGGTACTATCTTCTAGTAGTCCAATTGCATTTGTTATTGTGTATATTACCATGGTGGGTACTATCTTCTAGTAGTCCAATTGCATGTGTTATTGTGTCTATTACCATGGTGGGTACTATATTCTAGTAGTCCAATTGCATGTTATATTGTGTATATTACCAGGGCGGGTACTACCTTCTAGTAGTCCAATTGCATTTGTTATTGTGTATATTACCATGGCGGGTACTATCTTCCAGTAGGCCAATTGCATTTGTTATTGTGACTATTACCATGGAGGGTACTATCTTCTAGTAGACCAATTGCATTTGTTATTGTGTCTATTACAAGAGCTGATACTATCTTCTAGTAGTCAGTCCAATTGCATTTGTTATTGTGTCTATTACCATGGTGGGTACTATCTTCTAGTAGTCCAATTGCATTTGTTATTGTGTATATTACCAGGGCGGGTACTATCTTCTAGTAGTCCAATTGCATTTGTTATTGTGTCTATTACCAGGGCGGGTACTATCTTCTAGTAGTCCAATTGCATTTGTTATTGTGTTTATTACCATGGCGGGTACTACCTTCTAGTAGTCCATTTGCATTTGTTATTGTGTCTTTTACAAGGCGGGTACTATATTCTAGTAGTCAAATTGCATTTGTTATTGTGTATATTACCAGGGCGGGTACTATCTTCTAGTAGTCAGTCCAATTGCATTTGTTATTTTGTATATTACCAGGGCGGGTACTATCTTCTAGTGTCAGTCCAATTGCATTTGTTATTGTGTATATTACCAGGGCGGGTACTATCTTCTAGTAGTCCAATTGCATGTGTTATTGTGTATATTACCAGTGCAGGTAGTACCTTCTAGAGGTCCAATTGCATTTGTTATTGTGTCTATTAACATGGCGGGTACTATCTTCTAGTAGTCCATTTGCATTTGTTATTGTGTATATTACAAGGGCGGGTACTACCTTCTAGTAGTCCAATTGCATTTGTTATTGTGTATATTACCATGGCGGGTACTATCTTCCAGTAGTCCAATTACATTTGTTATTGTGACTATTACCATGGAGGGTACTATCTTCTAGTAGACCAATTGCATTTGTTATTGTGTCTATTACAAGAGCTGATACTATCTTCTAGTAGTCAGTCCAATTGCATTTGTTATTGTGTCTATTACCATGGTGGGTACTATCTTCTAGTAGTCGAATTGCATTTGTTATTGTGTATATAACCAGTGCGGGTACTATCTTCTAGTAGTCCAATTGCATTTGTTATTGTGTCTATTACCAGGGCGGGTACTATCTTCTAGTAGTTCAATTGCATTTGTTATTGTGTATATTACCATGGCGGGTACTATCTTCTAGTAGTCCAATTGCATTTGTTATTTTGTCTATTACCAGGGCGGGTACTATCTTCTAGTAGTCCAATTGCATTTGTTATTGTGTCTATTACCAGGGCGGGTACTATCTTCTAGTAGTCCAATTGCATTTGTTATTGTGTCTATTACCATGGCGGGTACTACCTTCTAGTAGTCCATTTGCATTTGTTATTGTGTCTTTTACAAGGGCGGGTACTATCTTCTAGTAGTTCAATTGCATTTGTTATTGTGTATATTACCATGGCGGGTACTATCTTCTAGTAGTCCAATTGCATTTGTTATTGTGTCTATTACCAGGGCGGATACTATCTTCTAGTAGTCCAATTGCATTTGTTATTGTGTCTATTACCAGGGCGGGTACTATCTACTAGTAGTCCAATTGCATTTGTTATTGTGTCTATTACCATGGCGGGTACTACCTTCTAGTAGTCCATTTGCATTTGTTATTGTGTCTTTTACAAGGGCGGGTACTATCTTCTAGTAGTCAAATTGCATTTGTTATTGTGTATATTACCAGGGCGGGTACTATCTTCTAGTAGTCAGTCCAATTGCATTTGTTATTTTGTATATTACCAGTGCGGGTACTATCTTCTAGTAGTCCAATTGCATTTGTTATTGTGTCTATTACCATGGCGGGTACTATCTTCTAGTAGTCCAATTGCATGTGTTATTGTGTATATTACCAGTGCAGGTAGTACCTTCTAGAGGTCCAATTGCATTTGTTATTGTGTCTATTAACATGGCGGGTACTATCTTCTAGTAGTCCATTTGCATTTGTTATTGTGTATATTACAAGGGCGGGTACTACCTTCTAGTAGTCCAATTGCATTTGTTATTGTGTCTATTACCAGTGCGGGTACTATCTTCTAGTAGTCACAATTGCATTTGTTATTGTGTATATTACCATGGCGGGTACTATCTTCTAGTAGTCCATTTGCATTTGTTATTGTGTCTATTACCAGTGCGGGTACTATCTTCTAGTAGTCCAATTGCATGTGTTATTGTGTATATTACCAGTGCGGGTACTATCTTCTAGTAGTCCAATTGCATTTGTTATTGTGTATATTACAAGGGCGGGTACTATCTTCTAGTAGGCCAATTGCATTTGTTATTGTGTCTATTACCAGGGCGGGTACTATCTTCTAGTAGTCCAATTGCATTTGTTATTGTGTCTATTACCATGGAGGGTACTATCTTCTAGTAGTCCAATTTCATTTGTTATTGTGTCTATTACCAGGGCGGGTACTATCTTCTAGTAGTCCAATTGCATTTGTTACAGTGTCTATTACCATGGCGGGTACTACTTTCTAGTAGTTCATTTGCATTTGTTATTGTGTTTATTACAAGGGCGGGAACGACCTTCTAGTAGTCCAATTGCATTTGTTATTGTGTCTATTACAAGGGCGGGTACTATCTTCTAGTAGTCCATTTGCATGTGTTATTGTGTATATTACTATGGCGGGTACTATCTTCTAGTAGTCCAATTGCATTTGTTATTGTGTCTATTACCAGGGCGGGTACTATCTTCTAGTAGTCCATTTGCATTTGTTATTGTGTCTATTACCAGGGCGGGTACTATCTTCTAGTAGTCCAATTGCATTTGTTATTGTGTCTATTACCATGGCGGGTACTACCTTCTAGTAGTCCAATTGCATTTCTTATTTTGTATATTACCAGGGCGGGTACTATCTTCTAGTAGTCAGTCCAATTGCATTTGTTATTGTGTATATTACCAGGGCGGGTACGATCTTCTAGTAGTCAGTCCAATTTCATTTGTTATTGTGTCTATTACCATGGCGGGTACTATCTTCTAGTAGTCCATTTGCATTTGTTATTGTGTATATTACAAGGGCGGGTACTACCTTCGAGTAGTCCATTTGCATTTGTTATTGTGTCTATTACCAGTGCGGGTACTATCTTCTAGTAGTACAGTTGCATTTGTTATTGTGTATATTACCATGGCGGGTACTATCTTCTAGTAGTCCATTTGCATTTGTTATTGTGTCTATTACCAGTGCGGGTACTACCTTCTAGTAGTCCATTTGCATTTGTTATTGTGTATATTACCAGTGCGGGTACTACCTTCTAGTAGTCCATTTGCATTTGTTATTGTGTATATTACCATGGCGGGTACTATCTTCTAGTAGTCCAATTGCATTTGTTATTGTGTCTATTACCAGGGCGGGTACTATCTTCTAGTAGTCCAATTGCATTTGTTATTGTGTATATTACCATGGCGGGTACTATCTTCTAGTAGTCCAATTGCATTTGTTATTGTGTCTATTACCAGGGCGTATACTATCTTCTAGTAGTCCAATTGCATTTGCTATTGTGTCTATTACCAGGGCGGGTACTATCTACTAGTAGTCCAATTGCATTTGTTATTGTGTCTATTACCATGGCGGGTACTACCTTCTAGTAGTCCATTTGCATTTGTTATTGTGTCTTTTACAAGGGCGGGTACTATCTTCTAGTAGTCAAATTGCATTTGTTATTGTGTATATTACCAGGGCGGGTACTATCTTCTAGTAGTCAGTCCAATTGCATTTGTTATTTTGTATATTACCAGTGCGGGTACTATCTTCTAGTAGTCCAATTGCATTTGTTATTGTGTCTATTACCATGGCGGGTACTACCTTCTAGTAGTCCAATTGCATGTGTTATTGTGTATATTACCAGTGCAGGTAGTACCTTCTAGAGGTCCAATTGCATTTGTTATTGTGTCTATTAACATGGCGGGTACTATCTTCTAGTAGTCCATTTGCATTTGTTATTGTGTATATTACAAGGGCGGGTACTACCTTCTAGTAGTCCATTTGCATTTGTTATTGTGTCTATTACCAGTGCTGGTACTATCTTCTAGTAGTCCAGTTGCATTTGTTATTGTGTATATTACCATGGCGGGTACTATCTTCTAGTAGTCCATTTGCATTTGTTATTGTGTCTATTACCAGGGCGGGTACTATCTTCTAGTAGTCCAATTGCATGTGTTATTGTGTAGATTACCAGTGCGGGTACTATCTTCTAGTAGTCCAATTGCATTTGTTATTGTGTATATTACAAGGGCGGGTACTATCTTCTAGTAGGCCAATTGCATTTGTTATTGTGTCTATTACCAGGGCGGGTACTATCTTCTAGTAGTCCAATTGCATTTGTTATTGTGTCTATTACCATGGAGGGTACTATCTTCTAGTAGTCCAATTTCATTTGTTATTGTGTCTATTACCAGGGCGGGTACTATCTTCTAGTAGTCCAATTGCATTTGTTACAGTGTCTATTACCATGGCGGGTACTACTTTCTAGTAGTCCATTTGCATTTGTTATTGTGTTTATTACAAGGGCGGGAACTACCTTCTAGTAGTCCAATTGCATTTGTTATTGTGTCTATTACAAGGGCGGGTACTATCTTCTAGTAGTCCATTTGCATGTGTTATTGTGTATATTACTATGGCGGGTACTATCTTCTAGTAGTCCAATTGCATTTGTTATTGTGTCTATTACCAGGGCGGGTACTATCTTCTAGTAGTCCATTTGCATTTGTTATTGTGTCTATTACCAGGGCGGGTACTATCTTCTAGTAGTCCAATTGCATTTATTATTGTGTCTATTACCATGGCGGGTACTACCTTCTAGTAGTCCAATTGCATTTGTTATTTTGTATATTACCAGGGCGGGTACTATCTTCTAGTAGTCAGTCCAATTGCATTTGTTATTGTGTATATTACCAGGGCGGGTACGATCTTCTAGTAGTCAGTCCAATTTCATTTGTTATTGTGTCTATTACCATGGCGGGTACTATCTTCTAGTAGTCCATTTGCATTTGTTATTGTGTATATTACAAGGGCGGGTACTACCTTCGAGTAGTCCATTTGCATTTGTTATTGTGTCTATTACCAGTGCGGGTACTATCTTCTAGTAGTCCAGTTGCATTTGTTATTGTGTATATTACCATGGCGGGTACTATCTTCTAGTAGTCCATTTGCATTTGTTATTGTGTCTATTACCAGTGCGGGTACTACCTTCTAGTAGTCCATTTGCATTTGTTATTGTGTATATTACCAGTGCGGGTACTACCTTCTAGTAGTCCATTTGCATTTGTTATTGTGTATATTACCATGGCGGGTACTATCTTCTAGTAGTCCAATTGCATTTGTTATTGTGTCTATTACCAGGGCGGGTACTATCTTCTAGTAGTCCAATTGCATTTGTTATTGTGTCTATTACCAGGGCGGGTACTATCTTCTAGTAGTCCAATTGCATTTGTTATTGTGTCTATTACCATGGCGGGTACTACCTTCTAGTAGTCCATTTGCATTTGTTATTGTGTCTTTTACAAGGGCGGGTACTATCTTCTAGTAGTTCAATTGCATTTGTTATTGTGTATATTACCATGGCGGGTACTATCTTCTAGTAGTCCAATTGCATTTGTTATTGTGTCTATTACCAGGGCGGATACTATCTTCTAGTAGTCCAATTGCATTTGTTATTGTGTCTATTACCAGGGCGGGTACTATCTACTAGTAGTCCAATTGCATTTGTTATTGTGTCTATTACCATGGCGGGTACTACCTTCTAGTAGTCCATTTGCATTTGTTATTGTGTCTTTTACAAGGGCGGGTACTATCTTCTAGTAGTCAAATTGCATTTGTTATTGTGTATATTACCAGGGCGGGTACTATCTTCTAGTAGTCAGTCCAATTGCATTTGTTATTTTGTATATTACCAGTGCGGGTACTATCTTCTAGTAGTCCAATTGCATTTGTTATTGTGTCTATTACCATGGCGGGTACTACCTTCTAGTAGTCCAATTGCATGTGTTATTGTGTATATTACCAGTGCAGGTAGTACCTTCTAGAGGTCCAATTGCATTTGTTATTGTGTCTATTAACATGGCGGGTACTATCTTCTAGTAGTCCATTTGCATTTGTTATTGTGTATATTACAAGGGCGGGTACTATCTTCTAGTAGTCCAATTGCATTTGTTATTGTGTCTATTACCATGGCGGGTACTACCTTCTAGTAGTCCAATTGCATTTGTTATTTTGTATATTACCAGGGCGGGTACTATCTTCTAGTAGTCAGTCCAATTGCATTTGTTATTGTGTATATTACCAGGGCGGGTACGATCTTCTAGTAGTCAGTCCAATTTCATTTGTTATTGTGTCTATTACCATGGCGGGTACTATCTTCTAGTAGTCCATTTGCATTTGTTATTGTGTATATTACAAGGGCGGGTACTACCTTCGAGTAGTCCATTTGCATTTGTTATTGTGTCTATTACCAGTGCGGGTACTACCTTCTAGTAGTCCATTTGCATTTGTTATTGTGTATATTACCAGTGCGGGTACTACCTTCTAGTAGTCCATTTGCATTTGTTATTGTGTATATTACCATGGCGGGTACTATCTTCTAGTAGTCCAATTGCATTTGTTATTGTGTATATTACCATGGCGGGTACTATCCTCTAGTAGTCCAATTGCATGTGTTATTGTGTCTATTACTAGGGCGGGTACTATCTTCTAGTAGTCCATTTGCATTTGTTAGTGTGTATATTACAAGGGCGGGTACTATCTTCTAGTAGTCCATTTGCATGTGTTATTGTGTATATTACCATGGCGGGTACTATCTTCTAGTATTCCATTTGCATTTGTTATTGTGTCTATTACCAGGGCGGGTACTATCTTCTAGTAGTCCATTTGCATTTGTTATTGTGTCTATTACCATGGCGGGTACTATCTTCTAGTAGTCCAATTGCATTTGTAATTGTGTATATTACCAGTTCGGGTACTACATTCTAGTAGTCCATTTGCATTTGTTGTTGTGTCTATTACCAGTGCGGGTACTACCTTCTAGTAGTCCATTTGCATTTGTTATTGTGTCTATTACAAGGGCGGTTACTATCTTCTAGTATTCCATTTGCATTTGTTATTGTGTCTATTACCAGGGCCGGTACTATCTTCTAGTAGTCCATTTGCATTTGTTATTGTGTCTATTACCATGGCGGGTACTATCTTCTAGTATTCCATTTGCATGTGTTATTGTGTATATTACCAGGGCGGGTACTATCTTCTAGTAGTCCAATTGCATTTGTTATTGTGTCTATTACCAGGGCGGGTACTATCGTCTAGTAGTCCAATTGCATTTGTTATTGTGTCTATTACAAGAGCGGGTACTATCTTCTAGTAGTCAGTTCAATTGCATTTGTTATTGTGTCTATTACCATGGCGGGTACTATCTTCTAGTAGTCCATTTGCATTAGTTATTGTGTATATTACCAGTGCGGGTACTACCTTCTAGTAGTCCATTTGCATTTGTTATTGTGTATATTACCAGTGCGGGTACTACCTTCTAGTAGTCCATTTGCATTTGTTGTTGTGTCTATTACCAGTGCGGGTACTACCTTCTAGTAGTCCATTTGCATTTGTTATTGTGTCTATTACAAGGGCGGGTACTACCTTCTAGTATTCCAATTGCATTTGTTATTGTATTCTTTCAGGTTTATTTCACGTCTCGTACTGTCGAGTAGAGAACAACCTGGTTCAAATCGATCTTCAGCGAGCACGTGTGCGGGGCTACAGTCAGTATATACACTTTACACAAAAACCCACATGGACTCGCACAGGGGCATGTGACAGCCAGGCTGTTGTAAAAATAGATTTCTCTGGGCCGTATAAAGGGGCAGAACTCTCGCTACACTATGGAAAATCTCCTAGAGCGTGGACGTTAGATATATCTGATTCCCCGACGGGAGACGGCTACGGTGGGGATGACGGGACAAGCAGCAATATGGCTGAGGTTCAAATCCTGAATCGACAGATGCGTATCTATGGTAACACACTACCCGGCTTCATGGACGCCACAAGCGATGGCGGATTATTAATTAGAACAATAGACGGCTTCGCAACAAAAGGATCAAAAGCAACAATTAGTGTAAGTGATGAAAGAGTCGAATGGACCAGAGGAAAGATCAAAGATAAATTAGAGGCCAAGTTTTTGTTCACTTTAAATGGACAGGAGACATTATACGGAGACATCGATTATGATGTATACTTCGGATTTAATCGTGTTGTTGCCGGAAATTTCCGGAATGGCTCGGGCCTCTGTTCTGTTACAGTAAAGCTTATTTCTTATCCAGGTAAGATATTTATTTATAATTACACTGTCGTATATAACCCAACCAATCAAACGTGTGTGTGTTTTACGTTTATTTATCGTTGCTACCGGTGCCCTTATGAGCGACGCCTTCTGAAGAGATTAGTCATTTTAGAATTTTGGAGGATAGTGGAATGACACAGACAGAGACCACAGATGCACAGATGATTGGGGTCCGGACACAATTGAATGGATTCGGGTTCAAAACCACAAAAATAAAAACAGTTTTGTTTTTTAAGAACACTATGATACACTATACATAACGATAATGACTAGATGTCATTGTTTAAACTTGCTTGGAATGGCCTAAACAATGCTTTATATAGAATGTCATGCCTATAGTGTATCATAGTGTTCTTAAAACAACAAAAATAAAAGATTTTAATTTTTTGGTTTTGAACACGAACTCATGTATCCAGACCCAAGCGCCTGTGAATGCATGTTACACTGTATGCTAACAGTGATCGCCATCTGTACACCATATACAACCCGATGTATGTGTTTGTTCTGTACACCATATACAACCCGATGTATGTGTTTGTTCTGTACATCATATACAACCCCATGTATGTGTTTGTTCTGTACACCATATACAACCCGATGTATTTGTTTGTTCTGTACACCATATGCAACCCGATGTATTTGTTTGTTCTGTACACCATATGCAACCCGATGTATTTGTTTGTTCTGTACACCATATACAACCCGATGTATTTGTTTGTTCTGTACACCATGTACAACTCGATGTATTTGTTTGTTCTGTACACCATATACAACCCGATGAATTTGTTTGTTCTGTACACCATATACAAGCCGATGTATTTGTTTTTTCTGTACACCATATACAACCCAATGTATTTGTTTGTTCTGTACACCATATACAACCCAATGTATTTGTTTCTTCTGTACACCATATACAACCTGATGTATTTGTTTGTTCTGTACACCATATACAACCCGATGTATTTGTTTGTTCTGTACACCATATACAACCTGATGTATTTGTGTGTTATGTACACCATATACAACCCGATGTATGTGTTTGTTCTGTACACCATATACAACCCGATGTATGTGTGTGTTCTGTACACCATATACAACCCGATGTATGTGTTTGTTCTGTACACGATAAACAACCTGATGTATGTGTCTGTTCTGTACACCATATACAACCCGAAGTATTTGTTTGTTCAGTACTCCATATGCAACCCGATGTTTGTGTTTGTTCTTTACACCATATGCAACCCGATGTATGTGTTTGATCTGAACAGCATATGCAACCCGATGTATGTGTTTATTCTGTACACTATATACAACCCGATGTATGTGCTTGTTATGTACACTATATACAACCCGATGTATGTGTTTGTTCTATACACCATATACAACCCGATGTATGTGTTTGTTCTGTACACTATATACAACCCGATGTATGTGCTTGTTATGTACACTATATACAACCCGATGTATGTGTTTGTTCTGTACACCATATACAACCCGATGTATGTGTTTGTTCTGTACACCATATACAACCCGATGTATGTGTTTGTTCTGTACACCATATACAACCCGATGCATGTGTTTGTTCTGTACACCATATACAATCCGATGTATGTGTTTGTTCTGTACACCATATGCAACCCGATGTATTTGTTTGTTATGTACACCATATACAACTCGATGTATTTGTTTGTTATGTACACCATATACAACCAGATGTATTTGTTTGTTCTGTACACCATATACAACCAGATGTATTTATTTGTTCTGTACACCATATACAACCCGATGTATTTGTTTGTTATGTACACCATATACAACCCGATGTATTTGTTTGTTATGTACACCATATACAACCAGATGTATTTGTTTGTTCTGTACACCATATACAACCCGATGTATGTGTTTGTTCTGTACACCATATACAACCCGATGTATGTGTTTGTTCTGTACACCATATACAACCAGACGTATTTGTTTGTTCTGTATACCATATACAACCAGATGTATTTATTTGTTATGTACACCATATACAACCCGATGAATGGGTTTGTTCTGTACACCATATACAACCCGATGTATGTGTGTGTTCTGTACACCATATACAACCCGATGTATGTGTTTGTTCTGTACACGATAAACAACCTGATGTATGTGTCTGTTCTGTACACCATATACAACCCAAAGTATTTGTTTTTTCTGTACACCATATACAACCCGATGTTTGTGTTTGTTCTGTACACCATATGCAACTCGATGTATGTGTTTGATCTGAACACCATATGCAACCCGATGTATGTGTTTGTTCTGTACACTATATACAACCCGATGTATGTGCTTGTTATGTACACTATATACAACCCGATGTATGTGTTTGTTATGTACACCATATACAACCCGATGTATGTGTTTGTTCTGTACACCATATACAACCCGATGTATTTGTTTGTTCTGTACACCATATACAACCCGATGCATGTCTTTGTTCGGTACACCATATACAATCCGATGTATGTGTTTGTTCTGTACACCATATGCAACCCGATGTATTTGTTTGTTATGTACACCATATACAACCCGATGTATGTGTTTGTTCTGTACACCATATACAACTCGATGTATTTGTTTGTTACTTACACATTATACAACCAGATGTATTTGTTTGTTCTGTACACCATATACAACCAGATGTATTTATTTGTTCTGTACACCATATACAACACGATGTATTTGTTTGTTATGTACACCATATACAACCCGATGTATTTGTTTGTTATGTACACCATATACAACCAGATGTATTTGTTTGTTCTGTACACCATATACAACCGGATGTATGTGTTTGTTCTGTACACCATATACAACCCGATGTATGTGTTTGTTCTGTACACCATATGCAACCAGATGTATTTATTTGTTCTGTACACCATATACAACCCAATGTATTTGTTTGTTCTGTACACCATATACAACCAGATGTATTTGTTTGTTCTGTACACGATATACAACCAGATGTGTTTATTTGTTATGTACACCATATACAACCCGATGTATGGGTTTGTTCTGTACACCAAATACAACCCGATGCAGGTGTGTGTTCTGTACACCATATACAACCAGATGTATTTATTTGTTCTGTACACCATATACAACCCGATGTATTTGTTTGTTCTGTACACCATATATAACTCGATGTACTTGTTTGTTCTGTACACCATATACAACCCGATGTATTTGTTTGTTCTGTACACCATATACAACCCGATGTATGTGCTTGTTATGTACACCATATGCAACCCGATGTATTTGTTTGTTCTGTACACCATATACAACCCGATGTATTTGCTTGTTCTGTACATCATATATAAGCCGATGTATTTGTTTGTTCTGTACACCATATACAACCCGATGTATGTGTTTGTGTTGTACACCATATACAACCCAATGTATGTGTTTGTTCTGTACACCATATACAACCCTCTGTATTTGTTTGTTCTGTACACCATATACAACCCGATGTATTTGTTTGTTATGTACATCATATACAACCCGATGTATTTATTTGTTATGTACACCATATACAACTCGATGAATTTGTTTGTTCTGTACACCATATACAACCCGATGTATTTGTTTGATATGTACACCATATACAACCCGATGTAGTTGTTTGTTCTGTACACCATATACAACCCTATGTATTTGTTTGTTCTGTACACCATATACAACCCGATGTATCTGTTTGTTCTGTACACCATATACAACCCGATGTATATTATTGTTATGTACACCTTATACAACCCGATGTATGTGTTTGTTCTGTACACCATATACAACCCGATGTATGTGTTTGTTCTGTACACCATATACAACCCGATGTATGTGTTTGTTCTGTACACCATATACAACCCGATGTATGTGTTGTTCTGTACACCATATACAACCCGATGTATTTTTGTTCTGTACACATATACAACCCGATGTATTTGTTGTTCTGTACACCATATACAACTTACACCATATCACCCGATGTATTTGTTTGTTCTGTACACCATATACAACCCGATGTATTGTTTGTTCTGTACACCATATACAACCCGATGTATTTGTTTGTTCTGTACACCATATACAACCCGATGTATGTGTTTGTTCTGTACACCATATACAACCCGATGTATTTGTTTGTTCTGTACACCATATACAACCCGATGTATTTGTTTGTTCTGTACACCATATACAACCCGATGTATTTGTTTGTTCTGTACACCATATACAACCCGATGTATTTGTTTGTTCTGTACACCATATACAACCCGATGTATTTGTTTGTTCTGTACACCATATACAACCCGATGTATGTGTTTGTTCTGTACACCATATACAACCCGATGTATTTGTTTGTTCTGTACACCATATACAACCCGATGTATTTGTTTGTTCTGTACACCATATACAACCCGATGTATTTGTTTGTTCTGTACACCATATACAACCCGATGTATTTTTTGTTCTGTACACCATATACAACCCGATGTATGTTTGTTCTGTACACCATATACAACCCGATGTATGTGTTTGTTCTGTACACCATATACAACCAGATGTATTTATTTGTTCTGTACACCATATACAACCCGATGTATTTGTTTGTTCTGTACACCATATACAACCCGATGTATTTGTTTGTTCTGTACACCATATACAACCAGATGTATTTATTTGTTATGTACACCATATACAACCCGATGTATGTGTTTGTTCTGTACACCATATACAACCCGATGTATGTGTTTGTTCTGTACACCATATACAACCAGATGTATTTGTTTGTTCTGTACACCATATACAACCCGATGTATTTGTTTGTTCTGTACACCATATACAACCCGATGTATTTGTTTGTTCTGTACACCATATACAACCCGATGTATGTGTTTGTTCTGTACACCATATACAACCCGATGTATTTGTTTGTTCTGTACACCATATACAACCCGATGTATTTGTTTGTTCTGTACACCATATACAACCCGATGTATTTGTTTGTTCTGTACACCATATACAACCCGATGTATGTGTTTGTTTTGTACACCATATACAACCCGATGTATGTGTTTGTTCTGTACACCATATACAACCCGATGTATTTGTTTGTTCTGTACACCATATACAACCCGATGTATTTGTATGTTATGTACACCATATACAACCCGATGTATTTGTTTGTTCTGTACACCATATACAACCCTATGTATTTGTTTGTTCTGTACACCATATACAACCCGATGTATTTGTTTGTTCTGTACACCATATACAACCCGATGTATTTGTTTGTTCTGTACACCATATACAACCCGATGTATGTGTGTTCTGTACACCATATACAACCCGATGTATTTTTGTTATGTACACCTATACAACCGATGTATTTGTTTCTTCTGTACACCATATACAACCCGATGTATGTGTTTGTTTTGTACAACATATACAATCCGATGTATGTGTTTGTTCTGTACACCACATACAACCCGATGTATGTGTGTGTTATGTACACCATACACAACTCGATGTATGTGTTTGTTCTGTACACCATATACAACCCGATATATGTGTTTGTTCAGTACACCATATACAACCCGATGTATGTGTTTGTTCAGTACACCATATACAACCCGATGTATTTGTTTGTTCTGTACACCATATACAACCCGATCTATGTGTGTGTTCTGTACACCATATACAACCCGATGTATTTGTTTGTTCTGTACACCATATACAACCCGATGTATTTGTTTGTTCTGTACACCATATACAACCCGATGTATGTGTTTGTTCTGTACACCATATACAACCCGATGTATGTGTTTGTTCTGACACATATACAACCCGATGTATTTTGTATGTATTGTTGTTTGTACACCATATACAACCCGATGTATTTGTTTGTTCTGTACACCATATACAACCCGATGTATGTGTTTGTTCTGTACACCATATACAACCCGATGTATTTGTTTGTTCTGTACACCATATACAACCCGATGTATTTGTTTGTTCTGTACACCATATACAACCCGATGTATGTGTTTGTTCTGTACACCATATACAACCCGATGTATGTGCTTGTTATGTACACCATATGCAACCCGATGTATTTGTTTGTTCTGTACACCATATACAACCCGATGTATTTGTTTGTTCTGTACACCATATACAACCCGATGTATTTGTTTGTTCTGTACACCATATACAACCCGATGTATGTGTTTGTGTTGTACACCATATACAACCCGATGTATTTGTTTGTTCTGTACACCATATACAACCCGATGTATTTGTTTGTTCTGTACACCATATACAACCCGATGTATTTGTTTGTTCTGTACACCATATACAACCCGATGTATGTGCTTGTTATGTACACCATATACAACCCGATGTATTTGTTTGTTCTGTACACCATATACAACCCGATGTATTTGTTTGTTCTGTACACCATATACAACCCGATGTATTTGTTTGTTATGTACACCATATACAACCCGATGTATTTGTTTGTTCTGTACACCATATACAACCCGATGTATTTGTTTGTTCTGTACACCATATACAACCCGATGTATTTGTTTGTTCTGTACACCATATACAACAAGATGTATTTGTTTGATATGTACACCATATACAACCCTATTTATGTGTGTTCTGTACACCATATACAACCCGATGTATATTATTGTTATGTACACCTTATACAACCCGATGTATTTGTTTCTTCTGTACACCATATACAAACCGATGTATGTGTTTGTTTTGTACACCATATACAACCCGATTTATGTGTTTGTTTTGTACAACATATACAATCCGATGTATGTGTTTGTTCTGTACACCACATACAACCCGATGTATGTGTGTGTTATGTACACCATACACAACTCGATGTATGTGTTTGTTCTGTACACCATATACAACCCGATATATGTGTTTGTTCAGTACACCATATACAACCCGATGTATGTGTTTGTTCAGTACACCATATACAACCCGATGTATTTGTTTGTTCTGTACACCATATACAACCCGATCTATGTGTGTGTTCTGTACACCATATACAACCCGATGTATTTGTTTGTTCTGTACACCATATACAACCCGATGTATTTGTTTGTTCTGTACACCATATACAACCCGATGTATGTGTTTGTTCTGTACACCATATGTAACCCGATATATGTGTTTGTTCTGAACACTATATACAACCCGATGTATGTACTTGTTATGTACACTATATACAACAATATGTATGTGCTTGTTATGTACACCATATACAACCCGATGTATTTGTTTGTTCTGTACACCATATACAACCCGATGTATGTGTTTGTTCTGTACACCATATACAACCCGATGTATGTGTTTGTTCTGTACACCATATACAACCCGATGTATTTGTTTGTTCTGTACACCATATACAACCCGATGTATTTGTTTGTTCTGTACACCATATACAACCCGATGTATTTATTTGTTCTGTACACCATATTCAACCCGATGTATATTTTTGTTCTGTACACCATATACAACCCGATGTATTTGTTTGTTCTGTACACCACATACAACCCGATGTATTTGTTTGTTCTGTACACCATATACAACCCGATGTATTTGTTTGTTCTGTGCACCATATGCAACCCGATTTATTTGTTTGTTCTGTACATCATATACAACCCGATGTGTGTGTGTGTGTTATGTACACCTTATACAACCCAATGTATTTGTTTTTTCTGTACACCATATACAACCCGATGTATTTGTTTGTTCTGTACACCATATACAACCCGATGTATTTGTTTGTTCTGTACACCATATGCAACCGATGTATTTGTTTGTTCATTACAACCCGATGTATTTGTTTGTTCTGTACATCATATACAACCCAATGTATTTGTTTGTTCTGTACACCATATAAAACACAATGTATTTGTTTGTTCTGTACACCATATACAACCCGATGTATGTGTTTGTTCTGTACACCATATACAACCCGATGTATTTGATTGTTATGTACACCTTATACAACCCGATGTATTTGTTTCTTCTGTACACCATATACAACCCGATGTATTTGTTTGTTCTGTACACCATATACAACCCGATGTATGTGTTTGTTCTGTACACCACATACAACCAGATGTATTTGTTTGTTCTGTACACCATATACAACCCGATGTATGTGTTTGTTCTGTACACCATATACAACCAGATGTATTTATTTGTTCTGTACACCATATACAACCCGATGTATTTGTTTGTTCTGTACACCATATACAACCAGATGTATTTGTTTGTTCTGTACACCATATACAACCAGATGTATTTATTTGTTATGTACACCATTTTCAACCCGATGTATGGGTTTGTTCTGTACACCAAATACAACCCGATGCATGTGTGTGTTCTGTACACCATATACAACCAGATGTATTTATTTGTTCTGTACACCATATACAACCCGATGTATTTGTTTGTTCTGTACACCATATACAACCCGATGTATTTGTTTGTTCTGTACACCATATACAACCCGATGTATGTGTTTGTTCTGTACACCATATACAACCCGATGTATGTGTTTGTTATGTACACCATATACAACCCGATGTATTTGTTTGTTCTGTACACCATATACAACCCGATGTATTTGTTTGTTCTGTACACCATATACAACCCGATGTATTTGTTTGTTCTGTACACCATATACAACCCGATGTATGTGTTTGTGTTGTACACCATATACAACCCAATGTATGTGTTTGTTCTGTACACCATATACAACCCGATGTATTTGTTTGTTCTGTACACCATATACAACCCGATGTATTTGTATGTTATGTACACCATATACAACCCGATGTATTTGTTTGTTCTGTACACCATATACAACCCTATGTATTTGTTTGTTCTGTACACCATATACAACCGATGTATTTGTTTGTTCTGTACACCATATACAACCCGATGTATTTGTTTGTTCTGTACACCATATACAACCCGATGTATTTGTTTGTTCTGTACACCATATACAACCCTATGTATGTGTTTGTTCTGTACACCATATACAACCCGATGTATATTATTGTTATGTACACCTTATACAACCCGATGTATTTGTTTCTTCTGTACACCATATACAACCCGATGTATGTGTTTGTTTTGTACAACATATACAATCCGATGTATGTGTTTGTTCTGTACACCACATACAACCCGATGTATGTGTGTGTTATGTACACCATACACAACTCGATGTATGTGTTTGTTCTGTACACGATATACAACCCGATATATGTGTTTGTTCAGTACACCATATACAACCCGATGTATGTGTTTGTTCAGTACACCATATACAACCCGATGTATTTGTTTGTTCTGTACACCATATACAACCCGATCTTTGTGTGTGTTCTGTAGACCATATACAACCCGATGCATTTGTTTGTTCTGTACACCATATACAACCCGATGTATTTGTTTGTTCTGTACACCATATACAACCCGATGTATGTGTTTGTTCTGTACACCATATCAACCCATGTATTGTTTGTTCTGTACACTATATACAACCCGATGTATGTGTTTGTTCTGTACACCATATGCAACCCGATGTATGTGTTTGTTCTGAACACCATATGCAACCCGATGTATGTGTTTGTTCTGTACACTATATACAACCCGATGTATGTGCTTGTTATGTACACCATATGCAACCCGATGTATGTGTTTGTTCTGAACACCATATGCAACCCGATGTATGTGTTTGTTCTGTACACTATATACAACCCGATGTATGTGCTTGTTATGTACACCATATACAACCCGATGTATGTGTTTGTTCTGTACACCATATACAACCCGATGTATGTGTTTGTTCTGTACACCATATACAACCCGATGTATGTGTTTGTTCTGTACACCATATACAACCCGATGTATGTGTTTGTTCTGTACACCATATACAACCCGATGTATTTGTTTGTTCTGTACACCATATACAACCCGATGTATTTGTTTGTTCTGTACACCATATACAACCCGATGTATGTGTTTGTTCTGTACACCATATACAACCCGATGTATTTGTTTGTTCTGTACACCATATACAACCCGATGTATTTGTTTGTTCTGTACACCATATACAACCCGATGTATTTGTTTGTTCTGTACACCATATACAACCCGATGTATTTGTTTGTTCTGTACACCATATACAACCCGATGTATTTGTTTGTTCTGTACACCATATACAACCCGATGTATGTGTTTGTTCTGTACACCATATACAACCCGATGTATGTGTTTGTTCTGTACACCATATACAACCCGATGTATTTGTTTGTTCTGTACACCATATACAACCCGATGTATGTGTTTGTTCTGTACACCATATACAACCCGATGTATGTGTTTGTTCTGTACACCATATACAACCCGATGTATGTGTTTGTTCTGTACACCATATACAACCCGATGTATTTGTTTGTTCTGTACACCATATACAACCCGATGTATGTGTTTGTTCTGTACACCATATACAACCCGATGTATTTGTTTGTTCTGTACACCATATACAACCCGATGTATTTGTTTGTTCTGTA
>CM026402.1:77834764-77869351 GCA_014843695.1 Archivesica marissinica | reverse complement strand
ATGTGTTTGTTCTGTACACCATATACAACCCGATGTATTTGTTTGTTATGTACACCATATACAACCCGATGTATGTGTTTGTTCTGTACACCATATACAACCCGATGTATGTGTTTGTTCTGTACACCATATACAACCCGATGTATGTGTTTGTTCTGTACACCATATACAACCCGATGTATTTGTTTGTTTTGTACACCATATACAACCCGATGTATGTGTTTGTTCTGTACACCATATACAACCCGATGTATGTGTTTGTTCTGTACACCATATACAACCCGATGTATTTGTTTGTTCTGTACACCATATACAACCCGATGTATTTGTTTGTTCTGTACACCATATACAACCCGATGTATTTGTTTGTTCTGTACACCATATACAACCCGATGTATTTATTTGTTCTGTACACCATATACAACCCGATGTATGTGTTTGTTCTGTACACCATATACAACCCGATGTATTTGTTTGATCTGTGCACCATATACAACCCGATGTATTTGTTTGTTCTGTACACCATATACAACCCGATGTATGTGTTTGTTCTGTACACCATATACAACCCGATGTATGTGTTTGTTCTGTACACCATATACAACCCGATGTATTTGTTTGTTCTGTACACCATATACAACCCGATGTATGTGTTTGTTCTGTACACCATATACAACCCGGTGTATTTGTTTGTTCTGTACACCATATACAACCCGGTGTATGTTTTTGTTCTGTACACCATATACAACCCGATGTATTTGTTTGTTCTGTACACCATATACAACCCGATGCATGTGTTTGTTCTGTACACGATATACAACCCGATGTATGTGTCTGTTCTGTACACCATATACAACCCGATGTATTTGTTTGTTCTGTACACCATATACAACCCCATGTATTTTTTTGTTCTGTACACCATATACAACCCGATGTATGTGTTTGTTCTGTACACCATATACAACCCGGTGTATGTGTTTGTTCTGTACACCATATACAACCCGATGTATGTGTTTGTTCTGTACATCATATACAACCCGATGCATGTGTTTGTTCTGTACACGATATACAACCCGATGTATGTGTCTATTCTGTACACCATATACAACCCATGTATTTGTTTGTTCTGTACACCATATACAACCCGATGTATTTGTTTGTTCTGTACACCATCTACAACCAGATGTATGGGTTTGTTCTGTGCACCATATACAACCCCGATGTATATATTTGTTCTGTACACCATATACAACCCGATGTAATTGTTTGTTCTGTACACCATATGCAACCCGATGTATGTGTTTGTTCTGTACACCATATACAACCCAATGTATGTGTTTGTTCTGTACACCATATACAACCCGATGTATTTGTTTGATCTGTGCACCATATACAACCCGATGTATTTGTTTGTTCTGTACACCATATACAACCCGATGTATGAGTTTGTTCTGTACACCATATACAACCCGATGTATGTGTTTGTTCTGTACACCATATACAACCCGGTGTATTTGTTTGTTATGTACACCATATACAACCCGATGTATGTGTTTGTTCTGTACACCATATACAACCCGGTGTATTTGTTTGTTCTCTACACCATATGCAACGCGATGTATTTGTTTGTTCTGTACACCATATGCAACCCGATGTATTTGTTTGTTCTGTACACCATATACAACCCCATGTATTTTTTTGTTCTGTACACCATATACAACCCGATGTATGGGTTTGTTCTGTACACCATATACAACCCGGTGTATGTGTTTGTTCTGTACACCATATACAAACCGATGTATGTGTTTGTTCTGTACATCATATACAACCCGATGCATGTTTTTGTTCTGTACACGATATACAACCCGATGTATGTGTCTGTTCTGTACACCATATACAACCCGATGTATTTGTTTGTTCTGTACACCATATACAACCCGATGTATTTGTTTGTTCTGTACACCATATACAACCCGATGTATGGGTTTGTTCTGTGCACCATATACAACCCGATGTATATATTTGTTCTGTACACCATATACAACCCGATGTAATTGTTTGTTCTGTACACCATATGCAACCCGATGTATTTGTTTGTTCTGTACACCATATACAACCCGATGTATTTGTTTGTTCTGTACACCATATACAACCCGATGTATGTGTTTGTTCTGTACACCATATACAACCCGATGTATGTGTTTGTTCTGTACACCATATACAACCCGATGTATTTGTTTGTTATGTACACCATATACAACCCGATGTATGTGTTTGTTCTGTACACCATATACAACCCGGTGTATTTGTTTGTTCTGTACACCATATACAACCCGATGTATTTGTTTGTTCTGTACACCATATACAACCCGATGTATGTGTTTGTTCTGTACACCATATACAACCCGATGTATTTGTTTGTTCTGTACACCATATACAACCCGATGTATGTGTTTGTTCTGTACACCATATACAACCCGATGTATTTGTTTGTTCTGTACACCATATACAACCCGATGTATTTGTTTGTTCTGTACACCATATACAACCCGATGTATGTGTTTGTTCTGTACACCATATACAACCCGATGTATGTGTTTGTTCTGTACACCATATACAACCCGATGTATTTGTTTGTTCTGTACACCATATACAACCCGATGTATTTGTTTGTTCTGTACACCATATACAACCCGATGTATGTGTTTGTTCTGTACACCATATACAACCCGATGTATTTGTTTGATCTGTACACCATATACAACCCGATGTATTTGTTTGTTCTGTACACCATATACAACCCGATGTATGTGTTTGTTCTGTACACCATATACAACCCGATGTATGTGTTTGTTCTGTACACCATATACAACCCGATGTATTTGTTTGTTCTGTACACCATATACAACCCGATGTATGTGTTTGTTCTGTACACCATATACAACCCGATGTATTTGTTTGTTCTGTACACCATATACAACCCGGTGTATGTGTTTGTTCTGTACACCATATACAACCCGATGTATGTGTTTGTTCTGTACACCATATACAACCCGATGTATGTGTTTGTTCTGTACACGATATACAACCCGATGTATGTGTCTGTTCTGTACACCATATACAACCCGATGTATTTGTTTGTTCTGTACACCATATACAACCCGATGTATTTGTTTGTTCTGTACACCATATACAACCCGATGTATGGGTTTGTTCTGTACACCATATACAACCCGGTGTATGTGTTTGTTCTGTACACCATATACAACCCGATGTATGTGTTTGTTCTGTACACCATATACAACCCGATGCATGTGTTTGTTCTGTACACGATATACAACCCGATGTATGTGTCTGTTCTGTACACCATATACAACCCATGTATTTGTTTGTTCTGTACACCATATACAACCCGATGTATTTGTTTGTTCTGTACACCATATACAACCAGATGTATGGGTTTGTTCTGTGCACCATATACAACCCGATGTATATATTTGTTCTGTACACCATATACAACCCGATGTAATTGTTTGTTCTGTACACCATATGCAACCCGATGTATGTGTTTGTTCTGTACACCATATACAACCCAATGTATGTGTTTGTTCTGTACACCATATACAACCCGATGTATTTGTTTGATCTGTGCACCATATACAACCCGATGTATTTGTTTGTTCTGTACACCATATACAACCCGATGTATGAGTTTGTTCTGTACACCATATACAACCCGATGTATGTGTTTGATCTGTACACCATATACAACCCGGTGTATTTGTTTGTTATGTACACCATATACAACCCGATGTATGTGTTTGTTCTGTACACCATATACAACCCGGTGTATTTGTTTGTTCTTACCATATGCAACCCGATGTATTTGTTTGTTCTGTACACCATATGCAACCCGATGTATGTGTTTGTTCTGTACACCATATACAACCCGATGTATTTGTTTGTTCTGTACACCATATACAACCCGATGTATGTGTTTGTTCTGTACACCATATACAACCCGATGTATGTGTTTGTTCTGTACACCATATACAACCCGATGTATTTGTTTGTTCTGTACACCATATACAACCCGATGTATGTGTTTGTTCTGTACACCATATACAACCCGATGTATGTGTTTGTTATGTACACCATATACAACCCGATGTATTTGTTTGTTCTGTACACCATATACAACCCGATGTATTTGTTTGTTCTGTACACCATATACAACCCGATGTATTTGTTTGTTCTGTACATCATATACAACCCGATGTATTTGTTTGTTCTGTACACCATATACAACCCGATGTATTTGTTTGTTCTGTACACCATATACAACCCGATGTATTTATTTGTTCTGTAAACCATATAAATCCCGATGTATTTGTTTGTTCTGTACACCATATACAACCCGATGTATTTGTTTGCTCTGTACACCATATACAACCCGATGCATGTGTTTGTTCTGTACACCATATACAACACGATGTATGTGATTGTTCTGTACACCATATACAAGCCGATGTATTTGTTTGTTCTGTACACCATATACAACCCTATGTATTTGTTTGTTATGTACACCATATGCAACCCGATGTATTTGTTTGTTCTGTACACCATATACAACCCCATGTATTTTTTTGTTCTGTACACCATATACAACCCGATGTATGGGTTTGTTCTGTACACCATATACAACCCGGTGTATGTGTTTGTTCTGTACACCATATACAACCCGATGTATGTGTTTGTTCTGTACATCATATACAACCCGATGCATGTGTTTGTTCTGTACACGATATACAACCCGATGTATGTGTCTGTTCTGTACACCATATACAACCCGATGTATTTGTTTGTTCTGTACACCATATACAACCCGATGTATTTGTTTGTTCTGTACACCATATACAACCAGATGTATTTGTTTGTTCTGTACACCATATACAACCCGATGTATGTGTTTGTTCTGTACACCATATACAACCCGGTGTATTTGTTTGTTATGTACACCATATACAACCCGATGTATGTGTTTGTTCTGTACACCATATACAACCCGGTGTATTTGTTTGTTCTCTACACCATATGCAACGCGATGTATTTGTTTGTTCTGTACACCATATGCAACCCGATGTTTGTGTTTGTTCTGTACTCCATATGCAACCCGATGTATTTGTATGTTCTGTATACCATATGCAACCCGATGTATGTGTTTGTTCTGTACACCATATGCAACCCGATGTATTTGTTTGTTCTGTACACATATAAACCCGATGTATTTGTTTGTTCTGTACACCATATACAACCCGATGTATTTGTTTGTTCTGTACACCATATACAACCAGATGCATTTGTTTGTTCTGTACACCATATACAACCCGATGCATGTGTTTGTTCTGTCACCATATAAAACCCGATGTATGTGTTTGTTCTGTACAACATATACAACCCGATGTATTTGTTTGTTTTGTACACCATATACAACCCGATGTATGTGTTTGTTCTGTACACCATATACAACCCGATGTATGTGCTTGTTATGTACACCATATGCAACCCGATGTATTTGT
The DNA here is from genome assembly GCA_014843695.1 of Archivesica marissinica. Lineage (NCBI taxonomy): Eukaryota > Metazoa > Mollusca > Bivalvia > Venerida > Vesicomyidae > Archivesica > Archivesica marissinica. The sequence goes on along the minus strand of CM026402.1, from coordinate 77,863,772 downwards.
TTGTTCTGTACATCATATACAACCCGATATATTTGTTTATTATGTACACCATATGCAACCCGATGTATTTATTTGTTCTGTACACCACATACAACCCGATGTATTTGTTTGTTCTGTAAACCATATACGACCCGATGTATTTGTTTGTTCTGTACACCATATACAACCCGATGTATTTGTTTGCTCTGTACACCATATACAACTCGATGTATGGGTTTGTTCTGTACACCATATACAACCCGATGTATGTGATTGTTCTGTACACCATATACAACCCGGTGTATTTATTTGTTCTGTACACCACATACAACCCGATGTATTTGTTTGTTCTGTAAACCATATACAACCCGATGTATTTGTTTGTTCTGTACACCATATACAACCCGATGTATTTGTTTGTTCTGTACACCATATACAACCCGATGCATGTGTTTGTTCTGTACACCATATACAACCCGATGTATATGTTTGTTCTGTACACCATATACAAGCCGATGTATTTGTTTGTTCTGTACACCATATACAACCCGATGCATGTGTTTGTTCTGTACACCATATACAACCCGATGTATTTGTTTTTTCTGTACACCATATGCAACCCGATGTATGTGTTTGTTCTGTAAACTATAAACAACCCGATGTATGTGTTTGTTCTGTACACCATATACAACCCGATGTATGTGTTTGTTCTGTACACCATATACAACCCGATTTATGTGTTTGTTCAGTACACCATGTACAACCCGATGTATGTGTTTGTTCTGTACACCATATACAACCCGATGTATTTGTTTGTTCTGTACATCATATGCAACCCGATGTATGTGTTTGTTCTGTAAACTATAAACAACCCGATGTATGTGTTTGTTCTGTACACCATATACAACCCGATGTATGTGTTTGTTCTGTACACCATATACAACCCGATGTACGTGTTTGTTCAGTACACCATATACAACCCGATGTATGTGTTTGTTCTGTACACCATATACAACCCGATATATGTGTTTGTTCTGTACACCATATACAACCCGATGTATTTGTTTGTTCTGTATCCCATTTACAACCCAATGTATTTGTTTGTTCTGTACACCATATTCAACCCGATATATTTGTTTGTTCTGTACACCATATACAACCAGATGTATGTGTTTGTTCTGTACATCATATACAACCCGATGTATTTGTTTGTTCTGTACACCATATACAACCTGATGTATGTGTTTTTTCTGTACACCATATACAACCCGATGTATTTGTTTGTTCTGTACACCATATACAACCCGATGTATTTGTGTGTTCTGTACACCATGTACAACCCGATGTATTTGTTTGTTATGTACACCATATACAACCCGATGTATTTGTTTGTTATGTACACCATATAGAACCCGATGTATTTGTTTGTTCTGTACACCATATACAACCTGATGTATGTGTTTGTTCTGTACACCATATACAATGCGATGAATTTGTTTGTTATGTACACCATATACAACCAGATGCATGTGTTTGTTCTGTACACCATATACAACCCGATGTATTTGTTTTTTCTGTACACCATATGCAACCCGATGTATGTGTTTGTTCTGTAAACTATAAACAACCCGATGTATGTGTTTGTTCTGTACACCATATACAACCCGATGTATTTGTTTGTTCTGTACACCATATACAACCCGATTTATGTGTTTGTTCAGTACACCATATACAACCCGATGTATGTGTTTGTTCTGTACACCATATACAACCCGATATATGTGTTTGTTCTGTACACCATATACAACCCGATGTATTTGTTTGTTCTGTACACCATATACAACCCAATGTATTTGTTTGTTCTGTACACCATATACAACCCGATGTATTTGTTTGTTCTGTACACCATATACAACCAGATGTATGTGTTTGTTCTGTACATCATATACAACCCGATGTATTTGTTTGTTCTGTACACCATATACAACCTGATGTATGTGTTTGATCTGTACACCATATACAACCCGATGTATTTGTTTGTTCTGTACACCATATACAACCCGATGTATTTGTGTGTTCTGTACACCATATACAATCCGATGTATTTGTTTGTTATGTACACCATATACAACCCGATGTATTTGTTTGTTATGTACACCATATACAACCCGATGTGTTTGTTTGTTCTGTACACCATATACAACCCGATGAATTTGTTTGTTCTGTACACCATATACACCCCGATGTATTTGTTTGTTCTGAGGGTTTGAAGCTGGTACCACAGCTTATATTGCATGGATACTATCCAGATAGTATTGGTAGAAGACGATCCCGTGTGCTACTTCGTGCAATATTTCAAGAACGCCTTAGTTCAGGGCCCTATGACATTCTGTGGAATTGGAATGTTTATTTTATCTAGCATGTTTTATCGTGTTATATGGATGGTAAAGTAGTAGAAAAATGTTGGATCTAATTTTTTGGACCATAATTTATGTGTTTTAAATGCATATTAGTATGACGTCATAATGGCACATTATGGTTAACTTTAAACAGGAATATCTCGACTTCTGTTTGAGATAGGATAATGATTTTGATGTATATTACAATGTTTTGGGCGTTAATGAATTCATTTATCAGCGCTATACTATTGCATGGTGATTTATTATATAATAATTCATGTTAACTGCTAACTAATTTGATGTTAATAACTTTTTATATGGATAATACAGCTTTATCCATCAACAAGTACACATTTCTCATGACTCCTCACCGTTTAAAATAACTGTTGCGTTATCAACTAATTATTGAGTTCTAGAATGTAGATATGCTATATCATTCAGCATCATTAACGCTCACCCACATGGTTCGACGGCGGCGAGGGTAAATACGCTCAATCATCTTTGGTGAACTAATTATTGAATTCTATAATTTAGCACATTATATCATTTATATGCCATCATCACTAATGACAACATGTATGTCCACTGCATCACAGCCCTCATTTTTTTAATTTATACATCTTGTGTCATACATTATGCACATGTCCGTGCACCGAAGCTTATGTTTCTGCACTAGCAGTGCGTAGACGATGAGTCACCTTTGCAGTTGCACTTTACTAGTTGTAACACAGCTTGATGAGCCGGCTTGTTGACTGACGTCACTGGCTGTATATGTGTGCCTTACTCGAACCAGCCGTGCAATGTCTGGTCGCGATGTGTGGTAGGTAGAGCAATGCCACACTGATTCCAAGTGATTGCCACAGTATTGGCTCATTTCATCATTTCATTTAGTGCAGCCTTTGTAGGTGGTAGCTTCTTATCAGTAGTTTGCCGTTTGCTAAATAAGTCCCAGCACATTGCCTTCAGACTTGTAATCATTGTTCCTGGTACATACAGTTGACACACAATCTTTCCAATGCATTGGTGTCCTCAGACTGTTCCTCTCTGTCTGGACGTTGCGGACAAAAAGGATCAGAGATTGGATTCAGCTGGAACGTTCGCTGTTTACGTCCTGTTCCGACCACTAGTGATGTGGATATTCAGAGATAAGTGTAGCACCATAGAGCTAACACTAATTACATCAGTATCTGGAGATTGTATATATATATATATATATATATATATATATATATATATATATATATATACAGACGATGCTCCTCTTTGGAGCAGCATCACATGCATGTAATAGCATACGTGTATATTCCTGATTGGTTTTCAGATGAGCTATGTTCAATTTGTTTGATTTTCACTTGTCCTTCATGGATGTTACATATGTCTGTTCTGATTCGGAGTTTCTCTCCAAAATGTAAGATGTCAGAAACTTAGATAGTTGGGAATCTGTTTGAGCTGTACTTTCTCAATGACTGCATCATCAGAGAGGTTGTAATTTGGGTTTCATGCTGTTCTCGTGTCCGCTCCTTCAGGGAATTCTGGACACATTCGTCACAGTTTGTTGAGTGGTTCTCAGTGACCGTCATGAAATGTTTGGCCAGGTCCTATCCGGTCCTCACCTAGGTCCGATCCTGTTCTCACCCAAGTCGGCTTTCCTATAATCTGGACAACAGCCATCGCATCAATGATAGTGACTCGCTAGTAGTTTGATTGATAGTCTAGTTGAAGTGTATGAGCTGACTGCTGTTCTTACAGCTATTTCTGAATCTCGTGGACTTGTAGAGGTTCATGAGCTGACTGGTCCTCCTGGCGCTGATGATCTTGTATAGGGACATTAGTTGGCTGCTGCTCTGGTATGCCCTCCACACATCAACCTGCTCTTGTCAGTGCATTGTCGGAGGTTTCCATCTGATGTAGAAAGAGAACGGGGAAACACGGCAAGCTCATATTCACCGATGCTATTCATCAGATCCAGCTCAGGTCGGCAAACTATAACGACTAAGAACCTTGCAAAGAGTTTTCTGTCATCATTGAAATAAACAACTGATGCAGCAGTTTTGCACTGTTGTGCCTTTGTTATGCTCTTCCATCTTTGCAGCTTGACTTTCTTAATTGTACTCCAAATGCTCAATTCTGCCACAATGCGTCTTTGTTGGACACACTTGTTAAAAGTGTCCTGGCCAATAGCATCCCTCTGAAGCACCGCCATCTTCCCTTTGTCTGGTATTACTGACTGGATTATGATGTTCATCAAAACAGTATCATGCATCAAATCAAAGCGTTTATGCAGTTTTAAGGTGTCTTTCACTTTCCCAATATTCTGCTAATATCGCTGTGTTACAGCATTAGACATATCATGATGTTGCTTGACTTGCTGTGCTTGCTTGTCCTGCAAGATCTTCAGCTTCTGCAGCCAGCCGACTTAATTCTGGATCAAAAATCATCTTGTCATATCAGCTGGTTGCTGTGTCAAAACCTTAAAACATCCCCTGATTTTCATAATCGTATTCATATGCTCTGGCCCAATCGCACATAATGACACCTCATTCTTATTCACACAGTAATTACCAGCAATGTTTTACTTGCTATGACACTTCGAGCTGTTCCATCTGGGTCAAGTACAATGGCACCATGCGAGCATAATTAAGTCTGTCATGTGCAAAGAAATATTTGCAGAGGGCCTTGAAAGATTCCAGATGAAGTTTCCATTGGCAATTTCTTGTTGCACGGATGAAGATCCACACCCAGTCAAAAAACGTCATATTGTATCTAGTGAATTTGAATGTTGGGTGTAAGCCTTCCATCTTCCATCAAACTCCTGGAGTTTTGCTGCTAAGTCGTGCCTTTCTATTGTAGCCAACGTGGTTTCATGGGTATCCACCAGCCTTTCCATATTGCCATATGTGCAGACTGAATTCATAGCAGCTGCAGAAACATAGATATCCGGATGAATGTTCACTAACAGAAAAACTCATATAAGTGCATGTGCAGACAAAGCCCGTTTCATGTGGTTTCATTCGAGTATCTGTTTGGCAGTCGTTGGCCCATACAAATCGGCTTCCACCCAAGCATCGTCAAATCCACTATCTGCAATGGGTTAACTCAATGCTCGTAAGCATGTCACCACTGTGTGCATCTCGCCAATGGGAACTATTATGTGTGCTAATGTTTGGACATTGTGCATTGACAGTTTCACGGCATTCTCATACAACTGAAGGTGACTGTGATGATTGTCTTGTGCCTTTTATGAATCTGCCTCGCGTGTCACATCTTGCTCAACAAGCCATGCAAAGCAGATATTGAAGCAGACTTTGTTATTGCTGTTAAAGGTGGTGATGACAGGTTTCTCATACCTCTCACACATAGGAGGAATATTAGCAGGAATACGGCATGGTATAAGCTTTGTTGCTAATCGTTCACATAGCTGGATTGACTTGGATCTTGTTGGTTTACACAGAGTTGTACAAGTCATGTCGCTTGTTTTATTGGTTCTTTGATAGATATAGCATACATGGTATTTATTCCTTCTGGCGTGTCTTCCGAAAGGTCTGAATTATGAACAGCAACGAAGATGAACACATTCTTCACTAGGGAACAAACACATCATTAAGGTTTCAATACAGATTCTGCTAGTTGCGTCTCAATTCTCCAACACTCCAGTCATCATGAAAAGTGTTTTTGCAGCATTGGTACAATGCTAAATGACTTAGGAGTGGGGTAACTCAATAAACACACTATGGTGGCCGCAGAGGCATTATGTGCAGGCTGTTCACCATACAACAAACTGATTGCGTTAATGAAGCGCGTGTTTTACAGTTCTCCAAGAATGTAAAACCAGAAGCAATATGTCCAACACAAGATGCGCTGCGCTTCCATCGAATGAGGGTACATTATCAAAGCATGATATGGCGACAAGCCCAGTGCAGTGTGCCAGTTCTACCGGATCCCGTGAATATGGGATGGAAACAGACCATGGTCTTCAGCCCATTCTGATGTCATTAAGTCCCATTCCAGCCAGCTGCACAGAGATGATATAGTGTTCATGTAAGCAGCAGTGCAGAACCTTTCGTTGTAAATGCCGGAAAGTAAACATGAACTGTACTTCGATGTGTGTGAAGATCCATGTATGAATATTTTGTAATGGCCGACAACGCATAAATATAGACTGCATATAACAGCACATACAAGGTACACATAGTATGCTTTAGAGTTGCCATACATTTAAATGTGTTGAATAATACATTAGAGTAACCTACAAATAAAGGATAGCAAAAACATGTGAACTTTGGGCATGTATGTTCTACCGAGAACGGTACATACATATTTAACTATATATTGACCATTTTTATCGCTAATATCAGTGTTAACCTTGACCTTAAACCATATGAGGGGCAACATGTTTATGTCTATATGCTGCATAGTATAGATTACAGTAACTTAGATGTATTGCAAGTAATTATGTACCCAAATACAAATAGATATTAGGTTATAGTAATTAATTTGTGTGGTTATTAAGCATTTTAATTGTCGCCATTTTGAATTGACATTTTCAAGGTCAAGGACACATATTTCAGCTTGGTAAACACCTGCATCGCATTCAGCATACCCAAATTATGTTATATATGACATCCATTTGCTTGTACTACAATTTGCCCATAGCATGCACAATTTTGAAAAATTGGTCTAGTCTATGTAGTCGACGTAGATAAATAGTTAATGCATGCATCATGATGCTGTCTCGCGATTGTTTGTGTACTAGAACACCAGTCCCGACCTGTAGAGGGCATTCCTTCTGATGACGAGACTCACTTCTTTGGAAGCAGACTTGACTTTGTAATGCACTTGTCTGTCTATCAGACTTAACTGAATACATGATATGTTGTGCCAGGATGGGTGTCTTTACGGCAACGTCATTATCACGCACATCACAATTTTGTTCCAGGTGTGTTGTTTGTACAGCAGCCTATATGTGCCACAATTGAGTTGATCCATCAAATTTATGAAACTAAGCTATTCTATTTAGTGTGTTGAATCTGAAAGACAGATGATGTATGATATACTATACTTTAATCATTGATGATTAGTTTAAACAGTTTTTATTTTATCAATATTTACATCATGTTGTAACATTAATATACAAGAACAGATGGATTAAATCGGAAGCTAGTAGCTTATTTAGATGTTCGCCGTAAATCATTGAACATGGTGTTGGAAAACAACGCACATATTATTGACTCATGATATCATTACATCATGGCTAAATATATATATATTTACTTAAGTGTTTGGCATGTTTGTTTGATTTATGTTGTATCTGGTCATTTTAGATGTTTGGAGGATAGTGCAATGATACAGAAAGAGACACATTACAGAGTCTCCTCTGGTTCTTTTACGTGCACGGTGTAAAGCACCGACACGAGACCTCGGTTTAACGTCCCATCTGAAAGACTGTTAACAGAAGCCGATATATGAGCTATATATTAAGATAATTATATAATAAATAATGACGTCATACTAATTTGCATAAAAAACTATTAATTATGGACCAAACAATTGGAACTAATTTTGTTTAGCTTCCTTACACATGGTATATTACATCCATGCATATTAGACAAAATAAAAATTTAATTTGCACGCGGAACCTATTATTCTTTCATAGGGCCTCATACTAGTTGGGCATCCGGGTAGAACCATCCACCTCCAGTAAGGTAGCTGGATACCTTCCTCAATAAAATAATTCGCCACCACCAGTGGAATTCGAACTACACCGGCGAGGGACTAGTGATCTGAGGTCAACGACATTAAACACTCGGCGGAAGGTCGGTGGTTCTACCAATGTACACGTCCGTATATGATATACACCTCGGAAGGACACCTGGAAGCTGTACAATATCATTATAACCTAAGCTGTGTTTTTTAAATTTTTATTTTATACAAATCTAATTTAGCTCGATTGCGAAGCAAGTTCTTACAACTTATATTAATCACTATCGATAACTCATTCCATTGCCACGAATTTAAATGCCTTGCTTGCCTAAGTGCACACTCGTAATGGCTCCAGAGGGCTCGAATTCCGGAACATTCGCACCTGAAGCGAACGCGCTACCACAGCGCTATTACAACTTCCACTCGTACACCTAAGCTGTTTGTGCGACTTTCAAACCCAAAACAAACATACTACTCTGACATAGTCTAGAATGTAGTAAAATAAGCGAGTAAGGAAGCTATCTAACGGTATTATGGAGGATCGGTGCTTCTACTTAGGTGCCGGTCCTTGTATCAAATACTGATCGGATAGGCACCAGCTGTCGTCTCTCTAACAAAGAATAGCCCCAGGGGCGCCATGTGACATATGTTATGTTATTGGTCTGGCGTTAAACCTCTCAAAAAACAACCAGAAATATAATGTAGCATGTACTACAGTCGAACCTGTCTTAAGCAGCCAGCCAAGGGAATCACACAACGTGGCTGCTTAGCACAAGTAGTTGCTTAATAGATGTAAAATATATAATAAAACAACATATTGGGATTATGGAAAGTAAATGCTTAATACATGTTTGTAGCTTAAACGTTTAAACTTTATTTATTTTACAATGATTGCGAACAACTTCTATTAATCACTCTCGTTGGCGCGGATGAAAGCGTAAATATGGTCATTCGTGTGGGAAGGAGGAAACCGGAGTACCCGGAGAAAACCCACCTGTCCGAGCTGGCGACTACCGTACCATCTCACATACTTCCCGGTCCGAGGATCAAACACGGATTGTATTGGCGCTGCTTACTGGAGGCGACCACTAGCACATGTTTGACTGTATATATATGTGTGTATTATATCATGTAAATTAATTCACCAACATTATTACAGACGGATCTGTAGTCCAATGGTTAACACGCTGGACTGGTAATCCAGTGATCGCAGGTTCGATTCCCCGTCTGACCCTAATAACATTATCAGATGGGACTCGTGTCGGTGCTTTACACCGTGCACGTAAAAGAACCAGAGGTGACTCTGGAATATGTCTCTGTCTGTATCATTGCACTATCCGCCAACAATCTAAAATGACTAATCTCATCAGGAGGCGTCGCTCATATGGGCAACCGGTAGCGACGATAAATAAAATTAAAAACACACACACCAACATTACAAACATTCTCTGACACTTGTAGGATGGAATGACACGAAGAAGAGCATGCATATTTCATACGTTTTGTAAATATATAACATAAATATGAATGGCATATAAAGCTTACGGACAACGTGTCAAATATTTCATATACCCAATATAGTGAAGATGTCAAATATTGCATATTGTTGGAAATCTCACGACTCGGCTCAATGATACAACACTATTATTGATTAGGACTCAGGATACCACCAGGAGCAAATAGAAACAATATGAAGTGAAGCAATGATGGACAATGATGCTTTTGCTGTTATCTCTGTATGTAGGTATATGTATAGTAGGTAGTTTAGTTGGAATTATTTGTGATGTACGTTCCATAACCAGATGTTGTTGTAGGATAAATGTGATTTTATCAAAATCATGTTAATTAATTGATAACACATTTTTACTGTAAAGTACCTATTCGATATATTGTAGAATATCTGTCGTGATTTAATCATTTAATAATCATAAGATGAGTAAATGGATGAAAAATGATAGCATGCTGTGCAAAGGAAACAACGATGAAAACAGAGGAATCCAATTATAAATACCTATCAACCTTAAAGAGTAATCAGTGGCGGTTTATACAAAATGTATTTTAGCTCGATTGCGAAACAACTTATATTAATCACTCTCGAGACTTCATTGCTGATGTAATCCTTCGCCACGAGGGAGAGAGAAGAGGTAACGTGGAATTTAAATGTCTTGCCTAAGGACGCGATCGTTACGGTAGCCTGGGTTCCAGTCTGTCGATGTTTCACTTTTTAGCTTCTGGCAAAATGACTTTGATATTATCAGAAACTAAATACGCCCAAATTAATGGTCTCCGGTGTTAAAATATATTTATTTGACTGACCAGGCAAACTCTATCGATGTCTGTTCCCAGGGTATCGTAACGGCTCCAACGGGCGTAGTGACAGTAATAATATTATACAGAGTCGTGTGAGAACAATTTTTTGTTGAATACACAAATAGCAAATTGACTGCATGTAAAAGTACTGACTGCATGAAAAAGTACTGACTGCTTGTAAAAGTACTGACTGCATGTAAAAGTACTGACTGCATGTAATAGTCCTGACTGCATGTAAAAGTACTGACTGCATGTAAAACTAATGACTGCATGTAAAAGTACTGAATGCATGTAAAAGTACAGACTGCATGTAAAAGTACTGACTGCATGTAAAAGTACTGACTGAATGTAAAGTACTTACTGCATGTAAAAGTACTGACTGCATGTAAAAGTACTGACTGCTTGTAAAAGTACTGACTGCATGTAAACGTACTGACTGCATGTAAACGTAATGACTGCATGTAAAAGTACTGACTGCTTGTAAAAGTACTGACTGTTTGTAAAAGTACTGACTGCATGTAAACGTACTGACTGCATGTAAACGTACTGACTGCATGTAAAAGTACTGACTGCTTGTAAAATTACTGACTGCTTGTAAAAGTACTGACTGCATGTAAACGTACTGACTGCATGTAAAAGTACTGACTGCATGTAAAAGTATTGACTGCAAGTAAAAGTACTGACTGCTTGTAAAAGTACTGACTGCTTGTAAAAGTACTGACTGCATGTAAAAGTACTGACTGCTTGTAAAAGTACTGACTGCTTGTAAAAGTACTGACTGCTTATAAAAGTACTGACTGTATGTAAACGTACTGACTGCATGTAAAACTACTGACTGCTTGTAAAAGTACTGACTGCTTGTAAAAGTACTGACTGCATGTAAACGTACAGACTGCATGTAAAAGTACTGACTGCATGTAAAAGTACTGACTGCATGTACAACTAATGACTGCATGTAAAAGTACTGACTGCATGTAAAAGTACTGACTGAATGTAAAAGTACTGACTGCTTGTAAAAGTACTGACTGCATGTAAAAGTACTGACTGCACGACTTTTACTGACTGCATGTAAAAGTACTGACTGCATGTAAAAGTACTGACTGCATGTAAAATTACTGACTGCAAGTAAAAGTACTGACTGCTTGTAAAAGTACTGACTGCATGTAAAAGTACTGACTGCAAGTAAAAGTACTGCCTGCCTGTAAAGCTAATGACTGCATGTAACAGTACTGACTGCTTGTAAAAGTACTGACTACATGTAAAAGTACTGACTGCTTGTAAAAGTACTGACTGCTTGTAAAAGTACTACTGACTGCATGTAAAAGTACTGACTGCATGTAAAAGTACTGACTGCAAGTAAAAGTACTGACTGCATATAAAACTAATGACTGCATGTAAAAGTACTGACTGCTTGTAAAAGTACTGACTGCATGTAAAAGTACTGACTGCATGTAAACGTACTGACTGCATGTAAAATTACTGACTGCTTGTAAAAGTACTGACTGCTTGTAAAAGTACTGACTGCATGTAAACGTACTGACTGCATGTAAAAGTACTGACTGCATGTATAAGTACTGACTGCATGTACAACTAATGACTGCATGTAAAAGTACTGACTGCATGTAAAAGTACTGACTGCAAGTAAAAGTACTGACTGCATATAAAACTAATGACTGCATGTAAAAGTACTGACTGCTTGTAAAAGTACTGACTGCATGTAAACGTACTGACTGCATGTAAACGTACTGACTGCATGTAAAAGTACTGACTGCTTGTAAAAGTACTGACTGCTTGTAAAAGTACTGACTGCATGTAAACGTACTGACTGCATGTAAAAGTACTGACTGCATGTATAAGTACTGACTGCATGTACAACTAATGACTGCATGTAAAAGTACTGACTGCATGTAAAAGTACTGACTGAATGTAAAAGTACTGACTGCTTGTAAAAGTACTGACTGCATGTAAAAGTACTGACTGCACGAATTTTACTGACTGCATGTAAAAGTACTGACTGCATGTAAAAGTACTGACTGCAAGTAAAAGTACTGACTGTTTGTAAAAGTACTGACTGCATGTAAAAGTACTGACTGAAAGTAAAAGTACTGACTGCCTGTAAAGCTAATGACTGCTTGTAAAAGTACTGACTGCTTGTAAAAGTACTACTGACTGCATGTAAAAGTACTGAGTGCATGTAAAAGTACTGACTGCTTGTAAAAGTACTGACTGCTTGTAAAAGTACTGACTGCATGTAAACGTACTGACTGCATGTAAACATACTGACTGCATGTAAAAGTACTGACTACTTGTAAAAGTACTGACTGCTTGTAAAAGTACTGACTGCATGTAAACGTACTGACTGCATGTAAAAGTACTGACTGCATGTACAACTAATGACTGCATGTAAAAGTACTGACTGAATGTAAAAGTACTGACTGCTGGTAAAAGTACTGACTGCACGACTTTTACTGACTGCATGTAAAAGTACTGATTGCATGTAAAAGTACTGACTGCATGTAAAAGTACTGACTGCAAGTAAAAGTACTGACTGCTTGTAAAAGTACTGACTACATGTAAAAGTACTGACTGCATGTAAAAGTACTGACTGCTTGTAAAAGTACTGACTGCATGTAAAAGTACTCTTTTACTGACTGCATGTAAAAGTACTAACTGCATGTAATAGTCCTGACTGCATGTAAAAGTACTGACTGCATGTAAAACTAATGACTGCATGTAAAAGTACTGACTGCATGTAAAAGTACTGACTGCATGTAAAAGTACTGACTGCTTGTAAAAGTACTAACTGCATGTAAAAGTACTGACTGCATGAAAAAGTACTGACTGCTTGTAAAAGTACTGACTGCATGTAAAAGTACTGACTGCATGTAATAGTCATGACTGCATGTAAAAGTACTGACTGCATGTAAAAGTACTTACTGCATGAAAAAGTACTGACTGCTTGTAAAAGTACTGACTGCATGTAAAAGTACTGACTGCATGTAAAACTAATGACTGCATGTAAAAGTACTGACTACATGTAAAATTACTGACTGCATGTAAAAGTACTGACTGCATGTAAACGTACTGACTGCATGTAAAAGTACTGACTGCATGTAGAGTACTGACTGCATGTAAAAGTACTGACTGCATTTAAAAGTACTGACTGCTTGTAATAGTACTGACTGCATGTAAACGTTCTGACTGCATGTAAACGTACTGACTTTATGTAAAAGTACTGACTGCTTGTAAAAGTTCTGACTGCTTGTAAAAGTACTGACTGCACGACTTTTACTGACTGTATGTGAAAGTACTGACTGCAAGTACAAGTACTGACTGCTTGTAAAAGTACTGACTGCATGTAAAAGTACTGACTGCAAGTAAAAGTACTGACTACTTGTAAAAGTACTGTCTGCACGTAAAAGTACTGACTACTTGTAAAAGTACTGTCTGCAAGTAAAAGTACTGACCGCATGTAACAGTACTGACTGCATGTAAACGTACTGACTGCATGTAAACGTACTGATTGCATGTAAAAGTACTGACTGCTTGTAAAAGTACTGACTGCTTGTAAAAGTACTGACTGCATGTAAACGTACTGACTGCATGTAAAAGTACTGACTGAATGTAAAAGTACTGACTGCTTGTAAAAGTACTGACTGCATGTAAAAGTACTGACTGCACGACTTATGCTGACTGCATGTAAAAGTACTGACTGCAAGTAAAAGTACTGACTGCTTGTAAAAGTACTGACTGCATGTAAAAGTACTGACTGCAAGTAAAAGTACTGACTACTTGTAAAAGTACTGTCTGCATGTAAAAGTACTGACTACTTGTAAAAGTACTGTCTGCAAGTAAAAGTACTGACTGCATGTAAAAGTACTGACTGCATGTAAACGTACTGACTGCATGTAAACGTACTGACTGCATGTAAAAGTACTGACTGCTTGTAAAAGTACTGACTGCTTGTAAAAGTACTGACTGCATATAAAAGTACTGACTGCTTGTAAAAGTACTGACTGCTTGTACAAGTATTGACTGCATGTAAAAGTACTGACTGCATGTAAAAGTACTGACTGCATGTACAACTAATGACTGCATGTAAAAGTACTGACTGCATGTAAAAGTACTGACTGAATGTAAAAGTACTGACTGCTTGTAAAAGTACGGACTGCAAGTAAAAGTACTGACTGCCTGTAAAGCTAATGACTGCTTGTAAAAGTTCTGACTGCTTGTAAAAGTACTGACTGCATGTAAAAGTACTGACTGCCTGTAAAGCTAATGACTGCATGTAACAGTACTGACTGCTTGTAAAAGTACTGACTACATGTAAAAGTACTGACTGCTTGTAAAAGTACTGACTGCTTGTAAAAGTACTACTGACTGCATGTAAAAGTACTGACTGCATGTAAAAGTACTGACTGCAAGTAAAAGTACTGACTGCATATAAAACTAATGACTGCATGTAAAAGTACTGACTGCTTGTAAAAGTACTGACTGCATGTAAAAGTACTGACTGCATGTAAACGTACTGACTGCATGTAAATTACTGACTGCTGTAAAAGTACTGACTGCTTGTAAAAGTACTGACTGCATGTAAACGTACTGACTGCATGTAAAAGTACTGACTGCATGTATAAGTACTGACTGCATGTACAACTAATGACTGCATGTAAAAGTACTGACTGCATGTAAAAGTACTGACTGCAAGTAAAAGTACTGACTGCATATAAAACTAATGACTGCATGTAAAAGTACTGACTGCTTGTAAAAGTACTGACTGCATGTAAACGTACTGACTGCATGTAAACGTACTGACTGCATGTAAAAGTACTGACTGCTTGTAAAAGTACTGACTGCTTGTAAAAGTACTGACTGCATGTAAACGTACTGACTGCATGTAAAAGTACTGACTGCATGTATAAGTACTGACTGCATGTACAACTAATGACTGCATGTAAAAGTACTGACTGCATGTAAAAGTACTGACTGAATGTAAAAGTACTGACTGCTTGTAAAAGTACTGACTGCATGTAAAAGTACTGACTGCACGAATTTTACTGACTGCATGTAAAAGTACTGACTGCATGTAAAAGTACTGACTGCAAGTAAAAGTACTGACTGTTTGTAAAAGTACTGACTGCATGTAAAAGTACTGACTGAAAGTAAAAGTACTGACTGCCTGTAAAGCTAATGACTGCTTGTAAAAGTACTGACTGCTTGTAAAAGTACTACTGACTGCATGTAAAAGTACTGAGTGCATGTAAAAGTACTGACTGCTTGTAAAAGTACTGACTGCTTGTAAAAGTACTGACTGCATGTAAACGTACTGACTGCATGTAAACATACTGACTGCATGTAAAAGTACTGACTACTTGTAAAAGTACTGACTGCTTGTAAAAGTACTGACTGCATGTAAACGTACTGACTGCATGTAAAAGTACTGACTGCATGTACAACTAATGACTGCATGTAAAAGTACTGACTGAATGTAAAAGTACTGACTGCTGGTAAAAGTACTGACTGCACGACTTTTACTGACTGCATGTAAAAGTACTGATTGCATGTAAAAGTACTGACTGCATGTAAAAGTACTGACTGCAAGTAAAAGTACTGACTGCTTGTAAAAGTACTGACTACATGTAAAAGTACTGACTGCATGTAAAAGTACTGACTGCTTGTAAAAGTACTGACTGCATGTAAAAGTACTCTTTTACTGACTGCATGTAAAAGTACTGACTGCATGTAATAGTCCTGACTGCATGTAAAAGTACTGACTGCATGTAAAACTAATGACTGCATGTAAAAGTACTGACTGCATGTAAAAGTACTGACTGCATGTAAAAGTACTGACTGCTTGTAAAAGTACTAACTGCATGTAAAAGTACTGACTGCATGAAAAAGTACTGACTGCTTGTAAAAGTACTGACTGCATGTAAAAGTACTGACTGCATGTAATAGTCATGACTGCATGTAAAAGTACTGACTGCATGTAAAAGTACTTACTGCATGAAAAAGTACTGACTGCTTGTAAAAGTACTGACTGCATGTAAAAGTACTGACTGCATGTAAAACTAATGACTGCATGTAAAAGTACTGACTACATGTAAAAGTACTGACTGCATGTAAAAGTACTGACTGCATGTAAAAGTACTGACTGCATGTAGAGTACTGACTGCATGTAAAAGTACTGACTGCATGTAATAGTCATGACTGCATTTAAAAGTACTGACTGCATGTAAAACTAATGACTGCATGTAAAAGTACTGACTACATGTAAAATTACTGACTGCATGTAAAAGTACTGACTGCATGTAAACGTACTGACTGCATGTAAAAGTACTGACTGCATGTAGAGTACTGACTGCATGTAAAAGTACTGACTGCATTTAAAAGTACTGACTGCTTGTAATAGTACTGACTGCATGTAAACGTTCTGACTGCATGTAAACGTACTGACTGCATGTAAAAGTACTGACTGCTTGTAAAAGTTCTGACTGCTTGTAAAAGTACTGACTGCACGACTTTTACTGACTGCATGTGAAAGTACTGACTGCAAGTACAAGTACTGACTGCTTGTAAAAGTACTGACTGCATGTAAAAGTACTGACTGCAAGTAAAAGTACTGACTACTTGTAAAAGTACTGTCTGCACGTAAAAGTACTGACTACTTGTAAAAGTACTGTCTGCAAGTAAAAGTACTGACCGCATGTAACAGTACTGACTGCATGTAAACGTACTGACTGCATGTAAACGTACTGATTGCATGTAAAAGTACTGACTGCTTGTAAAAGTACTGACTGCTTGTAAAAGTACTGACTGCATGTAAACGTACTGACTGCATGTAAACGTACTGACTGCATGTAAAAGTACTGACTGCTTGTAAAAGTACTGACTGCTTGTAAAAGTACTGACTGCATGTAAACGTACTGACTGCATGTAAAAGTACTGACTGCATGTAAAAGTACTGACTGCAAGTAAAAGTACTGACTGCATGTAAAAGTACTGACTGCATGTAAAAGTACTGACTGCATGTAAAAGTACTGACTGCATGTAAAAGTACTGACTGCATGTAAAAGTACTGACTGCTTGTAAAAGTACTGACTGCATGTAAAAGTACTGACTGCACGACTTACTGACTGCATGTAAAAGTACTGACTGCAAGTAAAAGTACTGACTGCTTGTAAAAGTACTGACTGCATGTAAAAGTACTGACTGCATGTAAAAGTACTGACTGCTTGTAAAAGTACTGCTGCATGTAAAAGTACTGACTACTTGTAAAAGTACTGTCTGCAAGTAAAAGTACTGACTGCATGTAAAAGTACTGACTGCATGTAAACGTACTGACTGCATGTAAAAGTACTGACTGCATGTAAAAGTACTGACTGCTTGTAAAAGTACTGACTGCTTGTAAAAGTACTGACTGCATATAAAAGTACTGACTGCTTGTAAAAGTACTGACTGCTTGTACAAGTATTGACTGCATGTAAACGTACTGACAGCATGTAAACGTACTGACTGCATGTAAAAGTACTGACTGCATGTAAAAGTACTGACTGCATGTAAAAGTACTGACTGCATGTAAACGTACTGACTGCATGTAAACGTACTGACTGCATGTAAAAGTACTGACTGCTTGTAAAAGTACTGACTGCTTGTAAAAGTACTGACTGCATGTAAACGTACTGACTGCATGTAAAAGTACTGACTGCATGTAAAAGTACTGACTGCATGTACAACTAATGACTGCATGTAAAAGTACTGACTGCATGTAAAAGTACTGACTGAATGTAAAAGTACTGACTGCTTGTAAAAGTACGGACTGCAAGTAAAAGTACTGACTGCCTGTAAAGCTAATGACTGCTTGTAAAAGTTCTGACTGCTTGTAAAAGTACTACTGACTGCATGTAAAAGTACTGACTGCATGCAAAAGTACTGACTGCAAGTAAAAGTACTGACTACTTGTAAAAGTACTGTCTGCATGTAAAAGTACTGTATGCATGTAAAAGTACTGACTGCTTGTAAAAGTACTGACTGCTTGTACCATGAATGTACCTAAAATAAAATGAATCAAGCCATACAAAATCGGCGTTAACTGTACTGAATGTACTTGAATGCATTGCATATTTCAGAAGCATTACAATATAAGACGGCAGAAGTTATGTCCGTAATAAAATGCTCATATTGCATTTTCATTGATTTATCATCCGCAGACGACGGTTGGAATTCGAACTATAAATCGGAGGCTTTTTTCGCCAAAAAACCCCCCCGAATTACATTTACACTAAATAACCCTACGTCTCTAGAGAAAAAAATTGTATTACACCATTGAATACATAATTAGATGCGTTTTATTATTTAAAAGTATACTTGTATTTAATTCACTGTTTGGCGGTGGTTTTGATACGTTTAATGATATCGTAAACAGCACTTCATTCACACGAAAATAAATTAATTCTCCAGTCGTGATATTATATCTTTATTTTATCTACGTAAATTTCCACCTCATAATTACTGTTAAAGCTAGTTTACATCCCTGTGAAATCACTTTATTGTAAAGGTTTATACACACAGACTGGGAAATATACTTAATGTGTGGTCTTGGGTCGCCTTGCATTTATATGTAGCACACACGATTTTCAATTCTTAAAAGATATTTTTTCATCAGAGAATCGTTTCTCATCATTTATTTATAAAAAAAACTATTAGAGAGTGTGTATTCGCGGGATGGGGTGGGGTTAGGTGGGGCGGGGTAAGGTGGAGTGGGTGGGGTTTGGTGGAGTGGGTGGGGTGGAGTTGGGTGGGTTGGCGTGGTGGATGTGGGGTGGGGTGGGTGTTGTTTGGTGGAGTAGGTGGGTGGGGTGTAGTTGGGCGGAATGTGGTGGTGTTTGGTGTGGTAGAATGAGGTGGGATATGGGTTGGGTTGGGGTAGAGGTGTAATGTGCCTATGTTGCCGAGTTGCTAAAGTCATAGACTTCGAATCATTTGCCACTAAAAGCTGCATGTTCGAATCCCAGGTGGGGGGGGTGATGTAAACTATTTCATGTGAGGGAAGCGATTCAGCTGTTTTGCGCCGTATGGAAGGTCGGTGGTTTTCCTTGGTTGAAATACTGCTCTGAGGAGCACCCGGGCTCTGACTCCACAAATACCAGCTGGATAGTCACCAGATGACCTGCTGTCGGGGCAACTTTAATCCCACAAACAAACAAACAAATGTGTATAAATAATACTAATGAGACTACAAAGTACAAACATACAGTATGTTCATCTATATTTCCCATATTTCATTTCTTCGGATACCACATCCACTGTGAAGAGGTATTCAACTCAAACTAAAGAACAGCAAACATATTACAAATTGCAAACATTGACACCATTTGCACTGTGTTTGCACACTGTATTCATACGCCAACTAATACAGTATACCAACCTTCAATTTTCAATTGCTTGACTTCTTATATCACAGCTTTTCTACACATCAACTAGTCTGAATTATTCTCACATAATTTCTCAAATAAAAACCCACAAAAACTACCAGGAAAATGCATTGTTTACCAAAAAAGAAATATGAACTATATTAATCAGCAGGACATTCGACCTCGGATGCACTTCCGACTATTTACGTATATACAAGCACAAGCATGTTTGAGAAATGAAGGAACTGAAAGAGTAGGCTAATCTTTCTTTTATGCTTCCCAATGAATGATTGAGTTTTCTTAAAGAAATGCTATCTGGACGTGATATGCATTGCACATTTGAAAATGAAACGAAGGCAACATATTCTAAAGTGATTTAATTGCCCTTTGCATTTCCATCATGTATTTCCAAAAAACTGTAAACTCTCTCAAAAATGTCAATATTGCCAAATCCCCATATTTCTGCTCCATATATAACAACATCGGTTTGATTGTTTTACTAAAAAGATCCATATTGATGTATATAGGTAAATTAATTTAATCTATTTGAGTTTGTAAGTAAGCAATACATGGCCCTTGTAGCTTGTGATGCTATATGTGTTTTACATTTCCTAAACGTTCCATATATTCTAAAGTATATACCGAGATATTTGCATTAACTGTTTCAAGTGGTTCAGTTTTATTATAAGCACGTTGTCTAACTTTAGAAAATACAAGTACATTTGATTTTTTGGAATTTACTTTTAAGCTTCCGGTTATCACAATACTGTTCGTAATCAGTAAGTCCATTTTGTAAATCAATTTCAGTTTATGTCATTAGAGCTGCATACAATAGTACAAATAATTCCAAACAGTTGTGTGTACCACCTACATGCTCGTCGCTTGGTATGTTTACCGTTTGAATGCTGTTACTATTTTCTAGAAATGTTTGCAAGTCATTGAAGAATACAGAAAAGTAAAGGCGAAATAATTTCTCCCTGTTTTACGACAATATTACTTGTGAAGAAATTTGAGATTACATATTTTTGTAAGTTTAAATTTCCCCTAAAGACATGTTAGATAGCTTAATGTACCTATTTTTCATAACAGGGACAGAAGTGTTAATTAGTTCATTTACAATTTTGTCATATCCACGTGTTATTTTTCAACAACCTAATTGCTTTGCATCAGTAATTTCATATTAATATGCTCATTTATATAATCATTTTCAGTATCATTATTTTTACCATCTCTGATAGTAGTGTCTACATTACTATTAACGTTTATAACGAAATCACATTAGTCTTAGCTGACTAAACTGGTTTGTTTTTTAATTTTTCCTTGCACAATTTTCAGGTACGTTCTTTGGCCTTTATTTGATATATTACGCAATTTTGTGATATGTTTTCGTTTTTGATTTATTAAAGAATAATGTTATTGTGTTTTTGTATTCCTTGCTACAATTTCTTAAGTGTTGCTTATTTGAATCGGTTTTGAGTAACTTATATAAATATTTGGCCCTATAGAAATATAGCTATATAGCTTTTTTACACGTGTGCCCAAATCATGGTGCTGGTTAATTATTTTGAGAATCGTCAAATACAATAATTTTGTTTTCAAGAATGTATCCAAATGATTGCATAGAGGATTCCAAATTAACACAATATAATTAACAACAATAATACCAGCATTTGCTTTGTTAAAATTGTTTTGAGATTCAAAAAAGTTGATAGTGTTCAGTAATCTAGAAATTTCATTATTGTCTAATTTTTCTAAACATACGTTTCCTTTATATTTATCCCATAATTTAATCTTCGGTGAATTATGTTGGTAATTGCAACATTTCGATTACGGACACTCACACTAACATAAGTGGTTGTGCGGTTGTTTATTGTAGTACAATGAGGCTCACGACAGCTGAGTTAAAATGACTTAAAATTTAATAACAACATTCTATTATATTAGCCAAAATCATTGGAAATCATAAGAGAAAAAGAAAATTTGTATTTATTAATGTAAGATATGATTTTATATCATCGAGAGATCACCGACGTATGTATTTCCACGAGTGGCGTAATACTAAATACAAATATCATTTATTAGATAGCGAACCCTTCTAATGTGACATTAGTCACTGATAGCGAGTTATACGTAATTGAATCATTCGAAAGTGACGGACAGTAATTAGTAAAGCTTGTACTTCTATAAGGTGACTGTAGTTAGTTAGCGAGGGGACAATAGTTAACGGTACTTCAAAGGGACACTAGTTACTAAGCGAGTAATTCGAATGGGACACTAGTTAGTTAGCGACTACTTTGAAAGGGACAATAGTTAATTAGTGAGTACTTCGAATGGGGCAATAGTTAATTAGCGAGTACTTCGAATGGGACAATAGTTAATTAGTGAGTACTTCGAATGAGACAATAGTTAGTTAGCGAGTATTTCGAATGGGATAATAGTTAGTTAGCGAATACTTCGAATGGGAAAATAGTTAGTTAGCGAGTACTTCGAATGGGACAATAGTTAATTAGCGAGTACTTCGAATGGGATAATAGTTAATTAGCGAGTACTTCGAATGGGACAATAGTTAATTAGCGAGTACTTCGAATGGGATAATAGTTAATTAGCGAGTACTTCGAATGGGACAATAGTTAATTAGCGAGTACTTCGAATGGGACAATAGTTAATTAGCGAGTACTTCGAATGGGATAATAGTTAATTAGCGAGTACTTCGAATGGGACAATAGTTAATTAGCGAGTACTTCGAGTGGGACAGTAGTTAATTAGTGAGTACTTCGAATGGGACAATAGTTAATTAGTGAGTACTTCGAATGAGACAATAGTTAGTTAGCGAGTATTTCGAATGGGTCAATAGTTAGTTACCGAGTACTTCGAATGGGTCAATAGTTAGTTAGTGAGTACTTCGAATGGGGCAATAGTTAGTTAGCGAGTACTTCGAATGGGGCAATACTTAGTAAGCGAATACTTCGAGTGGGACAATAGTTAATTAGCGAGTACTTCGAATGGGTCAATAGTTAGTTAGCGAGTACTTCGAATGGGACAATAGTTAGTTAGCGAGTACCTCGAATGTGACAATAGTTAGTTAGCGAGTACTTCGAGTTGGACACTAGTTAGTTAGCGAATACTTCGAATGGGACAATAGATAGTTAGCGAGTACTTCCAATGGGTCAATAGTTAGTTAGCGAATACTTCCAATGGGACAATAGTTAATTAGTGAGTACCTCGAATGGGACAATAGTTAGTTAGCGAATACTTCGAATCGGACAATAGTTAGTTAGCGAGTACTTTGAATGGGACAATAGTTAGTTAGCGAGTACTTTGAATGGGACAATAGTTAGTTAGCGAATACTTCGAATGGGACAATAGTTAGTTAGCGAATACTTCGAATGAGACAATAGTTAGTTAGCGAATACTTCCAATGGGACAATAGTTAGTTAGCGAGTACTTCGAATAGAACATTAGTTAGTTAGCGAGTACTTCGAATGAGACAATAGTTAGTTAACGAGTACTTCGAATGGGACAATAGTTAGTTAGCGAGTACTTCGAATGGGACAATAGTTAGTTAGCGAGTACTTCGAATGAGACGATAGTTAGTTAGTGAGTACTTCGAATGAGACAATAGTTAGTTAGCGAGTACTTCGAAAGGGACAATAGTTAGTTAGCGAGTACTTCGAATGGGACAATAGTTAGTTAGCGAGTATTTGGAATGGGGCAATAGATAGTTAGCGAATACTTCGAATTGGGACATTAGTTAATTAGTGAGTACTTCGAATGGGACAATAGTTAATTAGTGAGTACTTCGAATGGGACAATAGTTAATTAGTGAGTACTTCGAATGGGACAATAGTTAATTAGTGAGTACTTCGAATGGGACAATAGTTAATTAGCGAGTACTTCGAGTGGGACAATAGTTAATTAGTGAGTACTTCGAATGGGACAATAGTTAATTAGTGAGTACTTCGAATGGGACAATAGTTAATTAGTGAGTACTTCGAATGGGACAATAGTTAATTAGTGAGTACTTCGAATGGGACAATAGTTAATTAGCGAGTACTTCGAGTGGGACAATAGTTAATTAGTGAGTACTTCGAATGGGACAATAGTTAATTAGTGAGTACTTCGAATGGGACAATAGTTAATTAGTGAGTACTTCGAATGGGACAATAGTTAATTAGTGAGTACTTCGAATGGGACAATAGCTAATCAGTGAGTACTTCGAATGGGCCATTAATTAATTAGTGAGTACTTCGAATGGGACAATAGTTAATTAGTGAATACTTCGAATTGGACAGTAGTTCACTAGTGATTTCCTCGACTGGGACAATAGTTAGTTAGCGAATACTTCGAATAGAACAATAGTTAGTTAGCGAATACTTCGAGTGGGACAATAATTAATTAGCGAATACTTCGAATGTAACAATAGTTAGTTAGCGAGTACTTTGAATGGGAAAATAGTTAGTTAGCGAGTACTGCGAATGGGACAATAGTTAGCGAGTACTTCGAATTGGACAATAGTTAGTTAGCAAATACCTCGAAAGGGACAATAGTTAGTTAGCGAGTACTGCGAATGGGACAATAGTTAGCGAGTACTTCGAATTGGACAATAGTTAGTTAGCAAATACTTCGAATGGGACAATAGTTAATTAGTGAGTACTTCGAATGAGACAATAGTTAGCGAGTACTTCGAATGGGACAATAGTTAGTTAGCGAGTACTGCGAATGGGACAAGAGTTAGTTAGCAAATACTTCGAATGGGATAATAGTTAATTAGCGAGTACTGCGAATTGGACAATAGTTAGTTAGTGAGTACTTCGAATGGGACAATAGTTAATTAGCGAATATTTCGAATGGGACAATAGTTAGTTAGCGAGTATTTCGAATAGAACAATAGTTAGTTAGCGAGTACTTCGAATGGGACAATAGTTAGTTAGTGAGTACTTCGAATGAGACAATAGTTAGTTAGCGAGTACTTCGAATGGGACAATAGTTAGTTAGCGAGTACTTCGAATGGGACAATAGTTAATTAGCGAATATTTGGAATGGGGCAATAGATAGTTAGCAAATACTTCGAATTGGGACATTAGTTAATTAGTGAGTACTTCGAATGGGACAATAGTTAATTAGTGAGTACTTCGAATGGGACAATAGTTAATTAGCGAGTACTTCGAGTGGGACAATAGTTAATTAGTGAGTACTTCGAATGGGACAATAGTTAGTTAGCGGGTACTTCGAATGGGACAATAGTTATTTAGCGAGTACTTCGAATGGGACAATAGTTAATTAGCGAATACTTCGAATGGGATGGTAGTTAGTGAGTCCATCCCAGGTTCGATCCCAAGTCTGACCCTAATAAAATTAACATTCTTTCAGTTGGGACTTTAAACCGATGTCTCATGTCGTTGCTTTACATCATGCACGTAAATGTACCAGAGGAGACTCTGGAATGTGTCTCTGTCTGTATCATTGCACTATCTTCCAACAATTTCAAATGACCAATTCAGGAGGCGTCATTCATATGTGCAACCGGTAGCGACGTTAAATGAACGTAAAACATACCGGATAATACATGTAGTTTAAGTTAGTTAGAGATCGTATATACCCCGTCGATGGTTTCATACAGGGAACGCATGGTGGACAAAACTGCGGGCGTCCCTATGGACGTTCTGGCAGTCGTGACAACAGGTGGAACACTGGGCATCAATGTCAGAGGTAGATCACTGCCGGGTTTTGGAATTTACATGGCTGGCATACCGACATAAACTCTGACAATTATAATCTCCGTCCTTCCTGTGTTTTAGGAAACCCACTTGTTGAAAGACTGTAGATAGAGTTAGATGGTTACCACTGGTTCGGTTTTAACCGTGAATTAATTCACAAAAATGCTAAATTTGGTTGCGGTGGTATAGGTTTCCTTATCAAAAATGACATGTGTGATTTATTTGATATTTCTATTGCTGAAAAGTCTAGTGAGGTTATTTTATGGCTGAAAATGTTTCATAGATATACTGATCTTATATTGTATCCATGTGTAACTATATACATGCTCAATGGTGGGAACTATATACATGCTCAATTATATACATGCTCAATGGTGGGAACTATATACATGCTCAATGGTGGGAACTATATACATGCTCAATGGTGGGAACTATATACATGCTCAATGGTGGGAACTATATACATGCTCAATGGTGGGAACTATATACATGCTCAATGGTGGGAACTATATACATGCTCAATGGTGGGAACTATATACATGCTCAATGGTGGGAACTATATACATGCTCAATGGTGGGAACTATATACATGCTCAATGGTGGGAACTATATACATGCTCAATGGTCGGAACTATATACATGCTCAATGGTGGGAACTATATACATGCTCAATGGTGGGAACTATATACATGCTCAATGGTGGGAACTATATACATGCTCAATGGTGGGAACTATATACATGCTCAATGGTGGGAACTATATACATGCTCAATGGTGGAACTATATACATGCTCAATGGTGGGAACTATATACATGCTCAATGGTGGGAACTATATACATGCTCAATGGTGGGAACTATATACATGCTCAATGGTGGGAACTATATACATGCTCAATGGTGGGAACTATATACATGCTCAATTATATACATGCTCAATGGTGGGAACTATATACATGCTCAATGGTGGGAACTATATACATGCTCAATGGTGGGAACTATATACATGCTCAATTATATACATGCTCAATGGTGGGAACTATATACATGCTCAATGGTGGGAACTATATACATGCTCAATGGTGGGAACTATATACATGCTCAATTATATACATGCTCAATGGTGGGAACTATATACATGCTCAATGGTGGGAACTATATACATGCTCAATGGTGGGAACTATATACATGCTCAATTATATACATGCTCAATGGTGGGAACTATATACATGCTCAATGGTGGGAACTATATACATGCTCAATGGTGGGAACTATATACATGCTCAATTATATACATGCTCAATGGTGGGAACTATATACATGCTCAATGGTGGGAACTATATACATGCTCAATGGTGGGAACTATATACATGCTCAATTATATACATGCTCAATGGTGGGAACTATATACATGCTCAATTATATACATGCTCAATGGTGGGAACTATATACATGCTCAATGGTGGGAACTATATACATGCTCAATGGTGGGAACTATATACATGCTCAATGGTGGGAACTATATACATGCTCAATGGTCGGAACTATATACATGCTCAATGGTCGGAACTATATACATGCTCAATGGTCGGAACTATATACATGCTCAATGGTGGGAACTATATACATGCTCAATGGTGGGAACTATATACATGCTCAATGGTGGGAACTATATACATGCTCAATTATATACATGCTCAATGGTGGGAACTATATACATGCTCAATTATATACATGCTCAATGGTGGGAACTATATACATGCTCAATGGTGGGAACTATATACATGCTCAATGGTGGGAACTATATACATGCTCAATTATATACATGCTCAATGGTGGGAACTATATACATGCTCAATGGTGGGAACTATATACATGCTCAATGGTGGGAACTATATACATGCTCAATTATATACATGCTCAATGGTGGGAACTATATACATGCTCAATGGTGGGAACTATATACATGCTCAATGGTGGGAACTATATACATGCTCAATGGTGGGAACTATATACATGCTCAATGGTGGGAACTATATACATGCTCAATGGTCGGAACTATATACATGCTCAATGGTCGGAACTATATACATGCTCAATGTTGGGAACTATATACATGCTCAATGGTGGGAACTATATACATGCTCAATGGTGGAACTATATACATGCTCAATGGTGGGAACTATATACATGCTCAATGGTGGGAACTATATACATGCTCAATGGTGGGAACTATATACATGCTCAATGGTCGGAACTATATACATGCTCAATGGTCGGAACTATATACATGCTCAATGTTGGGAACTATATACATGCTCAATGGTGGGAACTATATACATGCTCAATGGTGGGAACTATATACATGCTCAATGGTGGGAACTATATACATGCTCAATGGTGGGAACTATATACATGCTCAATGGTGGGAACTATATACATGCTCAATGATCGTAACTATATACATGCTCAATGGTCGGAACTATATACATGCTCAATGGTCGGAACTATATACATGCTCAATGGTCGGAACTATATACATGCTCAATGGTCGGAACTATATACATGCTCAATGGTCGGAACTATATACATACTGAGTTTACGTTTATATCAAGTAAAGGAAGTACCATGGTCGATTATTGTTTTGTACCTCACGATTGCTTAGATGAATGTAATGATTTTACAGTTATACATACGTACGTCAGATGCTATAGATAAAATTGGGAATATTGCATCAGTTGCTTCTTCTAGCATACCTGACTATTCTATTCTAAAAAAGTACATAAAAGTAAATGCTGTTATAAATAGATTAGAGCAAGATCTACGGTCACAGAATGATATCGACTCTGTATATAACAGTTGGTGTGAAATTGTTAAAGGAAATATGTATAGTACTTTACCATTTAAGAGAGTAGCAGTTGGTTCTAACTCTAATAAAAAACGTCGTGCCGGTAAAGCCTGGTGGTCGGATAGACTAACGGTATTATGGTCGACTCTGTGTACAGATGAACGGGAATGGTTAAGATGTACTGTTAGAAGTGATAAAATACGCTTAAAATATGCATATGTAAATAGTAGAAAGTTGTTTGATCGAGAAGTCCAAAAAGCAAAACGTTCTTACTGGTACAGAATGACCTGTTGAATGATTGTAAAGTTGATCATAATGCCTTCTGGAAGTCTATAGGCAAAATAGGCATTAGTTCTTCCAAGAGCAAGCGTATTCATTTAGAAATTGTTTTACCAAATGGTGAGTTATCAACCAATGTAGAGGATGTTCTACTTAAATGGAAAACTGATTTTAGTGCTTTGTTTCGAAATTACAACTTAGTAAACCAATCAGTAATTGATGATGGTAATAATGATCATGTAAATGGTGCTGATCTAATTTTTAACGAACATATATCGGTGTTAGATGTAAAAATGGCCATAGAAAGTGCGAATCTCGGTAAAGCATGTGGAGTTGATAACATTCTCGTCGAAGTACTTAGGAAT
>CM026402.1:77799764-77829764 GCA_014843695.1 Archivesica marissinica | reverse complement strand
AGTTACATAGCGATCCACATATATATATATATGTTTCATAAACAATAGTCACATAGCGAGTCACATATATATGTTTCATAAACAATAGTCACACAGCGATCCACATATATATATGTTTCATAAACATTAGTTACATAGCGATCCACATATATTTATGTTTCATAAACAATAGTTACATAGCAATCCACTTATATATATGTTTCATAAACAATAGTCACATAGCGAGTCACATATATATGTTGTATAGACATTAGTTACATAGCGATCCACATATATTTATGTTTCATAAACAATAGTTACATAGCAATCCACTTTTATATATGTTTCATAAACAATAGTCACATAGCGAGTCACATATATATGTTGTATAGACATTAGTTACATAGCGATCCACATATATATATGTTTCATAAACATTAGTTACATAGCGATCCACATATATATTTTGTATAAACATTAGTTACATAGCGAGTCACATATATATATATGTTGTATAAACTATGGTTTCCTAACGAGTCATACATATATGTTGTATAAACAATAGTTACAATGCGAGCCACATATATATGTTGTATAAACTATAGTTACATAGCAAGTCACATATATATGTTGTATAAACTATAGTTACATAGCAAGTCACATATATATGTTGTATAAACTATAGTTACATAGCAAGTCACATATATATGTTGTATAAACAATAGTTACATAGAAAGTCACATATATATGTTGTATAAACATTAGTTACATAACGAGTCACATATATATGTTGCATAAACTATAGTTGCATAGCGAGTAACATATATATGTTGCATATACTATAGTTACATAACAAGTCACATTATATGTTGTATAAACTATAGTTACATAGCGAGTAACATATATATGTTGCATATACTATAGCTACATAACAAGTCACATATATATGTTGTATAAACATTAGTTACATAGCGATCCAGATATATATATGTTTCATAAACAATAGTCACATAGCGAGTCACATATATATGTTGTATAAACATTAGTTACATAGCGATCCACATATATATATATATGTTTCATAAACAATAGTCACATAGCGAGTCACATATATATGTTTCATAAACATTAGTTACATAGCGATCCACATATATTTATGTTTCATAAACAATAGTTACATAGCAATCCACTTATATATATGTTTCATAAACAATAGTCACATAGCGAGTCACATATATATTTGGTTATATATATGTTTCATAAACATTAGTTACATAGCGATCCACATATATTTATGTTTCATAAACAATAGTTACATAGCAATCCACTTATATATATGTTTCATAAACAATAGTCACATAGCGAGTCACATATATATGTTGTATAGACATTAGTTACATAGCGATCCACATATATTTATGTTTCATAAACAATAGTTACATAGCGATCCACTTATATATATGTTTCATAAACAATAGTCACATAGCGAGTCACATATATATATGTTGTATAGACATTAGTTACATAGCGATCCACATATATATATATATATATGTTTCATAAACAAACGTTGCATAGCGATCCACATATATATGTTGTATAAACATTAGTTACATAGCGAGTCACATATATATATATTTATGTTGTATAAACTATGGTTTCCTAACGAGTCATATATATGTTGTATAAACAATAGTTACAATGCGAGCCACATATATATATGTTTTATAAACATTAGCTACATAGCGATCCACATATATTTATGTTTCATAAACCATAGTTACATAGCGATCCACATATATATATGTTTCATAAACAATAGTTACATAGCAAGTCACATATATATGTTGTATATACTATATTTACATAGCAAGTCACATATATATGTTGTATAAACTATAGTTACATAACAAGTCACATATATATGTTATATAAATTATAGTTATATAACAAGTCACATATATATGTTGTATACACTATTGTTACATAGCGAGTCACATATATATGTTGTATAAACTATGGTTACATAACAAGTCACATATATATGTTGTATGAACTATAGTTAAATAGCAAGTCACATATATATGTTGTATAAACTATAGTTACATAGCAAGTCACATATATATGTTGTATAAACTATAGTTACATAACACGTCACATATATATGTTGTATAAACTATAGTTACATAACAAGTCACATATATATGTTGTATACACTATAGTTACATAACGAGTCACATATATATGTTGTATAAACTATCGTTACATAGCAAGTCACATATATGAGTTGTATAACTGTAGTTACATAGCGAGTTACATATATATGTTGTATAAACTATAGTTACATAGCGAGTCACATATATATGTTGTATAAACTATAGTTACATAGCGAGTCACATATATATGTTGTATAAACTATAGTTGCCTAGCAAGTCACATATATATGTTGTATAAATTATAGTTACATAGCAAGTCACATATATATGTTGTATACACTGTAGTTACCTTGCAAGTCACATATATATATGTTGCATAAACTATAGTTAGGTTACAATGTTTTATACATGGAACATACTGATTTACCGAGTCATTCTAAGGAAGTCGACAGTGTGGCATCCATTGTAATGTTGTCGATTTGGAATCGAAAGGTATATGGTTCGATACTCGGCCAGGGGCACGTATGTTGAGCAAGGAAACTCACACACATTGCGAGTACTTGTTAACCGCTTAGTTCGGCTAAGCATGCCTAGGAAAACATGTCTATGTCCCTGCAAAGGGTTTGGCATACATGTAATATACACAGATACTGTATGCGCATGTACACAGGAAACTCACAGCCGGATGTTGGTGTAACTCACAGTCGGATGTTGGTTTAACTCACAGTCAGATGTTGGTGTAACTCAAAGTCGGATGTTGGTGTAACTCACTGCAGGATGTTGGTGTAACTCACAGCCGGATGTTGGTGTAACTCACAGCCGGATGTTGGTGTAACTCACAGTCGGATGTTGGTGTAACTCACAGCAGGATGTTGGTGTAACTCACAGCAGGATGTTGGTGTAACTCACAGCAGGATGTTGGTGTAACTCACAGCCGGATGTTGGTGTAACTCACAGCAGGATGTTGGTGTAACTCACAGCCGGATGTTGGTGTAACTCACAGCAGGATGTTGGTGTAACTCACAGCCGGATGTTGATGTAACTCACAGTCGGATGTTGGTGTAACTCACAGTCGGATGTTGGTGTAACTCAGTTGGATGTTGGTATAACTCACAGCCGGATGTTGGTGTAACTCACAGCAGGAAGTTGGTGTAGCTCACAGCCGGATGTAGGTATCATTATTGAGATGTTTCCTCTGACGGCATACGTGACGGGATACGTGACGGGATACGTGAAATCAGTTAGAGAAAACAAGTAAACACTTTTAAAATCCTGAATCGATGCAATAATTCCAATATCGTTTTAATTAAAGGTGGTCGATGCAATAATTCCAATATTGTTTTAATTAAAGGTGGTCGATGCAATAATTCCAATATTGTTTTAATTAAAGGTGGTCAATACAATAATTCCAATATCGTTTTAATAAAAGGTGGTCGATGCAATAATTCCAATATCGTTTTAATAAAAGGTGGTCGATGCAATAATTCCAATATCATTTTAATTAAAGGCGGTCGATGCAATAAATCCCTTATTGGGTTGCTTCTGAACTACCACGGAACTCCTTGCCACCCCCATATATTTTACTGACCCCACCCCACCTTTCTCCATGGAGTGTCAGTAGCAAACCCAATAACTAATAATAAACGAGCATTCTATGTACAGTCTACATCGGTTATGTCGAATTCTCCGGTTATCTCGAAGTCGAATCAAAGTCCATTTTCAGACACTATCAGTTTACATATAACTTGCTCCGTTTATATCGGATTTCGTTCAATCAAGCTTCGATTAGTATTTTGCTCGGTCCCATGGATTTCGACATAGCGGATGTAGACTGTTTATTGTATTTGTGCTAGACAGTCTATAAGTGAAGTTGAGTAGCTGTTGTATCGCTAGTAGGGTGGTGGTGTTGGTGATGATATTACATACGGGTTGGTGGGCCAGGTGTTAACACGCTGGATTGCGAACCTCCAGGTTCGATCCGGCTGACGCTAATAATAATATAACAGTATTTCAGATAGGATTATAAACCCGAGGTCTCGGTGCTATACATTGGGCATGGACAAAACCGAGGTCTCGTGTCGGTGCTATGCATCGGGCATGGACAAAACCGAGGTCTCGTGTCGGTGCTATACATCGGGCATGGACAAAACCGAGGTCTCGTGTCGGTGCTATTCATCGGGCATGGACAAAACCGAGGTCTCGTGTCGGTGCTATACATCGGGCATGGACAAAACCGAGGTCTCGTGTCGGTGCTATTCATCGGGCATGGTAAAAACCCGAGGTCTCGTGTCGGTGCTATCAATCGGGCATGGAAAATACCGAGGTCTCGTGTCGGTGCTATACATCGGGCATGGAAAATACCGAGGTCTCGTGTCGGTGCTATTCATCGGGCATGGAAAAAACCGAGGTCTCGTGTCGGTGCTATGCATCGTGGAAAAAACCGAGGTCTCGTGTCGGTGCTATGCATCGTGGAAAAAACCGAGGTCTCGTGTCGGTGCTATACATCGGGCATGGACAAAACCGAGGTCTCGTGTCGGTGCTATTCATCGGGCATGGACAAAACCGAGGTCTCGTGTCGGTGCTATTCATCGGGCATGGGAAAACCCGAGGTCTCGTGTCGGTGCTATGCATCGTGGAAAAAACCGAGGTCTCGTGTCGATGCTATACATCGGGCATGGAAAAAACCGAGGTCTCGTGTCGGTGCTATACATCGGGCATGGAAAAAACCGAGGTCTCGTGTCGGTGCTATACATCGGGCATGGAAACAACCGAGGTCTCGTGTCGGTGCTATACATCGGGCATGGAAAAAACCGAGGTCTCGTGTCGGTGCTATACATCGGGCATGGAAAAAACCGAGGTCTCGTGTCGGTGCTATACATCGGGCATGGAAAAAACCGAGGTCTAGTGTCGATGCTATACATCGGGCATGGAAATAACACAGGCATGCTTCTGCAATTGGAGGGTATTCTGTATCTTGCACTATCCTCCAACAAATAAATGGTTACTATACGTGTGGATGAGTCGGTAAATAAAACATAAGAAGTTAACAGATCGAACATATAGCTTAATCATTAAAAATTAATGAACAGTAGAAGTCGCGATAGCGCTGTGATAGAGCGCTCGCTTCAGGTGCAAATGGCCCGGAGTTCTCACCCCACTGGAGCCGTTACGTTTGTGTCATTGGGCAAGGCATTTAAATTCCGCATTGCCTCTTCTCTCTCCCTCGTGGCGATGGATTCTATCAGTACTGAGGTCTCGAGGTCTCGAGAGTGATTAATATAAGCTGTTCGATACTCATTCACGGCATGCGTCCTTGAACAAGGCACGTCACATAATTGCTTAGTACTTAGGTCGGCAACAATTGTACAGGAAACGATGCCCGCGTAGGTTCCCGTAAGGGGTTTCACATAAATGGAAAATCATTAAAAATTAATATGCAATTCGTAGAGCGGAAGCTGCCATGATCTTGAATTTGGTGTAGGGCCTACTTGATTAAGCATAACTAGCGATTCGGACCACCCACCACGTGCTTGGGGCAATCGTCAAAATAATGGTCAGTTTTAATCAAGTCTGTCTAATAATTATACTGTCGTAGGAAAGTTATTTCAAACTGGGGTGTTCTCCCACCTTACGCGGTTAACGTTTCGTCCGCAACATAGGCAAATATCTATGTATATATATATAAATAAATATATAAATATATATATGCATCGTTGCGCTTACAATCAGAGTTGATAGCCTTTTCCTCCGTAGCTATTTTAGACATTTTAGATATATCTGATATGAAAAGACATCTGTGTGTTATTTTTAAATTAACGAATTAATGTCAGTATGGAATAAAGCAGTGTACGAACTCGTGTGACTTTTAGTACTGTTGGAATGAGAGATTCACTGTCGCAAACTGTCAAGTAAGAGCTACGTTTACAAAGAATGTATGTTTTTATGAAAAGTAGTTTGTTACCTA
The DNA here is from genome assembly GCA_014843695.1 of Archivesica marissinica. Lineage (NCBI taxonomy): Eukaryota > Metazoa > Mollusca > Bivalvia > Venerida > Vesicomyidae > Archivesica > Archivesica marissinica. The sequence goes on along the minus strand of CM026402.1, from coordinate 77,823,665 downwards.
CTATGAACATCAACATCGTAGTCGAAAGACAAGCATCTTTTATAAATGAGTTTGCGGCTTATGGGTAAACGAGGACGACCCAAAAAAATCACTAATTGCAAATAATGATTAAACATCGCGTATGCCTATGTAGTACAGAACTATATTAATGTTTTTTGGTACATAAGTGAAATAAGGGTTAGATCAAGGAAGGCGGTAAAGCTGTGTATGGTTGAATCTGCGCAATTATATAGCATAAACTTAATACAGTTTGATTTATATCTTTCGTAACTGTGTTTTTTTATAAAATAGTTTTAAATATAAAGTGATGATTTATAGTTTCCCGTATTACGCAATACTGCAATGATATGTCTAGATTGAACTCTTTTAACAACATTGAAAGTGTTAAGTTTGATTGATTTGTTTTTATTTGATTCATCAGTACCCATCTGCACTGGTATAGAACCCCGCCAGAACATCTGTACCCCGCCAGAACATCTGCACTGGTATAGAACCCCGCCAGAACATCTGTACTGGTATAGAATACCGCCAGAACATCTGTACTGGAATAGAACCCCGCCAGAACATCTGCACTAGTATAGAACCCCGCCAGAACATCTGTACTGGTATAGAACACGGCCAGAACATCTGTACTGGTATAGAACCCCGTCAGAACATCTGCACTGGTATAGAACCCCGCCAGAACATCTGTACTGGTATAGAACCCCGCCAGAACATGTGTACTGGTATAGAACCCCGCCAGAACATCTGTGCTGGTATAGAACCACGCCAGAACATCTGCACTGGTATAGAACCCCCTCAGAACATCTGTGCTGGTATAGAACCCCGCCAGCACATCTGCACTGGTATAGAACCCCGCCAGAACATCTGTACTGGTATAGAACCCCGCCAGAACATCTGCACTGGTATAGAACCCCGCCAGAACATCTGTACTGGTATCGAACGCCGACAGAACATCTGTACTGGTATAGAACCCCGTCAGAACATCTGTACTGGTATAGAACCCCGACAGAACATCTGTACTGGTATAGAACACCACCAGAACATCTGTACTGGTATAGAATACCGCCAGAACATCTGTACTGGTATAGAACCCCGCCAGAACATCTGCACTGGTATAGATCCCCGCCAGAACATCTGTACTGGTATAGAACACCGCCAGAACATCTGTACTGGTATAGAACCCCGTCAGAACATCTGCACTGGTATAGAACCCCGCCAGAACATCTGTACTGGTATAGAACCCCGCCAGAACATGTGTACTGGTATAGAACCCCGTCAGAACATCTGTGCTGGTATAGAACCCCGCCAGCACATCTGCACTGGTATAGAACCCCGCCAGAACATCTGTACTGGTATAGAACACCGTCAGAATATATGTACTGGTATAGAACCCCGCCAGAACAGTGATAACGTTCTTTATCAAGACGTTTTATTCCATATTACCATTTCTCTCTCTCCATCAAGACGATGGATTCCAAAAATAATCGGAGATCCAGAGCGATTAAGCTAATATTGTAAAAACTTGTTTCGCAATCATACTAAAATAGAAAGGAATACAACCAAACACCCACGCGTTTAAAGTATTATATAGCAAAACATAAAGATCAGTCATCAACAATAAATATCATGTGGGCGAAAGAGCTTAGGGCGAATGTCTTGTGAGCGAAAGAGCTTAGGGCGAGTGTCTTGTGAGCGAATTTGGGAGCCAACCTTGCTTCAAAACTATTATTAATGCCAACACAAAGGAATTCATGATAGCGTAGGACGTAGCTTCCTAACATAGGACGTAGCTTCCTAACATAGGACGACATAGGACGTAGCTTCCTAACGAAGGACGTAGCTTCCTAACATAGGACGAAGCTTCCTAACATAGGACGTAGCTTCCTAACATAGGACGACATAGGACGTAGCTTCCTAACAAAGGACGTAGCTTCCTAACATAGGACGAAGCTTCCTAACATAGGACGTAGCTTCCTAACATAGGACGTAGCTTACTAACATAGGACGTAGCTTCCTAACATAGGACGTAGCTTACTAACATAGGACGTAGCTTCCTAACACAGGACGTAGCTTCCTAACAAAGGACGTAGCTTCCTAACATAGGACGAAGCTTCCTAACATAAGACGTAGCTTCCTAACATAGGACGTAGCTTCCTAACATAGGACGTAGCTTCCAAACATAGGACGTAGCTTCCTAACACAGGACGTAGCTTCCTAACAAAGGACGTAGCTTCCTAACATAGGACGTATCTTCCTAACATAGGACGTAGCTTTCTAACAAAGGACGTAGCTTCCTAGCACAGGACGTAGCTTCCTAACATAGGACGTAGCTTCCTAGCATAGGACGTAGCTTCCTAACATAGGACGTAGCTTCCTAACAAAGGACGTAGCATCCTAGCACAGGACGTAGCTTCCTAACATAGGACGTATCTTCCTAACAAAGGACGTAGCTTCCTAACTGACAGTGACGTAAGCGTATCCACGGAGAGAGAGAGTTTCCATTGTGATATAGTGACGTAAGCGTTATTCCATGGTGATATAGTGACGTAAGCGTTATGCCCCTGTGGGACAGTGACGTAAGCGTTATATCCTTGTGGGACAGTGACGTAAGCGCTATACCCCTCTGGGACAATGACGTAAGTGTTATGCCCCTGTGGGACAGTGACGCAAGCGTTATACCCCTGTGGGACAGTGACGTAAGCGTTATGCCCCTGTGGGACAGTGACGTAAGCGTTATATCCCTGAGGGACAGTGACGTAAGCGCTATACCCCTGTGGGACAGTGACGTAAGCGTTATACCCCTGTGGGACAGTAACGTAAGCGTTATGCCCCTGTGGGACAGTGACGTAAGCGTTATATCCCAGTGGGACAGTGACGTAAGCGTTATGCCCCTGTGGGATAGTGACGTAAGCGTTATATCCCTGTGGGATAGTGACGTAAGCATTATGCCCCTGTGGGACAGTGACGTAAGCGCAATACCCCTGAGGGACAGTGACGTCAGCGCAATACCCCTGTGGGACAGTGACGTAAGCGTTATATCCCTGTGGGACAGTGACGTAAGCGTTATGCCCCTGTGTGATAGTGACGTAAGCGTTATGCCCCTGTGGGATAGTGACGTAAGTGTTATGCCACTGTGGGACCATGACGTAAGCGTTATGACCCTGTGGGACAGTGACGTAAGCGTTATACCCCTGTGGGATAGTGACGTAAGCGTTATGCCCCTGTGGGACAGTGACGTAAGCGTTATGCCCCTGTGGGACAGTGACGTAAGCGTTATACCCCTGTGAGACAATGACATAAGCGTTATATCCCTGTGGGACAATGGTGTAAGCTTTATGCCCTTATGGGACAGTGACGTAAGCGTTATTTCCCTGTGGGACAGTGACATACGCGTTATATCCCTGTGGAACAGTGACGTAAACGTTATGCCGCTGTGGGACAGTGACGTAAGCGTTATACCTCTGTGGGACAGTGACATAAGCGTTATATCCCTGTGGGATAGTGACGTAAGCGTTATATCCCTGTGGGACAGTGACATAAACGTTATGCCCCTGTGGCATAGTGGCGTAAGCGTTATGCCCCTGTGGGACAGTGACGTAAGCGTTATGCCCATGTCGGACAGTGACGTAAGCGTTATGCCCCTGTGGGATAGTGACGTAAGCGTTATACCCCTGTGGGACAGTGACGAGAGCGTTATACCCCTGTGGTACAGTGACGTAAGCGTTATATCCATGTGGGACAGTGACGTAAACGTTATTCCCCTGTGGGACAGTGACGTAAGCGTTATATCCCTGTGGGACAGTGACGTAAGCGTTATATCCCTGTGGGACAGTGACGTAAGCGTTATGCCCCTGTGGGATAGTGACGTAAGCGTTATGCCCCTGTGGGATCGTGACGTAAGCGTTATACCCCTGTGGGACAGTTACGTAAGCGTTATGCCCCTGTGGGATCGTGACGTAAGCGTTATATCCCTGTGGGACAATGACGTAAGCGTTATGCCCCTGTGGGACAGTGACGTAAGCGTTATATCCCTGTGGGACAGTGATATAAGCGTTATATCCCTGTGGGACAGTGACGTAAACGTTATGCCGTTGTGGGACAGTGACGTAAGCGTTATACCTCTGTGGGACAGTGACATAAGCGTTATATCCTTGTGGGATAGTGACGTAAGCGTTATGCCCCTGTGGGATAGTGACGTAAGCGTTATATCCCTGTGTGACAGTGACGTAAGCGTTATACCCCTGTGGGACTGTGACGTAAGCGCTATACCCCTGTGGGACAGTGACGTAAGCGTTATGCCCCTGTGGGATAGTGACGTAACCGTTATATCCCTGTGGGACAGTGACGTAAGTGTTATATCCCTGTGGGACAGTGACGTAAACGTTATACCTCTGTGGTACAGTGACGTAAACGTTATGCCGTTGTGGGACAGTGACGTAAGCGTTATACCTCTGTGGGACAGTGACATAAGCGTTATATCCTTGTGGGATAGTGACGTAAGCGTTATGCCCCTGTGGGATAGTGACGTAAGCGTTATATCCCTGTGTGACAGTGACGTAAGCGTTATACCCCTGTGGGACTGTGACGTAAGCGCTATACCCCTGTGGGACAGTGACGTAAGCGTTATGCCCCTGTGGGATAGTGACGTAACCGTTATATCCCTGTGGGACAGTGACGTAAGTGTTATATCCCTGTGGGACAGTGACGTAAACGTTATACCTCTGTGGTACAGTGACGTAAGCGTTATACCCCTGTGGGATAGTGACGTAAGTGTTATGCCCCTGTGGGACAGTAAGGTAAACGTTATGCCCCTGTGGGATAGTGACGTAAGCGTTATATCCCTGTGGGACAGTAACGTAATCGGTATGCCCCTGTGGGACAGTAACGTAAGCGTTATGCCCCTGTGGGACAGTAACGTAAGCGTTATGCCCCTGTGGGACAGTTACGTAAGCGTTATGCTCCTGTGGGACAGTAACGTAAGCGTTATGCCCCTGTGGGACAGTGACGTAAGCGTTATTCCCCTGTGGGATCGTGACGTAAGCGTTATGCCCGTGTGGGACAGTGACGTAAGCGCTATGCCCCTGTGGGATCGTGACGTAAGCGTTAGGCCCCTGTGGGACAGTGACGTAAGCGTTATATCCCTATGGGACAGTGACATAATCGTTATATCCCTGTGGGACAGTAACGTAAGCGTTATGCCCCGGTGGGATCGTGACGTAAGCGTTATATCCCTGTGGGACAGTGACGTAAGCGTTATATCCATATGGGATAGTGACGTAAGCGTTATATCCCTGTTGGACAGTGACCTAAGCGTTATATCATGAAGATAGTGAGACAATGAAATAAACGGAAGACCCTGGTGAGAAAATTCAATCAATAGACGAGCTTGGTGGAAAAAGATGCCATTCAAACAGTAATTATGAAAACAAATGACTAAGTAATTAAACTAGACGAATCATATTACACGAAACAAGAAACATAAAATATCCATTAAAAGTTTGAAAGTTTGAACGGAAAACTGCAAGTTGCACGTTATATAGACGTTAGTACCATTGCTAGAGAGAGAGAGAGAGAGAGAGAGAGGCAGGGAGAGAGAAAGAAAATGTGAAATGAGAATATACTGAAACCATGACATTCGTAAAGTGCTTTCGTTAGATATTATCTTTTGCAAATTTGAAAAAGAAAAGGTGCCAAACGCATCATTTCTAAATCACTTAACATATCTATACAATTTTTATTAATATCCTGAGAAATCCCAAATGTTATCTTACTTCGACAGAATCGCTGTATTATGCCAAGTATAATGTTGTGAAATTTAGAAATGCTCGGAACTAATTGGCAAATGATGCTAACATTGCGTCGGTATATGTACGGATTCGTGATATTAACGCATTTCTTGGAAAACTAAAATCAAAATGTGAGGATTTACGTGAAGGATTTTAAAAGGACATGTTCTAAATGGTGTGAAAAATGTTAATACGGAAACTGTGTGCTCTTAGTTATTTTTATACCGGTTGGATACTATTCATGTGCAGCTTCACAGTGAATGCCGACGGAAGAAACACTAGACGACGGATAGGTAATCTTTCGGGATATTTCTTGCTACATAACGCGCATAGTTATGCATACACCGCAACCGAATAGTTCGTTGACTTCAAATCAAGGGGGGTTGTCGAATTATTTCCAGTGAGGAAGCTATCCAGCTATCCGGAAGGTCGGTGGTTCTACCCGGGGCCCGTGCGTTCGTGTAATACTGCTCGGGGTGGCACCCGGGATCTTCCTCCACCAATAACAGCCGGAGAATCGGCATATGACCTAAGTTGTTGGTGTGGCTTTAAACCCCTACAAGCAACGTAACTGTATCAGTAATATAAACCCCTACAAGCAACGTAACTGTATCAGTAATATAAACCCCTACAAGCAACGTAACTGTATCAGTAATATAAACCCCTACAAGCAACGTAACTGTATCAGTAATATAAACCCCTACAAGCAACGTAACTGTATCAGTAATATAAACCCCTACAAGCAACGTAACTGTATCAGTAATATAAACCCCTACAAGCAACGTAACTGTATCAGTAATATAAACATACATGTATACATATACATTGAACGCTAGACGGCTGACGAGACATAGAGTGCTAAATGCACTTGGTTTAATCTCTTGAATAGTCAGGGGAGTATAGCTAGGCCCAATGTATTATCCGATTAGCGCAGTGGTTAGAGCACTCGCTTCTCACCAATGCAACCCGGATTCGATCCTCTGACCGGGTAGTATGTGAGATTGCACGGTGGTCGTCAGATCGGACAGGTAGGTTTCTCCGGGTTCTCCGGTTTCCCCCCATATGAATTACCACTATTACCATAAGTGCTTTCATGCACGCCAACCAGGGTGATTAATATAAGTTCATAAGGGAGGGCAATTTACTAATGTTGTTAGAACTTGTTGCCCAAGCCATTTTGCTTTTTCTTTGCTTTGTCATGATTAGGTATGTAATGTAAATGTCAAATAGCAAATCAAACATGATTAAACTAAATCAACAATCGTTGTCAAATAAATAAAGGTTAAACTAGTATATACGCAAAGCATCTAGGGAGTTCGGAGCATACAATACCACGAACAGTATGTGTGCAGAACAGAAATCAAATGGAGACTAGAAACTTAGGTAACAGCGTTCGATTAGCTTATCGTTGATTTAAAATAATTCGCATCCTACAGCTTTACGATTAAATCAAGCTGAGTGTGTAGAAATCGTTCATATGAGGAAGCCATCCAACTAGCTTGCGGAGGCCGGTGGTTCTACCGGGGTGCCTGTCCGTGCCTGGAATACTGCCCGGAGGGACACCGTTGGTATTCCTCCACCAATACGAGCGTGTCGATTAAACAGTATTTCACATTAAACAATATACAGCTATATTCTCCGTTCGCTCTATTATACTCTGTAACCATGGTTACAAATCTTACACATATAATTATTAAGAAAAGCTAAGTCACCGACGAGCCTCCACGAGGTACAATCTTGCAGTTCCTTGCCACTTTTTCTGATTGGATTAACCACGCCCACAAACAGACATTGAAGGGATGGTCAGTGGTTTTGTGTTCGAGAATTCAATCATCCCGGATTCTGCCCAACCCATAACAGTGGACATCACTGTCATTCGGGTGAGACATTAGGATCCCGTGTAAATTGTATATGTGTTATGCACCGGGTGCAAAGTTCTACAGAATACAATTTCCTTACATTGTATATTTTTTTCAGAACAGAATCTAAGTATTTCAAAAAATAAACAAGCGTCGTATACAACGTTTAATGACACAAGAAAATCAATATGCATTGCGTACCTCACGTGCATCATGAATAACAACATATATTAGTACACATTTGTGCCTGTGCATATTTATTTTTAGACTGATCTGGTATAATTTATCTCTAAACTACAGTATCAGGCTGCTAGTATGGACCATTACATGAAATCATACTTTCACTTTTGAGACTTTGCAGAACTCTAAACAGTGTTCGAATTCATTCGGAATAATTTGTAGTAGCAATTCTATGTATGCGTAACATATGTATGTTGGTGCTTTATGCGATGCAATTCCGCTTTAAAGCGACATTACATTGCAAACTGCAAATAAAATGCATTGTTTCCATGTATAAATGCATTGCTACTACAAATTCGTCTGAATACATTGAATCAATAAACAGTGAAACTTGTAAGAAGGATTTCATATAACGATCATCCAGGCTCCTGAATTGACGTTTGTTGTCATTGAAGTCAATACTAAACAGGCAATACTTTAATTCAAACTTAATTTATTTACAACGATTGCGAAACAAGTTTTAACAACATATATTAATCAATCTCGTTGGCGCGGATGAAAGCTTAAATGTGGTCATTCGTGTGGGAGGAAACCTGGTTACCCGGAGAAAACCCACCTGTCCGATCTGGCGACCACCATACCATCTCACATACGGTCCGAGGATCGAATCCGGGTTGCATTCGTGAGAAGCGAGCGCGCTAACCACTGCACTAATCGGACAGCCTTTCGTTGAGAGATAATTTAATTAAGATTAGTCTACAAATAAATATGCATGTGAGATATCACGGTAAATATGTAGCATAACTCAAGATAAACGCTTTGAATTACGCATGAATGTCGACCCTATTTTGTTATGCCAACAAACCGCGTATACGACATTTGTTTATTAAATTTTGTTGAAATACTCAGTTTTTGAGGCAAATATTTGGGTAAAAAATTATACCGTATAATAGCAAATTACATTGTGCAAATATTTGCGTTTTCACCGATGTTAACTCGTGGTTATTCGTGAATATGCTTGTTTATTATGTAGCATTTCCCGTGGTTGCAACTAGTGTAGTGGTGTTATACAATATTGTTGAACAGCGGCATAGCTCACTATAGGGGCTGCAGGTCTCTGATATGTTGTGAATAATAAGTCGATATTTTGTTACAATTTAATTGAGAAAAGAAGATTTTCGAACTGCTCAAATATGTTCTTTGTTTCTCGTCAAAACTTACCTTAAAATGCCACAGAATGCAGCTACGGTGATTTAAACGTACATTATATTACGAGGGACACTCCCCGGACCCCCCTGTCCTAATGATCGTACAAATAACAAGTCCAGGCTATGCCCCTAAATATAATTTTGTTTTAACTAATGCAATTCCGGAATAGAGGCGTCTACTATATCTTACACTATCGGCACAACCATCGGAGTTGATTCCGGAATAGAGACGTCTACAGTGTTTTAGACCGTCATCAAAACCTATTGGAGATGATTCCGGAATAGAGACATCTACAGTGTTTTAGACCGTCATCAAAACCTATTGGAGATGATTCCGGAATAGAGACGTCTACCGTGTTTTAGACCGTCATCAAAACCTATTGGAGATGATTCCAGAATAGAGACGTCTACAGTGTTTTACCCTATCCATAAACAATCGGAGATGATTCCGGAATAGAGACGTATACAGTGTTTTACCCTATCCTTAAACAATCGGATATGATTCCGGAATAGAGACGTCTACAGAGTTTTACCCTATCCTTAAACAATCGGAGATGATTCCGGAATAGAGACGTCTACAGTGTTTTACACTATCCTTAAACAATCGGAGATGATTCCGGAATAGAGACGTCTACAGTGTTTTACCCTATCCTTAAACAATCGGAGATGATTCCGGAATAAAGACGTATACAGTGTTTTAGACCGTCATCAAAACATATTGGAGATGATTCCGGAATAGGAGACGTCTACCGTGTTTTAGACCGTCCTCAAAATTTGTCGGAGATGATTCCGGAATAGAGACGTCTACCGTGTTTTAGATCGTCCTAAAAATTGTTATCGGAGGTGATTCCGGAATAGAGACGTCTACAGTGTGTTACCCTATCCTTAAACAATCGGAGATGATTCCGGAATAGATACGTCTACAGTGTTTTACCCTATCCCTAAACAATCGGAGTGGTTCCGGAATAGAGACGTATACAGTGTTTTACCCTATCCTTACACAATCGGAGATGATTCCGGAATAGAGACGTCTACAGTGGTTTACACTATCCTTAAACAATCGGAGATGATTCCGGAATAGAGACGTCTACAGTGTTGTACCCTATCCTTAAACAATCGGAGACGATTCCGAAATAGAGACGTCTACAGTGTTTTACCCTATCCTTAAACAATCGGAGAGGATTCCGGAATAGAGACGTCTACAGTGTTTTACACTATCCTTAAACAATCGTAGATGATTCCGATATAGAGTCATCAAACAATAAGACAGTACGATCCTTGGATTCGCATTCGACCTTGTCAGCCACTGGGCCACTGACTATAGTCAATACTAGTGATAGTCCCGTGACGATTGTATGTGTAGATCAAGTTTGGGGTTCGGGTTCCGGTTGGGTGAAGATTGTGTCGACGCCTGTTTCAGCGTGAAATGATTGTTGACCTCAAGTGGATAATAATATATTTTCATAGTTGATTTCGTAAGCGTCAGATATATATTAGTCAGGAGGAAATTACACATAGGGTGGAAATGGAGTACAGTCTGTACAGACTTTTTATTGATTGATATGAGTTTATAAAGTCCTACGGCAACATTGTTTGGAAGGTGTGCACAATTTCATCCATTGGCATTTTTTAAAAATCCAAAGTGGCTGCCCAACATCATTAACATGGCCATAACTCTTTAAGTATTTGTTATAGAGACATAATGTTGGGCTCTATACCCAGGTTTGCAAGCACAAGGAATCTACTGGAAGGGTTATGTATGTGATTAAATTGCAATAATACCATAAAACAAACAAATGACTGCTCTCCCACACCCCGAAAACATTAACATGTCCACAACTCTTTAAGTAATTGTAAGTAAGTAAGACCAAGCTTTGGGCTCAATTTAACTTTGAATTTTCAATTAAATTTATTTGTAGTACTGCCAACAAAATGAATTATTATAATGTCATATCAGTACCATCATCTGATTCACTAGTAACCGTGTCTGATTCTTCAACCTCATGTTGTGTGAGGGGTTTTGCATGCTTCCCCACTCTCATAATACTGTACATCCAATCTTTGAGCAGCTGCTAGCTGCAGTCCGAAATGCAGAGGTCGTGCTGGTGTAGCGATTGAGCAACACTATGCCTGGAGGGGCGGAATGTTTATCAGATGGTACTGTTCATGGAAGCAGGATACCCTGGTGGTCAAACTCCCAACCATAACTCATATGCCAGCACATCGTCAAATTTAATATCACATAAACTTGCAAGTAGACCAATGACACGTGCATAAATTAGATCCTGGTCATAGACACGTTCCTTGCCGACTGAGACGTGTTTTTTCTTCACATCCATTGTGACAACCTGCTTGCCGAGAGGATCATGGAAAGAACCCGACCAATCATGTTGCTCATAGCTTGTACATTTTATGATACCTCCCCACTGAGGGCAAAGCTCAGGGCCCACTATATGGCCACTCCTACAGCCCCAGCTGGTCCATGCCCCAGACGCATGTATGTGGTCTCTATGAACATGTATGTCCAAGTTGAATTATAGATGCCTGGGATGTGACGTACAAATGCACCATGCTGTAGTTTCTTCTTCAACTCCGGATGGAGGCCTATCAGTGATGACTGTAGAAGGCACCATAGCGTGCATAGTTGTGGCAGCCAGCAGAGCGAAACTAGGGTAACATTGCTTCTGCAGCAAAGAGGTGACGAGCCCCGTCTCCCGAAGTGTCCACCATGAGAGAAGTTCTTCATTATAATAACTGTCTTGACAAGATTGTCAGTCCACATCTTTGCAGTTCTACTGCGGTTTGCTGCCAAATGTGCTGGCTAAACCTTCTTGTATGCCACTGCCAGTCATGAATACAGCTAGCTGTGGCATGAATAAAATTCATTAGCATGTGCATGCCTCCTAGCACTGAGATGATATATTTGAAGTATGAGGGCTGATGGCACAGAATGTCAATGGTAACTTTGTAGAGTTGCTTGTCTGTTGTGGAGATAGCATGTCCTCGCCTGTAGCTGTCACAAGTGGGTATAGAGCCCACAATTATGTCGCTATGATAAATACTTAAATAGTTATGACCATTTTAATGAATGCCAATGGATGAAATGTGCATACCCTCCAAATATATTGTCTTAAGCATTTATAAAGTTGTATCAATCAACAACAAAAAGTATGTACTCCAATTCCACCATTAGGGTAATATGTTCAATATTCCTCCTGACTATATCTCTTATTACTACGTTTTAATGAGCTGTTAAAATGTTTGTGAACTGATGGTTCTCATTCTCATGTCATTGATTGATTTGTTTTAGTATAATGAAGAAGTCCGTTGTTTCAAATGTATGCTCTTAAAGACAGTTACTGTTTACACAGCCGCATTAACTCCAATAATACGATCCAATAAATTGTTTACATTTCACAACTGATCAATTATTATCAGTTATGTACGCAGACGTAGCAATAAACGTCAGTCGCAGGCGTCACTTAATTCCTCTTGGTTATAGCTATTTTAAAAAGTGTTTTCGAATGTTCTTTAGTATATTCAATCCAAAATTTATTTATTGTCGGAGTTTTACAAAACAAATAACATTAGAATTATAGATATTTACCGACATAAAAACTGTTTTCATAAATAGTTAAAAGAAATACATTTAAACGTCATAAACGCCGCTAAGCGTCATAAACCAGTCCGCTATCCGTCACGCAAACATAATACACACACGTCTGTTAATTCTTAAGTATACATTAAAAGTGTGTTCTACTGTTTTGTATCATTTTAACATCTGTTTTCGACTGTTCTGAAGCATTTGACAAAAACTGTTTTCGATTGTTCTGTTGAATTTATTATAAGTTGTTTTCGACTGTTCTTCTGTACAATGTTTAAAAGTGAAGTGCACACCCGTCTCGACTAGTTGAGTGCAGGTACCATATGCAAATCATACTTGAACACCACCTGTACACATTAATCACTTGGATCCTACAGTTTTAAAAATTGCTTGTATGTTTATCGATTACAATAAGGTTGGCACGTGATTTCCTGGTCGCTGGGTGTGTGGGTGTGTTCGCTTTGCGTTTAGTTATCGCCCGCTACCGGTTGCATCACGTGAGTGACATCTCATGCAGGATAAGCCATTTTAGATGTTGGAGGATATTGCAATGATACAGAGAGAGACCCACTCCAGAGTGTTCCCTGGTTCTGGTTTACAGTCCCATAATAAACACTACGATATTAATCATTTGGTGTGATATACTAGGTAGACTAGGTAGTCCAGTTGTTAACACGTTGGAATGCGAATCCATGGATCGCAGATTCGATCCGCCGACTGACCCTAATAATATTAACACATTGAGGTATCGTGTCGATTCTTTACACCGTGTACTTTAAAGAACCAGGTTGGCGAGCTTAATAGCAAGATTCCATAGTAACAACCATAAATTAGAAAAACAGTTGAGCCTTATTGAATCTCAGGGACATCGATAAGGTGCATTCGTACGCCAAAGTAAATCGTTCCTAGTAATCTACAACTCCACGCATATACTCGACACAATACTTTTAATCATTATTCTTTATGTCGCTAGTGCATATTTAGCATTGTATTGATTTCCAAGAAAGATAGCATGAAGGCAAAGTTGCAACTGTCAAATGTATCAAAAGCAAGCTGTCATGCCGCGACCAATCATAAGCATTGCAGGTTGTATTACATGTGTGTATATACAAGAACATATGTGATGGCTGTATTACACGTGTGTATATACAATAACATATGTGATGTCTGTATTACAAGTGTGTATATACAAAAACATATGTGATGGCTGTATTACACGTGTGTATATACAATAACATATGTGATGGCTGTATTACACGTGTGTATATACAATAACATATGTGATGGCTGTATTACACGTGTGTATATACAAAAACATATGTGATGGCTGTATTACACGTGTGTATATACAATAACATATGTGATGGCTGTATTACACGTGTGTATATACAAAAACAAATGTGATGGCTGTATTACACGTGTATATATACAATAACATATGTGATGGCTATATTACACGTGTATATATACAATAACATATATGATGGCTGTATTACACGTGTGTATATATACACTAACATATGTGATGGCTGTATTACACGTGTGTATATATACAAGAACATATGTGATGGCTGTATTACACGTGTGTATATACAATAACATATGTGATGGCTGTATTACACGTGTGTATATACAAGAACATATGTGATGGCTATATTACACGTGTATATATACAATAACATATGTGATGGCTGTTTTCCACGTGTGTTTATACAAGAACATATGTGATGGCTATATTACACGTGTATATATACAATAACATATGTGATGGCGGTATTAAACGTGTGTATATACAATAACATATGTGATGGCTGTATTACACGTGTGTATATACAAGAACATATGTGATGGCTGTATTACACGTGTGTATATACAATGACATATGTGATGGCTGTATTACACGTGGGTATATATACAATAACATATGTGATGGCTGTATTACACGTGTGTATATACAATAACATATGTGATGGCTGTATTACACGTGTGTATATACAAGAACATATGTGATGGCTGTATTACACATGTGTGTATATACAAGAACATATGTGATGGCTGTATTACACGTGTGTATATACAATAACATATGTGATGGCTGTATTACACGTGCATATGTACAATAACATATGTGATGGCTGTATAACACGTCTGTATATATACAATAACATATATGATGGCTGTATTACACGTGTGTATATTCAAGAACATATGTGATGGCTGTATTACATGTGTGTATATATACAATAACATATGTGATGGCTGTATTACAAATATGTATATACAATAACATATGTGATGGCTGTATTACACGTGTATATATACAATAACATATGTGATGGCTGTATTACAAGTGTATATATACAATAACATATGTGATGGCTGTATTACACGTGTGTATATACAAGAACATATGTGATGGCTGTATTACATGTGTATAAATACAAGAACATATGTGATGGCTGTATTACACGTGTGTATATACAATAACATATGTGATGGCTGTATTACACGTGTGTATATATACAAGATCATGTGTGATGGCTGTATTACACATGTGTATATATACAATAACATATGTGATGGCTGTATTACACGTGTGTATATACAATAACATATGTGATGGCTGTATTACACGTGTGTATATACAATAACATATGTGATGGCTGTACTACACGTGTGTATATATACAAGAACATATGTGATGGCTGTATTACACGTGTGTATATACAAGAACATATATGATGGCTGTATTACACATGTATATATACAATGACATATGTGATGGCTGTATTACACGTGTGTATATATACAATAACATATGAGATGGCTGTATTACAAGTGTGCATATACAATAACATATGTGATGGCTGTATTACAAGTGTGTATATACAAGAACATATGTAATGGCTGTATTACACGTGTATATATACAAGAACATATATGACGGCTGTATTACAAGTGTGTATATACAATAACATATGTGATGGCTGTATTACAAGTGTGTATATACAAGACCATATATGATGGCTGTATTACACGTGTGTATATATACAATAACATATGTGATGGCTGTATTACACGTTTATATATACAAGAACATATGTGATGGCTGTATTACACCTGTGTATATATTCAGTAACATATGTGATAGCTGTATTACACGTGTGTATATACAAGAACATATGTGATGGCTGTATTACACATGTGTATATATACAATAACATATGTGATGTCTGTATTACACATGTATATATACAAAATAACATATGTGATGGCTGTATTACACGTGTGTATATACAATAAAATATGTGACGGCTGTATTACACGTGTGTATATACAATAACATATGTGATGGCTGTATAACACGTGTGTATATACAATAAAATATGTGATGGCTGTATTACACGTGTGTATATACAATAACATATGTGATGGCTGTATTACACGTGTGTATATACAATAACATATGTGATGGCTGTATTAAAAGTGTATATATACAATAACATATGTGATGGCTGTATTACACGTGTGTATATACAATAACATATGTGATGGCTGCATTACACATGTGTATATACAATAACATATGTGATGGCTGTATTACACGTCTGTATATTTACAATAACATATGATATGGCTGTATTACAAGTGTATATATACAATAACATATGTGATGGCTGTATTACACGTGTGTATATACAAGAACATATGTGATGGCTGTATTACACATGTGTGTATATACAAGAACATATGTGATGGCTGTATTACACGTGTGTATATACAATAACATATGTGATGGCTGTATCACGTGTATTTACAATAACATATGTGATGGCTGTATAACACGTTGTATATACAATAACATATTGATGGCTGTATTACACGTGTGTATATTCAAGAACATATGTGATGGCTGTATTACATGTGTGTATATATACAATAACATATGATGGCTGTATTACAATGTGTATATACAATACATATGTGATGGCTGTATTACACGTGTATATATACAATAACATATGTGATGGCTGTATTACAAGTGTATATATACAATAACATATGTGATGGCTGTATTACACGTGTGTATATACAAGAACATATGTGATGGCTGTATTACATGTGTATATATACAAGAACATATGTGATGGCTGTATTACACGTGTGTATATACAATAACATATGTGATGGCTGTATTACACGTGTGTATATATACAATAACATATGTGATGGCTGTATTACACGTGTGTATATACAAGAACATATGTGATGGCTGTATTACATGTGTGTATATATACAATAACATATGTGATGGCTGTATTACACGTGTGTATATACAATAACATATGTGATGGCTGTATTACACGTGTATATATACAATAACATATGTGATGGCTGTATTACAAGTGTGTATATACAATAACATATGTGATGGCTGTATTACACGTGTGTATATACAATAACATATGTGATGGCTGTATTACACGTGTATATATACAAGAACATATGTGATGGCTGTATTACACGTGTGTATATACAATAACATATGTGATGGCTGTATTACACGTGTGTATATATACAATAACATATGTGATGGCTGTATTACAAGTGTGCATATACAATAACATATGTGATGGCTGTATTACACGTGTATATATACAAGAACATATGTGATGGCTGTATTACAAGTGTGTATATACAATAACATATGTGATGGCTGTATTACAAGTGTGTATATACAAGAACATATGTGATGGCTGTATTACACGTGTGTATATATACAATAACATATGTGATGGCTGTATTACACGTGTGTATATACAATAACATATGTGATGGCTGTATTACACGTGTGTATATACAATAACATATGTGATGGCTGTATTACACGTGTGTATATACAATAACATATGTGATGGCTGTATTACACGTGTGTATATACAATAACATATGTGATGGCTGTATTACACGTGTGTATATACAATAACATATGTGATGGCTGTATTACACGTGTGTATATACAATAACATATGTTATGGCTGTATTACAAGTGTATATATACAAGAACATATATGATGGCTGTATTACAAGTGTGTATATACAATAACATATGTGATGGCTGTATTACACGTGTGTATATACAAGAACATATGTGATGGCTGTATTACACGTGTGTATATATACAATAACATATGTGATGGCTGTATTACACGTGTGTATATACAATAACATATGTGATGGCTGTATTACACGTGTGTATATACAATAACATATGTGATGGCTGTATTACAAGTGTATATATACAATAACATATGTGATGGCTGTATTACACGTGTGTATATACAATAACATATGTGATGGCTGTATTACACATGTGTATATACAATAACATATGTGATGGCTGTATTACACGTGTGTATATATACAATAACATATGATTGGCTGTATTACAAGTGTGTATATACAAGAACATATGTGATGGCTGTATTACACGTGTGTATATATACAATAACATATGTGATGGCTGTATTACACGTGTGTATATACAATAACATATGTGATGGCTGTATTACACGTGTGTATATACAATAACATATGTGATGGCTGTATTACAAGTGTATATATACAATAACATATGTGATGGCTGTATTACACGTGTGTATATACAATAACATATGTGATGGCTGTATTACACGTGTGTATATACAATAACATATGTGATGGCTGTATTACACGTGTGTATATTACAATAACATATGATTTGGCTGTATTACAAGTGTATATATACAATAACATATGTGATGGCTGTATTACACGTGTGTATATACAATAACATATGTGATGGCTGTATTACACGTGTATATATACAATAACATATGTGATGGCTGTATTACACGTGTGTATATATACAATAACATATGTGATGGCTGTATTACACGTGTGTATATACAAGAACATATGTGATGGCTGTATTACACGTGTGTATATATACAATAACATATGTGATGGCTGTATTACAAGTGTATATATACAATAACATATGTGATGGCTGTATTACACGTGTGTATATACAATAACATATGTGATGGCTGTATTACATGTGTATATATACAAGAACATATGTGATGGCTGTATTACACGTGTGTATATACAATAACATATGTGATGGCTGTATTACACGTGTGTATATATACAAGAACATATGTGATGGCTGTATTACACGTGTGTATATATACAATAACATATGTGATGGCTGTATTACACGTGTGTATATACAAGAACATATGTGATGGCTGTATTACATGTGTATATATACAATAACATATGTGATGGCTGTATTACACGTGTGTATATACAATAACATATGTGATGGCTGTATTACACGTGTGTATATACAATAACATATGTGATGGCTGTATTACACGTGTGTATATATACAAGAACATATGTGATGGCTGTATTACACGTGTGTATATACAAGAACATATGTGATGGCTGTATTACACGTGTGTATATACAAGAACATATATGATGGCTGTATTACACATGTATATATACAATAACATATGTGATGGCTGTATTACACGTGTGTATATACAATAACATATGTGATGGCTGTATTACACGTGTGTATATATACAATAACATATGTGATGGCTGTATTACAAGTGTGTATATACAATAACATATGTGATGGCTGTATTACAAGTGTGTATATACAAGAACATATGTGATGGCTGTATTACACGTGTATATATACAAGAACATATATGACGGCTGTATTACAAGTGTATATATACAATAACATATGTGATGGCTGTATTACAAGTGTGTATATACAAGAACATATGTGATGGCTGTATTACACGTGTGTATATATACAATAACATATGTGATGGCTGTATTACACGTTTATATATACAAGAACATATGTGATGGCTGTATTACACGTGTGTATATATACAATAACATATGTGATGGCTGTATTACACGTGTGTATATACAAGAACATATGTGATGGCTGTATTACACATGTGTGTATATACAAGAACATATGTGATGGCTGTATTACACGTGTGTATATACAATAACATATGTGATGGCTGTATTACACGTCTGTATATATACAATAACATATGTGATGGCTGTATTACACGTGTGTATATTCAATAACATATGTGATGGCTGTATTACATGTGTGTATATATACAATAACATATGTGATGGCTGTATTACAAGTGTGTATATACAATAACATATGTGATGGCTGTATTACACGTGTATATATACAATAACATATGTGATGGCTGTATTACAAGTGTATATATACAATAACATATGTGATGGCTGTATTACACGTGTGTATATACAAGAACATATGTGATGGCTGTATTACATGTGTATATATACAATAACATATGTGATGGCTGTATTACACGTGTGTATATACAATAACATATGTGATGGCTGTATTACACGTGGTATATATACAAGAACATATGTGATGGCTGTATTACACGTGTGTATATATACAAGAACATATGTGATGGCTGTATTACACGTGTGTATATACAAGAACATATGTGATGGCTGTATTACATGTGTATATATACAATAACATATGTGATGGCTGTATTACACGTGTGTATATACAATAACATATGTGATGGCTGTATTACACGTGTGTATATACAATAACATATGTGATGGCTGTATTACACGTGTGTATATATACAAGAACATATGTGATGGCTGTATTACACGTGTGTATATACAAGAACATATGTGATGGCTGTATTACACGTGTGTATATACAAGAACATATGTGATGGCTGTATTACACGTGTATATATACAATAACATATGTGATGGCTGTATTACACGTGTGTATATACAATAACATATGTGATGGCTGTATTACACGTGTGTATATATACAATAACATATGTGATGGCTGTATTACAAGTGTGTATATACAATAACATATGTGATGGCTGTATTACACGTGTGTATATACAATAACATATGTGATGGCTGTATTACACGTGTATATATACAATAACATATGTGATGGCTGTATTACACGTGTGTATATACAATAACATATGTGATGGCTGTATTACACGTGTATATATACAATAACATATGTGATGGCTGTATTACACGTGTGTATATACAATAACATATGTGATGGCTGTATTACACGTGTGTATATACAATAACATATGTGATGGCTGTATTACACGTGTGTATATATACAATAACATATGTGATGGCTGTATTACACGTGTATATATACAATAACATATGTGATGGCTGTATTACACGTGTGTATATACAATAACATATGTGATGGCTGTATTACACGTGTGTATATACAATAACATATGTGATGGCTGTATTACACGTGTGTATATACAATAACATATGTGATGGCTGTATTACACGTGTGTATATACAATAACATATGTGATGGCTGTATTACACGTGTGTATATACAATAACATATGTGATGGCTGTATTACACGTGTGTATATACAATAACATATGTGATGGCTGTATTACACGTGTGTATATATACAATAACATGTGATGGCTGTATTACAGTGTGTATATATACAATAACATATGTGATGGCTGTATTACACGTGTGTATATACAATAACATATGTGATGGCTGTATTACACGTGTATATATACAATAACATATGTGATGGCTGTATTACACGTGTGTATATACAATAACATATGTGATGGCTGTATTACACGTGTGTATATACAATAACATATGTGATGGCTGTATTACACGTGTATATATACAATAACTGTGATGGCTGTATAACACGTGTGTATATATACAATAACATATGTGATGGCTGTATTACACGTGTGTATATACAAGAACATATGTGATGGCTGTATTACATGTGTGTATATATACAATAACATATGTGATGGCTGTATTACAAGTGTATATATACAATAACATATGTGATGGCTGTATTACACGTGTGTATATACAAGAACATATGTGATGGCTGTATTACACGTGTGTTATATACAAGAACATATGTGATGGCTGTATTACACGTGTGTATATACAATAACATATGTGATGGCTGTATTACACGTGTGTATATATACAAGAACATATGTGATGGCTGTATTACACGTGTGTATATATACAATAACATATGTGATGGCTGTATTACACGTGTGTATATACAATAACATATGTGATGGCTGTATTACACGTGTGTATATACAATAACATATGTGATGGCTGTATTACACGTGTGTATATACAATAACATATGTGATGGCTGTATTACACGTGTGTATATACAATAACATATGTGATGGCTGTATTACACATGTGTGTATATACAAGAACATATGTGATGGCTGTATTACACGTGTGTATATACAATAACATAAATATGTGATGGCTGTATTACAAGTGTGTATATACAATAACATATGTGATGGCTGTATTACACGTGTATATGTACAATAACATATGTGATGGCTGTATAACACGTGTGTATATATACAATAACATATGTGATGGCTGTATTACACGTGTGTATATTCAAGAACATATGTGATGGCTGTATTACATGTGTGTATATATACAATAACATATGATATGGCTGTATTACAAGTGTATATATACAATAACATATGTGATGGCTGTATTACACGTGTGTATATACAAGAACATATGTGATGGCTGTATTACACGTGTGTGTATATACAAGAACATATGTGATGGCTGTATTACACGTGTGTAATATACAATAACATATGTGATGGCTGTATTACACGTGTGTATATATACAAGATCATGTGTGATGGCTGTATTACACGTGTGTATATATACAATAACATATGTGATGGCTGTATTACACGTGTGTATATACAATAACATATATGATGGCTGTATTACACGTGTGTATATACAATAACATATGTGATGGCTGTATTAAAAGTGTATATATACAATAACATATGTGATGGCTGTATTACACGTGTGTATATACAATAACATATGTGATGGCTGCATTACACATGTGTATATACAATAACATATGTGATGGCTGTATTACACGTGTGTATATATACAATAACATATAATATGGCTGTATTACAAGTGTATATATACAATAACATATGTGATGGCTGTATTACACGTGTGTATATACAAGAACATATGTGATGCTGTATTACACATGTGTGTATAATCAAGAACATATGTGATGGCTGTATTACACGTGTGTATATACAATAACATATGTGATGGCTGTATTACAAGTGTATATATACAATAACATATGTGATGGCTGTATTACACGTGTGTATATACAATAACATATGTGATGGCTGTATTACACGTGTGTATATATCAATAACATATGTGATGGCTGTATTACACGTGTGTATATATACAATAACATATGTGATGGCTGTATTACACGTGTGTATATACAATAACATATGTGATGGCTGTATTACACGTGTGTATATACAATAACATATGTGATGGCTGTATTACACGTGTGTATATACAATAACATATGTGATGGCTGTATTACACGTGTGTATATACAATAACATATGTGATGGCTGTATTACAAGTGTGTATATACAATAACATATGTGATGGCTGTATTACACGTGTATATATACAATAACATATGTGATGGCTGTATTACACGTGTGTATATATACAATAACATATGTGATGGCTGTATTACACGTGTGTATATATACAATAACATATGTGATGGCTGTATTACAAGTGTGTATATACAATAACATATGTGATGGCTGTATTACACGTGTGTATATACAATAACATATGTGATGGCTGTATTACACGTGTGTATATACAATAACATATGTGATGGCTGTATTACACGTGTGTATATATACAATAACATATGTGATGGCTGTATTACACGTGTATATATACAATAACATATGTGATGGCTGTATTACACGTGTGTATATATACAATAACATATGTGATGGCTGTATTACACGTGTGTATATATACAATAACATATGTGATGGCTGTATTACACGTGTGTATATATACAATAACATATGTGATGGCTGTATTACACGTGTGTATATATACAATAACATATGTGATGGCTGTATTACACGTGTGTATATATACAATAACATATGTGATGGCTGTATTACACGTTGTATATATACAATAACATATGTGATGGCTGTATTACAAGTGTGTA
>CM026402.1:77772125-77798764 GCA_014843695.1 Archivesica marissinica | reverse complement strand
GGCATATCATATATCACTCCGGAATATCGGCAGCATAAACCCATAGGCATATCATATATCACTCCGGAATATCAGCAGCATAAGCCCATAGGCATAATCATATATCACTCCAGAATATCGGCAACATAAGCTCGCATGCATATCATATATCACTCTGGAATATCTGCAGCTTTAACTCATAGGCATAATCGTATATCACTCGGGAATATCGGCAGCATACGCCCATAGACATAATCATATATCACTCGGGAATATCGGCAGCATAAGCCCATAGGCATATCATATATCACTCCGGAATATCGGCAGCATAATCCCATAGGCATATCATATATCACTCCGGAATATCGACAGCATAAGCCCATAGGCATATCATATATCACTCCGGAATATCGGCAGCATAAGCCCATAGGCATATCCTATATCACTCCGGAATATCGGCAGCATAAGCCCATAGGCATACTCATATATCACTCCGGAATATCGGCAGCATAAGACCATAGGCATACCATATATCACCCCGTAATATCGGAATCATACGCCCATAGGCATATTATATATCACTCCGTAATATCGGAAGCATAAGCCTATAGGCATATCATATATCACTCCGGAATATCGGCAGCATAAGCCCATATGCATATCATATATCACTCCGGAATATCGGCAGCATAAGCCCATATGCATATCATATATCACTCCGGAATATCGGCAGCATAAGCGCATAGGCATATCATATATCACACCGGAATATCGGCAGCATAAGCCCACAGGTATATCATATATCTCTCCGGAAGATCGGCATCATAAGCCCATAGGCATATCATATATCACTCCGGAAGTTAGGCATCATTAGCCCATAGGCATATTATATATCACTCCGCAATATCGGAGGCATAACCCCACATGCATATCATATATCACTCGGGAATATAGGCAGCATAAACCCATAGGCATATCATATATCACTCCGGGATATTGGCAGCATAAGCCCATAGGCATATAATATACCACTCCGGAATATCGGCAGCATAAGCCAATAGGCATATCATATATCACTCCGGAATATCGGAAACATAAGCCCATAGGCAAACTCATATATCACTCCGGAATATCGGCAGCATAAGCCCATAGGCATATCATATATCACTCCGGAATATCGGCAGCATAAGCCCATATGCATATCATATATCACTCCGGAATATCGGCAGCATAAGCCCATAGGCATATCATATATCACTACGGAATATCGGCAGCATAAGCCCATAGGCATAATCATATATCACTCCGGAATATCGGCATCATAAGCCCATATGCATATCATATATCACTCCGGAATATCGGCAGCATAAACCCATATGCATATTATATATCACTCTGTAATATCGGCAGCATAAGCCCATAGGCATAATCATATATCACTCCAGAATATCGGCAACATAAGCTCGCATGCATATCATTTATCACTCTGGAATATCGGCAGCATAAGCCCATAGACATAATTATATATCACTCGGGAATATCGGCAGCATAAGCCCATAGGCATATCATATATCACTCCGGAATATCGGAAGCATAAACCCATAGGCATATTCATATATCACTCCGGAATATCGGCAGCATAAGCCCATAGGCATATCATATATCACTCCGTAATATCGGCAGCATAAGCCCATAGGCATATCATATATCACTCCGGAATATCGACAGCATAAGCCCATAGGCATAATCATATATCACTCCGGAATATCGGCAGCATAAGCCCATAGGCATATCATATATCACTCCGGAATATCGGCAGCATAAGCCCATAGGCATATCATATATCACTCCGGAATATCGGCAGCATAAGCCCATAGTCATATCATATATCACTCCGGAATATCGGCAGCATAAGCCCATAGGCATATCATATATCACTCCGGAATATCGGCAGCATAAGCCCATAGGCATACATATATCACTCCGGAATATCGCAGCATAAGCCCATAGGCATATCATATATCACTCCGGAATATCGGCAGCATAAGCCCATAGGCATATCATATATCACTCCGGAATATCGGCAGCATAAGCCCATAGGCATATCATATATCACTCCGGAATATCGGCAGCATAAGCCCATAGGCATATCATATATCACTCCGGAATATCGGCAGCATAAGCCCATAGGCATATCATATATCACTCCGGAATATCGGCAGCATAAGCCCATAGGCATATCATATATCACTCCGGAATATCGGCAGCATAAGCCCATAGGCATATCATATATCACTCCGGAATATCGGCAGCATAAGCCCATAGGCATATCATATATCACTCCGGAATATCGGCAGCATAAGCCCATAGGCATATCATATATCACTCCGGAATATCGGCAGCATAAGCCCATAGGCATAATCATATATCACTCCGGAATATCGGCAGCATAAGCCCATAGGCATATCATATATCACTCCGGAATATCGGAAGCATAAGCCCATAGGCATATCATATATCACTCCGGAATATCGGCAGCATAAGCCCATAGGCATATCATATATCACTCCGGAATATCGGCAGCATAAGCCCATAGGCATATCATATATCACTCCGGAATATCGGCAGCATAAGCCCATAGGCATAATCATATATCACTCGGAATATCGGCAGCATAAGCCCATAGGCATATCATATATCACTCAGAATATCGGCAGCATAAGCCCATAGGCATATCATATATCACTCCGGAATATCGGCAGCATAAGCCCATAGGTATATCATATATCACTCCGGAATATCGGCAGCATAAGCCCATAGTCATATTATATATCACTCCTAATATCGGCAGCATAAGCCCATAGGCATATCATATATCACTCCGGAATATAGGCAGCATAAGCCCATAGGCATATCATATATCACTCCGGAATATCGGCAGCATAAGCCCATAGGCATATCATATATCACTCCGGAATATCGGCAGCATAAGCCCATAGGCATATCATATATCACTCCGGAATATCGGCAGCATAAGCCCATATGCATATCATATATCACTCCGGAATATCGGCAGCATAAGCCCATAGGCATATCATATATCACTCCGGAATATCGGCAGCATAAGCCCATAGGCATATCATATATCACTCCGGAATATCGGCAGCATAAGCCCATAGGCATATCATATATCACTCCGGAATATCGGCAGCATAAGCCCATAGGCATATCATATATCACTCCGGAATATCGGCAGCATAAGCCCATAGGCATATCATATATCACTCCGGAATATCGGCAGCATAAGCCCATAGGCATATCATATATCACTCCGGAATATCGGCAGCATAAGCCCATAGGCATATCATATATCACTCCGGAATATCGGCAGCATAAGCCCATAGGCATATCATATATCACTCCGGAATATCGGCAGCATAAGCCCATATGCATAATCATATATCACTCCGGAATATCGGCAGCATAAGCCCATAGGCATATCATATATCAATCCGGAATATCGGAAGCATACACCCATAGACATATCATATATCACTCCGGAATATCGGCAGCATAAGACCATAGGCATACCATATATCACCCCGTAATATCGGAATCATACGCACATAGACATATCATATATCACTCCGGAAGATCGGCAGCATAAGACCATAGGCATATCATATATCACTCCGGAATATCGGCAGCATAAGCCCATATGCATATCATATATCACTCCGGAATATCGGCAGCATAAGCCCATATGCATATCATATATCACTCCGGAAGATCGGCAGCATAAGCGCGTAGGCATATCATATATCACACCGGAATATCGGCAGCATAAGCCCATAGGTATATCATATATCACTCCGGAAGATCGGCATCATAAGCCCATAGGCATATCATATATCACTCCGGAAGTTAGGCATCATTAGCCCATAGGCATATTATATATCACTCCGCAATATCGGAGGCATAACCCCACATGCATATCATATATCACTCGGGAATATCGGCAGCATAAACCCATAGGCATATCATATATCACTCCGGAATATCGGCAGCATAAGCCCATAGGCATATAATATATCACTCCGGAATATCGGCAGCATAAGCCCATAGGCATATCATATATCACTCCGGAATATCGGAAGCATAAGCCCATAGGCATATCATATATCACTCCGGAATATCGGCAGCATAAGCCCATAGGCATATCATATATCACTCCGGAATATCGGCAGCATAAGCCCATAGGCATATCATATATCACTCCGGAATATCGGCAGCATAAGCCCATAGGCATATCATATATCACTCCGGAATATCGGCAGCATAAGCCCATAGGCATATCATATATCACTCCGGAATATCGGCAGCATAAGCCCATAGGCATATCATATATCACTCCGGAATATCGGCAGCATAAGCCCATAGGCATAATCATATATCACTCCGGAATATCGGCAGCATAAGCCCATAGGCATATCATATATCACTCCGGAATATCGGCAGCATAAGACCATAGGTATATCATATATCACTCCGGAATATCGGCAGCATAAGCCCATAGGCATATTATATATCACTCCGGAATATCGGAAGCATAAGCCCATAGGCATATCATATATCACTCCGGAAGATCGGCAGCATAAGCCCATAGGCATATCATATATCACTCCGGAATATCGGCAGCATAAGCCCATATGCATATCATATATCACTCCGGAATATCGGCAGCATAAACCCATAGGCATATCATATATCACTCCGGAATATCGGCAGCATAAGCCCATAGGCATAATCATATATCACTCCAGAATATCGGCAACATAAGCTCGCATGCATATCATATATAACTCTGGAATATCTGCAGCATTAACTCATAGGCATAATCGTATATCACTCGGGAATATCGGCAGCATAAGCCCATAGACATAATCATATATCACTCGGGAATATCGGCAGCATAAGCCCATAGGCATATCATATATCACTCCGGAATATCGACAGCATAAGCCCATAGGCATAATCATATATCACTCCGGAATATCGGCAGCATAAGCCCATAGGCATATCATATATCACTCCGGAATATCGGCAGCATAAGCCCATAGGCATATCCTATATCACTCCGGAATATCGGCAGCATAAGCCCATAGCCATATCATATATCACTCCGGAATATCGGCAGCATAAGCCCATAGGCATATCCTATATCACTCCGGAATATCGGCAGCATAAGCCCATAGGCATAATCATATATCACTCCGGAATATCGGAAGCATACACCCATAGATATATCATATATCACTCCGGAATATCGGCAGCATAAGACAATAGGCATACTATATATCACCCCGTAATATCGGAATCATACGCCCATAGACATATCATATATCACTCCGGAATATCGGCAGTATAAGCCCATAGGCATATTATATATCACTCCGTAATATCGGAAGCATAAGCCTATAGGCATATAATATATCACTCCGGAAGATCGGCAGCATAAGACCATAGGCATATCATATATCACTCATGAATATCGGCAGCATAAGCCCATATGCATATCATATATCACTCCGGAATATCGGCAGCATAAGCCCATATGCATATCATATATCACTCTGGAAGATCGGCAGCATAAGCGCGTAGGCATATCATATATCACACCGGAATATCGGCAGCATAAGCCCACAGGTATATCATATATCACTCCGGAAGATCGGCATCATAAGCCCATAGGCATATCATATATCACTCCGGAAGTTAGGCATCATTAGCCCATAGGCATATTATATATCACTCCGCAATATCGGAGGCATAACCCCACATGCATATCATATATCACTCAGGAATATCGGCAGCATAAACCCATAGGCATATAATATATCACTCCGGAATATCGGCAGCATAAGCCAATAGGCATATCATATATCACTCCGGAATATCGGAAGCATAAGCCCATAGGTAAAATCATATATCACTCCGGAATATCGGCAGCATAAGCCCATAGGCATATCATATATCACTCCGGAATATCGGCAGCATAAGCCCATAGGCATATCATATATCACTCCGGAATATCGGCAGCATAAGCCCATAGGCATATCATATATCACTCCGGAATATCGGCAGCATAAGCCCATAGGCATAATCATATATCACTCCGGAATATCGGCAGCATAAGCCCATAGGCATATCATATATCACTCCGGAATATCGGCAGCATAAGCCCATAGGCATATCATATATCACTCCGGAATATCGGCAGCATAAGCCCATAGGCATAATCATATATCACTCCGGAATATCGGAAGCATACACCCATAGACATATCATATATCACTCCGGAATATCGGCAGCATAAGACCATAGGCATACTATATATCACCCCGTAATATCGGAATCATACGCCCATAGACATATCATATATCACTCCGGAATATCGACAGTATAAGCCCATAGGCATATCATATATCACTTCGGAAGATCGGCAGCATAAGCCCATAGGCATATTATATATCACTCCGGACTATCGGAAGCATAAGCCTATAGGCATATCATATATCACTCCGGAAGATCGGCAGCATAAGACCATAGGCATATCATATATCACTCCGGAATATCGGCAGCATAAGCCCATATGCATATCATATATCACTCCGGAATATCGGCAGCATAAGCCCATATGCATATCATATATCACTCCGGAAGATCGGCAGCATAAGCGCGTAGGCATATCATATATCACACCGGAATATCGGCAGCATAAGCCCACAGGTATATCATATATCACTCCGGAAGATCGGCATCATAAGCCCATAGGCATATCATATATCACTCCGGAAGTTAGGCATCATTAGCCCATAGGCATATTATATATCACTCCGCAATATCGGAGGCATAACCCCACATGCATATCATATATCACTCGGGAATATAGGCAGCATAAACCCATAGGCATATCATATATCACTCCGGGATATTGGCAGCATAAGCCCATAGGCATATAATATATCACTCCGGAATATCGGCAGCATAAGCCAATAGGCATATCATATATCACTCCGGAATATCGGAAACATAAGCCCATAGGCAAACTCATATATCACTCCGGAATATCGGCAGCATAAGCCCATAGGCATATCATATATCACTCCGGAATATCGGCAGCATAAGCCCATAGGCATATCATATATCACTCCGGAATATCGGCAGCATAAGCCCATAGGCATAATCATATATCACTCCGGAATATCGGCAGCATAAGCCCATAGGCATATCATATATCACTCCGGAATATCGGCAGCATAAGCCCATAGACATAATCATATATCACTCCGGATATCGGCAGCAATAAGACCATAGGCATACCTATATCACCCCGTAATATCGGAAACATAAGCCATAGACATATCAATATCACTCCGGAAAGATCGGCAGAAAAAACCAATAGGCAATCATATATCACTCCGGAATATCGGCGCATAAGCCCATATGCATATCCATATATCACTCCGGAACATATCGAATAAGCCCATATGCATATCATAAATATCACTCCAGAAAAAACAAACCCAAAAAAACACCCCGATCGGCAGCATAAGCAATAGGCCATATATATATCAACACCGGAATATCGGCAGCAAAAAGCCCCAGGCATATATATATCACTCCGGAATATCGGCATCAAATAAGCCCATAGGCATAATCATACTACACTCCCGAATACCGGCATCATAAAGCCAATAGGCATATTATATATCACTCCGCAATATCGGAGGCATAACCCCACATGCATATCATATATCACTCCGGAATATCAGCAGCATAAGCCCATAGGCATAATCATATATCACTCCTTAATATCTGCAGCATAAGCTCACATGCATATCATATATCACTCTGGAATATCGGCAGCATCAGCTCATAGGCATAATCATATATCACTCGTGAATATCGGCAACATAAGCTCACATGCATATCATATATCACTCTGGAATATCGGCAGCATAAGCCCATAGGCATACCATATATCACTCCGGAATAGCGGCAGCATAAGCCCATAGGCATAATCATATATTACTCCGGAATATCGGCAGCATAAACCCATAGGCCTAGGTATATCATATATCACTCCGGAATATCGGCAGCATAAGCCCATAGGCATATCATATATCACTCCGGAAGATCGGCAGCATAAGCCCATAGGCATATCATATATCACTCCGGAATATAGGCAGCATTAGCCCATAGGCATATCATATATCACTCCGGAATATCGGCAGCATAAGCCCATAGGCATATCATATATCACTCCGGAATATCGGCAGCATAAGCCCATAGGCATATAATATATCACTCCGGAATATCGGAATCATAAGCCATAGGCATATCATATATCACTCCGGAATATCGGAAGAATAAGCCCATAGGCAAAATCTAATCACTCCGGAATATCGGCAGCATAAGCCATAGGCATATCATATATAACTCCGGAATATCGGCAGCATAAGCCCATAGGATATCATATATCACTCCGGAATATCGGAGCATAACCCATAGGCATATCATATATCACTCCGGAAGATCGGACAGCATAAGCAATAGGCATATCATATATCACTCCGGAATATCGGCAGCATAAGCCCATATGCATATCATATACACACCAGGAATATCGGAATCATAAGCCCATAGGCATATCATATACACTCGGAATATCGGCAGCATAAGCCCATAGGCATATCATATATCACTCCGGAATATCGGCAGCATAAGCCATAGGATATATATATCACCCGGAATATCGGCAGCATAAGCCATAGGAATATCATATATCACTCCGGAATATCGGAAGCATAAACCCATAGGCATATCATATATCACTCCGGAATATCGACAGCATAAGCACATAGGCATATCATATATCACTCCGGAATATCGGCAGCATAAGCCCATATGCATATCATATATCACTCCGGAATATCGGCAGCATAAGCCCATAGGCATATCATATATCACTCAGGAATATCGGCAGCATAAGCCCATAGGCATATCATAATCACTACGGAATATCGGCAGCATAAGCCCATAGGCATAATCATATATCACTCCGGAATATCGGCAGCATAAGCCCATAGGCATATCATATATCACTCCGGAATATCGGCAGCATAAGCCCATAGGCATAATCATATATCACTCCGGAATATCGGCAGCATAAGCCCATAGGCATATCATATATCACTCCGGAATATCGGAAGCATAAGCCCATAGGCATATCATATATCACTCCGGAATATCTGCAGCATAAACCCATAGGCATATCATATATCACTCCGGAATATCGGCAGCATAAGCCCATAGGCATATCATATATCACTCCGGAATATCGGCAGCATAAGCCCATAGGCATATTATATATCACTCCAGAATATAGGAAGCATAAGCCCATAGGCATATCATATATCACTCCGGAATATCGGCAGCATAAGCCCATAGGCATATTATATATCACTCCGGAATATCGGCAGCATAAGCCCATAGGCATATCATATATCACTCCGGAATATCGGCAGCATAAGCCCATAGGCATAATCATATATCACTCCGGAATATCGGCAGCATAAGCCCATAGGCATATCATATATCACTCCGGAATATCGGCAGCATAAGCCCATAGGCATATCATATATCACTCCGGAATATCGGCAGCATAAGCCCATAGGCATATCATATATCACTCCGGAATATCGGCAGCATAAGCCCATAGGCATATCATATATCACTCCGGAATATCGGCAGCATAAGCCCATAGGCATAATCATATATCACTCCAGAATATCGGCAACATAAGCCCGCATGCATATCATATATCACTCTGGAATATCGGCAGCATAAGCCCATAGACATAATCATATATCACTCGGGAATATCGGCAGCATAAGCCCATAGGCATATCATATATCACTCCGGAATATCGGCAGCATAAGCCCATAGGCATATCATATATCACTCCGGAATATCGACAGCATAAGCCCATAGGCATAATCATATATCACTCCGGAATATCGGCAGCATAAGCCCATAGGCATATCATATATCACTCCGGAATATCGGCAGCATAAGCCCATAGGCATATCATATATCACTCTGGAATATCGGCAGCATAAGCCCATAGACATAATCATATATCACTCCGGAATATCGGCAGCATAATTCCATAGGCATATCATATATCACTCCGGAATATCGGCAGCATAAGCCCATAGGCATATCATATATCACTCCGGAATATCGGCAGCATAAGCCTATAGGCATATCATATATCACTCCGGAATATCGGAATCATAAGCCCATAGGCATATCATATATCACTCCGGAAGATCGGCAGCATAAGCCCATAGGCATATCATATATCACTCCGGAATATCGGCAGCATAAGCCCATAGGTATATCATATATTACTCCGGAATATCGGCAGCATAAGCCCATAGGCATATTATATATCACTCCGGAATATCGGAAGCATAAACCCATAGGCATATCATATATCACTCCGGAAGATCGACAGCATAAGCACATAGGCATATCATATATCACTCCGGAATATCGGCAGCATAAGCCCATATGCATATCATATATCACTCCGGAATATCGGCAGCATAAGCCCATATGCATATCATATATCACTCCGGAATATCGGCAGCATACGCCCATAGGCATACCATATATCACTCCGGAATATCGGCAGCATAAGCCCATAGGCATAATCATATATCACTTCGGAAGATCGGAAGCATAAGCCCATAGGCATATCATATATCACTCCGGAATATCGGCAGCATAAGCCCATAAGCATATCATATATCACTCCGGAATATCGGCAGCATAAACCCATAGGCATAATCATATATCACTTCGGAAGATCGGAAGAATATAGATAACAATAGTTTGAAATGCACATCCCCGGTGGGACAATATGGCAAAATCACATCACTCCGGATATCGGAAGCATAATAAAGCCCATAATTTCATATATCACTCCGGAAAATCGGGAGCCCTTACTCCGGATATCGGAAACATAAAACAACGAACTCCGAAAGTATTTTGCTATACAAATACAATACTTACTTGATATGTTAACTTACTCATCTAATAGTAGATAAAAACATTCGTGTACACTGCAGTGGCATTGCTATTACCTACATAAAAGTTATAGAGGGATAAAAAACACTGTTTCGGTAAAGTATGAAACATCGGTGTTGGATACCACAGTTGAATAGTCCTATATCCATTATTGAAATACTATGAGATAATATTTAGTGTCTAGTGGACACGTGATGGATCAACACAACTAAATGACGACGTCACACGTCATGGTCATTTTATACTGTGTCCAGTTGGTCCCTTCCCGTTTTTATGCCAGCCACGATGTGTATTGGTTGTGCTCCGTTATTGTGTTACGACTTGTTTTCTGCAAATAAAAAGAACACACACGGAAGAAAAACTGTAATAATACATGACAATGACACGTAATTATGGGTGAGGAGGGAGGGTTTTCAAATACCTAACCTTCCCTGTTGAAATTTGAATGTAAGAGAGAATAACATATTACATCATGACTATGACGAGGCATTCATGCTCGACAACTCTGATTTATATTAGTTCTACACTATGCCTCACGGGTAGTATCCCTTGGTGACAATTTCATTAATTTAAAGACAAGCTTGAAATGAATAGACTTATATACATGAATATGTTGTCGTATAATATACAGGTATATGTCGTATTATATACATGTATATGTTGTCGTATAATATACAGGTATATGTCGTATTATATACAGGTATATGTCGTAGTATGTACATGCATATGTTGTCGTATAATATACAGGTATATGTCGTATTACATACATGTATATGTTGTCATATTATATACAGGTATATGTCGTATTATATACAGGTATATGTTGTCGTATTATATACAGGTATATGTCGTATTATATACAGGTATATGTTGTCGTATAATATACAGGTATATGTCGTATTACATACAGGTATATGTTGTCGTATTATATACAGGTATATGTTGTCGTATTATATACATGTATATGTTGTCGTATTATATACATGTATATGTTGTCGTATTATATACAAGTATATGTTGTCGTATTATATACAGGTATATATTGTCGTATTATATACATGTATAGATTGTCGTATTATATACATGTATATGTTGTCGTATTATATACATGTATAGATTGTCGTATTATATACATGTATATGTTGTCGTATTATATACAGGTATATGTTGTCGTATTATACACAGGTATATGTTGTCGTATTATATACAGGTATATGTCGTATTATATACTGGTATATGTTGTCGTATTATATACATGTATATGTTGTCGTTATATATACATGTATATTTTGTCGTATTATATACATGTATAGATTGTCGTATTATATACATGTATATGTTGTCGTATTATATACAGGTATATGTTGTCGTATTATATACATGTATATGTTGTCGTATTATATACATGTATATGTTGTCGTATTATATACATGTATAGATTGTCGTATTATATACATGTATATGTTGTTGTATTATATACAGGTATACGTGTATTATATACAGGTATAGTTGTCGTATTATATACAGGTATATGTTGTCGTATTATATACATGTATATGTTGTCGTATTATATACATGTATATGTTGTCGTATTATATACAGGTATATATTGTCATATTATATACATGTATATATTGTCGTATTATATACATGTATATGTTGTCGTATTATATACAGGTATATGTTGTCGTATTATATACAGGTATAGCTGTCGTATTATATACATGTATATGTCGTATTATATACAGGTATATGTTGTCGTATTATATACATGTATAGCTGTCATATTATATACATGTATAGCTGTCGTATTATATACATGTATATCTGTCGTATTATATACAGGTATAGCTGTCGTATTATATACATGTATATGTCGTATTATATACATGTATATGTCGTATTATATACATGTATATGTTGTCGTATTATATACATGTATAGGTCGTATTATATACAGGTATATGGTGTCGTATTATATACAGGTATATGTTGTCGTATTATATACAGGTATATGTTGTCGTATTATATACATGTATAGCTGTCGTATTATATACAGGTCTATGTCGTATTATATACATGTATATGTTGTCGTATTATATACATGTATAGCTGTCGTATTATATACAAGTATAGCTGTCGTATTATATACATGTATATGTCGTATTATATACATGTATTTGTCGTATTATATACAGGTGTAGCTGTCGTATTATATACATGTATATGTTTTCGTATTATATACAGGTGTAGTTGTCGTATTATATACATGTATATGTCGTATTATATACATGTATAGCTGTCGTATTATATACATGTATAGTTGTCGTATTATATACAGGTATAGTTGTCGTATTATATACATGTGTATGCTGTCGTATTATATACATGTATAGGTGTCGTATTATATACAAGTGTAGCTGTCGTATTATATACATGTATATGTTGTCGTATTATATACATGTATATGTCGTATTATATACAGGTATATGTCGTATTATATGCATGTATATGTTGTCGTATTATATACAGATATATGTCGTATGATATGCAGGTATATGTTGTCGTATTATATACAGGTATATGTTGTCGTATTGTGTAAATATATATGATGTCGCATATGTTATATGTCGTATTATATACATGTATATTTACTCTTATATAGATGTATATGTTGTCGTATTATATGCATGTATATGTTGTCGTATTATATACATGTATATGTTGTCGTATAATATATAGGTATGTGTCGTATTATATACAGGTATATGTCGTATTATGTACATGCATATGTTGTCGTATAATATACAGGTATATGTCGTATTATATACAGGTATATGTTGTCGTATAATATACAGGTATATGTCGTATTACATACAGGTATATGTTGTCGTATTATATACAGGTATATGTTGTCGTATTATATACAGGTATATGTTGTCGTATTATTTACATATATATGTTGTCGTATTATATACAGGTATATATTGTCATATTATATACATGTATATGTTGTCGTATTATATACATGTATATGTTGTCGTATTATATACAGGTATAGATTGTCGTATTATATACATGTATAGAGTGTCGTAATATATACATGTATAGATTGTCGTATTATATACATGTATAGAGTGTCGTATTATATACATGTATATGTTGTCGTATTATATACAGGTATATGTTGTCGTATTATATACAGGTATATGATGTCTTATTATGTAAATATATATGTTGTCGTATTATATACATGTATATGTTGTCGTATTATATACATGTATATGTCGTATTATATACATGTATATGTTGTCGTATTATATACATGTATATGTCGTATTTAATACATGTATATGTTGTCGTATTATATGTTGTCGTATTATATACATGTATATGTTGTCGTATTATATACATGTATATTTTGTCGTATTATATACATGTATAGATTGTCGTATTATATACAGGTATATGTTGTCGTATTATATACATGTATAATTTGTCGTATTATATACATGTATAGAGTGTCGTATTATATACAGGTATATGTTGACGTATTATATACAGGTATATGTCGTATTATATACATGTATATGTTGTCGTATTATATACAGGTATATGTTGTCGTATTATATACAGGTATATGTTGTCGTATTATATACATGTATATGGTGTCGTATTATATACAAGTATATGTTGTCGTATTATATACAGGTCTATGTCGTATTATATACAGGTATTTGTCGTATTATATACAGGTGTATGTCGTATTATATACATGTATATGTTGTCGTATTATATACAGGTATATGTTGTCGTATTATATACAGGTATATGTTGTCGTATTATATACAGGTGTATGTTGTCGTATTATATACATGTATATGTTGTCGTATTATATACAAGTATATGTTGTCGTATTATATACAGGTATATGTCGTATTATGTACAGGTATTTGTCGTATTATATACAAGTGTAGCTGTCGTATTATATACATGTATAGCTGTCGTATTATATACATGTATATTTCTATTATATACATGTATAGTTGTGTATTATATACATGTACTAGCTGTGTATTATATACACGTATATGTGTATTATATGCATGTATAGCTGTGTATTATATACACGTATAGCTGTGTATTAATATATAGATGTCGTATTATATACAGTTATATGTCGTATTATATACATGTATATTTCGTATTATATACATGTATAGTTGTGTATTATATGCATGTACTAGCTGTCGTATTATATACAGGTATATGTCGTATTATATGCATGTATAGCTGTCGTATTATATACAGGTATAGCTGTCGTATTGTGTAAATATATATGATGTCGCATTCTATACAGTTATATGTCGTATTATATACATGTATATTTCCTCTTATATAGATGTATAGTTGTCGTATTATATGCATGTATAGCTGTCGTATTATATACATGTATAGCTGTCGTATAATATACAGTATGTGTCAAAACTAGCTGTGTATTATATACATGCATAGCTGTGTATTATATACATGTGACTAGCTGTGTATTATATACATGTGACTAGTTGTGTATTATATACATGTGACTAG
The DNA here is from genome assembly GCA_014843695.1 of Archivesica marissinica. Classification (NCBI taxonomy): domain Eukaryota; kingdom Metazoa; phylum Mollusca; class Bivalvia; order Venerida; family Vesicomyidae; genus Archivesica; species Archivesica marissinica. The sequence goes on along the minus strand of CM026402.1, from coordinate 77,783,035 downwards.
CTGTGTATTATATACATGTGACTAGCTGTGTATTATATACATGTGACTAGCTGTGTATTATATACATGTGACTAGCTGTGTATTATATACATGTGACTAGCTGTGTATTATATACATGTGACTAGCTGTGTATTATATACATGTATAGCTGTGTATTATATACATGTGACTAGCTGTGTATTATATACATGTGACTAGCTGTGTATTATATACATGTATAGCTGTGTATTATATACAGGCATAGATTGTCGTATTATATACATGTGACTACTTGTCGTATTATATACATGTATAGCTGTGTATTATATACATGTATAGAGTGTGTATTATATACATGTGACTAGCTGTCGTATTATATACATGTATAGCTGTGTATTATATACAAGTATAGCTGTGTATTATATACATGTGACTAGCTGTCGTATTATATACATGTATAGCTGTGTATTATATACATGTGACTAGCTGTGTATTATATACATGTGACTAGCTGTCGTATTATATACATGTATAGCTGTGTATTATATACATGTGACTAGCTGTCGTATTATATACATGTGACTAGCTGTCGTATTATATACATGTATAGCTGTGTATTATATACATGTGACTAGCTGTCGTATTATATACATGTGACTAGCTGTGTATTATATACATGTGACTAGCTGTCGTATTATATACATGTGATAAGCTGCGTATTATATACATGTATAGAGTGTGTATTATATACATGTATAGCTGTGTATTATATACATGTGACTAGCTGTCGTATTATATACATGTGATAGCTGTGTATTATATACATGTATAGCTGTGTATTATATACATGTATAGCTGTCGTATTATATACATGTGACTAGCTGTGTATTATATACATGTGACTAGCTGTGTATTATATACATGTCCAGCTGTGTATTATATACATGTACTTGTGTATTATATACATGTGTAGCTGTGTATTATATACATGTGACTAGCTGTGTATTATATACATGTGACTAGCTGTGTATTATATACATGTGTAGCTGTGTATTATATACATGTGACTAGCTGTGTATTATATACATGCATAGCTGTCGTATTATATACAGGTATATGTCGTAGTATATACATGCATATGTTGTCCTATTATATACAGGTATATGTTGTCGTATTATATACATGTATATTATCTCGTATTATATACATTTATATGTTATCCTATTATATACATCCATATCTGTATTATATACAGGTATATGTCGTATTATATGCAAGCATATTTTGTCGTATTATATACAGGTATACAATGTCGTATTATATGCAGGTATAGTTGTCCGTATTATATACAGTTATATGTTGTCGTATTATGTAAATGAATATTTGTCGTATTCTATACAGTTATATGTCGTATTATATACATGTATATTTCCTCTTATATAGATGTATATGTTGTCGTATTATATACATGCATATGTTGTCGTATTATATGCATGTATATGTTGTCGTATTGTATACAGGTATTTGTTGTCATATTATATACAGGTATATGTCGTATCATACACATGTATATGTTTTTTTATATACACGTATATGTTGTCGTATTATATACATGCATATGTTGTCGTATTATATACAGGTGTATGTCGTATTATATGCATGTATATGTTGTCGTATTATATACAGGTATATGTCGTATTATATGCAGGTATATGCTGTCGTATTATATACAGGTATATGTTGTCGTATTATGTAAATATATATGTTGTTGTATTCTATACAGTTATATGTCGTATTATATACGTGTATATTTCCTCTTATATAGATGTATATGTTGTCATATTATATGCATGTATATGTTGTCGTATTGTATACAGGTATTTGTTGTCATATTATATACAGGTATATGTTGTTTTTATATACACGTATATGTTGTCGTATTATATACTGGTATATGTTATCGTATTATATACATGTATATGTGGTCGTATTATATACAGGTATATGTCGTATTATATACATGTATATGTTGTAGTATTATATACAGGTATATGTCGTATTATATACATGTATATGTTGTCGTATAATATACATATATAGATTGTCGTATTATATACATGTATATGTTTTCGTATTATATACATGTATAGATTGTCGTATTATATACATGTATATGTTATCGTATTATCATACAGGTATAATGTTGTCGTATTATATACAGATATAGTCGTATTATATACAGGTATATGTCGTATTATATACATGCATATGTTGTTGTACTGTATACATGTATATGTTGTCGTATTATATACAGGTATATGTTGTCGTATTATATACATGTATATGTTGTCGTATTATATACAGGTATATGTTGTCGTATTATATACAGGTATATGTTGTATTATATACAGGTATATGTCGTATTATATGCATGTATATGTTGTCGTATTATATACAGGTATATGTCGTATTATATACAGGTATTTGTCGTATTATATACAGGTGTATGTTGTCGTATTATATACAGGTATATATTGTCGTATTATATACAGGTGTATGTTGTCGTATTATATACAGGAATATGTCGTATTATATACAGGTATATGTTGTCGTATTATATACAGGTATTTGTTGTCGTATTATATACAGGTGTATGTTGTCGTATTATATAGATGTATATGGTGTCGTATTATATACAAGTATATGTTGTCGTATTATATACAGGTATATGTCGTATTATGTACAGGTATTTGTCGTATTATATACAAGTGTATGTTGTCGTATTATATACATGTATATGTTGTCGTATTATATACATGTATATGTCGTATTATATACAGGTATATGTCGTATTATATGCATGTATATGTTGTCGTATTATATACAGGTATATGTCGTATGATATGCAGGTATATGTTGTCGTATTATATACAGGTATATGTTGTCGTATTGTGTAAATATATATGATGTCGCATTCTATACAGTTATATCTCGTATTATATACATGTATATTTCCTCTTATATAGATGTATATGTTGTCGTATTATATGCATGTATATGTTGTCGTATTATATACATGTATATGTTGTCGTATAATATACAGGTATGTGTCGTATTATATACAGGTATATGTCGTATTATGTACATGCATATGTTGTCGTATAATATACAGGTATATGTCGTATTATATACATGTATATGTTGTTGTATTATATAGAGGTATATGTCGTATTATATACAGGTATATGTTGTCGTATAATATACAGGTATATGTCGTATTACATACAGGTATATGTTGTCGTATTATATACAGGTATATGTTGTCGTATTATATACAGGTATATGTTGTCGTATTATATACCTCTATATGTTGTCGTATTATATACAGGTATATATTGTCATATTATATACATGTATATGTTGTCGTATTATATACATGTATATGTTGTCGTATTATATACAGGTATAGATTGTCGTATTATATACATGTATATTTTGTCGTAGTATATACATGTATAGATTGTCGTATTATATACATGTATAGAGTGTCGTATTATATACATGTATATGTTTTCGTATTATATACAGGTATATGTTGTCGTATTATATACAGGTATATGATGTCTTATTATGTACATATACATGTTGTCGTATTATATACATGTATATGTTGTCGTATTATATACATGTATATGTCGTATTATATACATGTATATGTTGTCGTATTATATACATGTATATGTTGTCTTATTATATACATGTATATGTCGTATTATATACATGTATATGTTGTCGTATTATATGTTGTCGTATTATATACATGTATATGTTGTCGTATTATATACATTTATATTTTGTCGTATTATATACATGTATAGATTGTCGTATTATATACAGGTATATGTCGTATTATATACAGGTGTATGTTGTCGTATTATATACAGGTATATATTGTCGTATTATATACAGGTGTATGTTGTCGTATTATATACAGGTATATGTCGTATTATATACAGGTATATGTTGTCGTATTATATACAGGTATTTGTTGTCGTATTATATACAGGTGTATGTTGTCGTATTATATAGATGTATATGGTGTCGTATTATATACAAGTATATGTTGTCGTATTATTACAGGTATACCTCTTATTATGTCGGTATTTGTACGTATATATACAAGTGTATGATGTCGCATTATATACATTTATATGTCGTATTATATACATGTATATTTCCTATTATATACATGTATATGTCGTATAATATGCATGTATATGTTGTCGTATTATATACAGGTATATGTCGTATGATATGCAGGTATATGTTGTCGTATTATATACAGGTATATGTTGTCGTATTGTGTAAATATATATGATGTCGCATTCTATACAGTTATATCTCGTATTATATACATGTATATTTCCTCTTATATAGATGTATATGTTGTCGTATTATATGCATGTATATGTTGTCGTATTATATACATGTATATGTTGTCGTATAATATACAGGTATGTGTCGTATTATATACAGGTATATGTCGTATTATGTACATGCATATGTTGTCGTATAATATACAGGTATATGTCGTAATATATACATGTATATGTTGTTGTATATATACAGGTATATGTCGTATTATATACAGGTATATGTTGTCGTATAATATACAGGTATATGTCGTATTACATACAGGTATATGTTGTCGTATATATACAGGTATATGTTGTCGTATTATATACAGGTATATGTTGTCGTATTATATACCTCTATATGTTGTCGTATTATATACAGGTATATATTGTCATATTATATACATGTATATGTTGTCGTATTATATACATGTATATGTTGTCGTATTATATACAGGCATAGATTGTCGTATTATATACATGTATATTTTGTCGTAATATATACATGTATAGATTGTCGTATTATATACATGTATAGAGTGTCGTATTATATACATGTATATGTTGTCGTATTATATACAGGTATATGTTGTCGTATTATATACAGGTATATGATGTCTTATTATGTACATATATATGTTGTCGTATTATATACATGTATATGTTGTCGTATTATATACATGTATATGTCGTATTATATACATGTATATGTTGTCGTATTATATACATGTATATGTTGTCTTATTATATACATGTATATGTCGTATTATATACATGTATATGTTGTCGTATTATATGTTGTCGTATTATATACATGTATATGTTGTCGTATTATATACATGTATATTTTGTCGTATTATATACATGTATAGATTGTCGTATTATATACAGGTATATGTTGTCGTATTATATACATGTATAATTTGTCGTATTATATACATGTATAGAGTGTCGTATTATATACAGGTATATGTTGACGTATTATATACAGGTATATGTCGTATTATATACATGTATATGTTGTCGTATTATATACAGGTATATGTTGTCGTATTATATACAGGTATATGTTGTCGTATTATATACATGTATATGGTGTCGTATTATATACAAGTATATGTTGTCGTATTATATATAGGTCTATGTCGTATTATATACAGGTATTTGTCGTATTATATACAGGTGTATGTTGTCGTATTATATACATGTATATGTTGTCGTATTATATAGAGGTATATGTTGTCGTATAATATACAGGTGTATGTTGTCGTATTATATACAGGTATATGTCGTATTATATGCATGCATATTTTGTCGTATTATATACAGGTATATGTCGTAGTATATACATGCATATGTTGTCCTATTATATACAGGTATATGTTGTCGTATTATATACATGTATATTTTGTCGTATTATATACAGGTATATGTTGTCCTATTATATACAGGTATATGTTGTATTATATACAGGTATATGTCGTATTATATGCATGCATATGTTGTCGTATTATATACAGGTATATGTCGTATTATATGCAGGTATATGTTGTCGTATTATATACAGGTATATGTTGTCGTATTATGTAAATGAATATATTGTCGTATTCTATACAGTTATATGTCGTATTATATACATGTATATTTCCTCTTATATAGATGTATATGTTGTCGTATTATATACATGCATATGTTGTCGTATTATATGCATGTATATGTTGTCGTATTGTATACAGGTATTTGTCGTATTATATACATGTATATGTTGTTTTTATATACACGTATATGTTGTCGTATTATATACTGGTATATGTTATCGTATTATATACATGTATATGTGGTCGTATTATATACAGGTATATGTCGTATTATATACATGTTTATGTTGTCGTATTATATACAGGTATATGTCGTATTATATACATGTATATGTTGTCGTATAATATACATTTATAGATTGTCGTATTATATACATGTATATGTTTTCGTATTATATACATGTATAGATAGTCGTATTATATACATGTATATGTTGTCGTATTATATACAGGTATATGTTGTCGTATTATATACAGGTATATGTCGTATTATATACAGGTATATGTCGTATTATATACATGCCTATGTTGTTGTACTGTATACATGTATATGTTGTCGTATTATATACAGGTATATGTTGTCGTATTATATACATGTATATGTTGTCGTATTATATACAGGTATATGTTGTCGTATTATATACAGATATATGTTGTATTATATACAGGTATATGTCGTATTATATGCATGTATATGTTGTCGTATTATATACAGGTATATGTCGTATTATATGCAGGTATATGTTGTCGTATTATATACATGTATATGTTGTCGTATTATGTAAATGTATATATTGTCGTATTCTATACAGTTATATGTCGTATTATATACATGTATATGTTGTCGTATTATATGCATGTATATGTTGTCGTATTGTATACAGGTATTTGTTGTCATATTATATACAGGTATATGTCGTATTATACACATGTATATGTTGTTTTTATATACACGTATATGTTGTCGTATTATATACATGTATATGTTGTCGTATTATATACAGGTATATGTCGTATTATATAAAGGTATATGTCGTATGATATGCATGTATATGTTGTCGTATTATATACAGGTATATGTCGTATTATATGCAGGTATATGCTGTCGTATTATATACAGGTATATGTTGTCGTATTATGTAAATATATATGTTATTGTATTCTATACAGTTATATGTCGTATTATATACATGTATATTTCCTCTTATATAGATGTATATGTTGTTGTATTATATACATGCATATGTTGTCGTATTATATGCATGTATATGTTGTCGTATTGTATACAGGTATTTGTTGTCATATTATATACAGATATATGTCGTATTATATACATGTATATGTTGTATTTATATACACGTATATGTTGTCGTATTGTGCACGTATATGTCGTATTATATACATGTATATGTTGTCGTATTGTGCAGGTATATGTCGTATTATATACATGTATATGTTGTCGTATTGTGCAGGTATATGTCGTATTGTGCAGGTATATGTCGTATTATATACATGTATATGTTGTCGTATTGTGCAGGTATTATCTTCAATTTTCAGATAAGAATGAATGCCAATATAAAAATGGTGGCTGTGTTCATTTTTGTCATAACATCAAAGGGAACTATACATGTGCTTGTAAGAGCGGATTCCAATTGGATATCGGCAATAGAGATTGCATAGGTAAGTAGTGTGTGATTTACGTTTATTTAACGTCACTACCGGTTGCTCATATGAGTGACTCTCTTGAAGAGATTAGTCATTTTAGATGTTTCGAGGATATTGCAATGATACAGACAGATACCTATTCCAGAATCTCCTCTGGTTCTTGTACTTGCACGGTGTAAATAACTTCGGTTTAAAGTTCCATTTGAAAGACTGTTAATTTTGGTCTGACGGGGTATCAAACCTGCGATCCCTGGATTCCCAGTCCATCGGTAAGCAGTTGTGCAGTAACGCGCTTTTTTAATTGCGGTGCTCTAAATCCGGGGCATTGAGAGAATTCATAGTTGACGTGGACCATTTGTCAGTTACTGCCCCTGAATACTCACAATAGTATATTTGCCATTTTATTTGTTTCCTCTGTTTTTATTGATGCTATCCACAGTCATTCGTTTTCTCATCGATTATTATTAATTAATAATTGCCGACAGATAATATGTAGTATATCCAATGGATACCTCTTGTTAGGGAATAACAGTAAAAACAAAGGATTCCAACTAATCGGCCCAATATACATTTCGGGCAAGGGAGGTAATATAACATCAAGCAATGGTGCTCATTGGTTAATTCATAAAACCTTTATTTAATGTCGCAGATCGAGCTTGAGAGATTGTATAGGTAATTAGTGAATTCATAAAACCTTTATTTAATGTCGCAGATCGAGCTTGAGAGATTGTATATGTAATTAGTGAATTCATAAAAACTGTATTTAATGTCGCAGATCGAGCTTGAGAGATTGTATAGGTAATTAGTGAATTCATAAAACCGTTATTTTATGTCGCAGATCGAGCTTGAGAGATTGCTTAGGCAATTAGTGAATTCATAAAACCTTTATTTTATGTCGCAGATCGAGCTTGAGAGATTGTTTAGGTAATTAGTGAATTCATAAAGCCTTTATTTAATGTCGCAGATCGAGCTTGAGAGATTGTATAGGTAATTAGTGAATTCATAAAACCTTTATTTTATGTCGCCAATCAAGCTTGAGAGATTGTTTAGGTAATTAATGAATTCATAAAACCTTAATTTAATGTCGCAGATCGAGCTTGAGAGATTGCTTAGGTAATTAGTGAATTCATAAAACCTTTATTTTATGTCGCAGATCGAGCTTGAGAGATTGTTTAGGTAATTAGTGAATTCAAAAAGCCTTTATTTAATGTCGCAGATCGAGCTTGAGAGATTGCATAGGTAATTAGTGAATTCATAAAACCTTTATTTAATGTCGCCAATCGAGCTTGAGAGATTGTATAGGTAATTAATGAAGTCATAAAACCTTAATTGAATGTCACAGATCGAGCTTGAGAGATTGTTTAGGTAATTAGTGAATTCATAAAACCTTTATTTTATGTCGCAGATCGAGCTTGAGAGATTGATTAGGTAATTAGTGAATTCATAAAACCTTTATTTTATGTCGCAGATCGAGCTTGAGAGATTGTTTAGGTAATTAGTGAATTCATAAAACCTTTATTTTATGTCGCAGATCGAGCTTGATAGATTGTATAGGTAATTAGTGAATTCATAAAACCTTTATTTAATGTCGCAAATCGAGCTTGAGAGATTGTATATGTAATTAGTGAATTCATAAAAACTTTATTTAATGTCGCAGATCGAGCTTGAGAGATTGTATAGGTAATTAGTGAATTCATAAAACCTTTATTTAATGTCGCAGATCGAGCTTGAGAGATTGTTTAGGTAATTAGTGAATCATAAAACCGTTATTTTATGTCGCAGATCGAGCTTGAGAGATTGTTTAGGCAATTAGGAATTCATAAAGCCTTTATTTAATGTCGCAGATCGAGCTTGAGAGATTGTATAGGTAATAGTGAATTCATAAAACCTTTATTTTATGTCGCCATCAAGCTTGAGAGATTGTTTAGGTTTAATGAATTCATAAAACCTTAATTTAATGTCGCAGATCGAGCTTGAGAGATTGTTTAGGTAATTAGTGAATTCATAAAACCTTTATTTTATGTCGCAGATCGAGCTTGAGAGATTGTTTAGGTAATTAGTGAATTCAAAAGCCTTTATTTAATGTTCCAGATCGAGATTGAGAGATTGCATAGGTAATTAGTGAATTCATAAAACCTTTATTTAATGTCGCCAATCGAGCTTGAGAGATTGTATAGGTAATTAATGAAGTCATAAAACCTTAATTGAATGTCACAGATCGAGCTTGAGAGATTGTTTAGGTAATTAGTGAATTCATAAAACCTTTATTTTATGTCGCAGATCGAGCTTGAGAGATTATATAGGTAATTAGTGAATTCATAAAACCTTTATTTTATGTCGCAGATCGAGCTTGAGAGATTGTTTAGGAAATTAGTGAATTCATAAAACCTTTATTTTATGTCGCAGATCGAGCTTGAGAGATTGTTTAGGTAATTAGTGAATTCATAAAACCTTTATTTTATGTCGCATATCGAGCTTGATAGATTGTATAGGTAATTAGTGAATTCATAAAACCTTTATTTAATGTCGCCAATCGAGCTTGAGAGATTGTTTAGGTAATTAATGAATTCATAAAACCTTAATTTAATGTCGCAAATCGAGCTTGAGAGATTGTTTAGGTAACTAGTGAATTCATAAAACCTTTATTTTATGTCGCAGATCGAGCTTGAGAGATTGTTTAGGTAATTAGTGAATTCAAAAAGCCTTAATTTAATGTCGCAGATCGAGCTTGAGAGATTGTATAAGTAATTAGTGAATTCATAAAACCTTTATTTAATGTCGCAGATCGAGCTTGCGGGATTGTTTAGGTAATTAGTGAATTCATAAAACCTTTATTTTATGTCGCAGATCGAGCTTGAGAGATTGTTTAGGCAATTAGTAAATTCATAAAACCTTTATTTTATGTCGCAGATCGAGCTTGAGAGATTGTTTAGGTAATTAGTGAATTCATAAAGCCTTTATTTAATGTCGCAGATCGAGCTTGAGAGATTGTATAGGTAATTAGTGAATTCATAAAACCTTTATTTTATATCGCCAATCAAGCTTGAGAGATTGCTTAGGTAATTAATGAATTCATAAATCCTTAATTTAATGTCGCAGATCGAGCTTGAGAGATTGTTTAGGTAATTAGTGAATTCATAAAACCTTTATTTTATGTCGCAGATCGAGCTTGAGAGATTGTTTAGGTAATTAGTGAATTCAAAAAGCCTTTATTTAATGTCGCAGATCGAGCTTGAGAGATTGCATAGGTAAT
>CM026402.1:77574475-77771125 GCA_014843695.1 Archivesica marissinica | reverse complement strand
TCCGGAATATCGGCAGCATAAGCTCATAGGCATATCATATATCACTCGGGAATATCGGCAGCATAAGCCCATAGGCATAATCATATATCACTCCGGAATATCGGCAGCATAAGCCCATAGGCATATCATATATCACTCCGGAATATCGGCAGCATAAGCCCATAGGCATATCATATATCACTCCGGAATATCGGCAGCATAAGCCCATAGGCATATTATATATCACTCCGGAATATCGGCAGCATAAGCCCATAGTCATATCATATATCACTCCGGAATATCGGCAGCATAAGCCCATAGGCATATCATATATCACTCCGGAATATCGGCAGCATAAGCCCATAGGCATATCATATATCACTCCGGAATATCGGCAGCATAAGCCCATAGGCATATCATATATCACTCCGGAATATCGGCAGCATAAGCCCATAGGCATATCATATATCACTCCGGAATATCGGCAGCATAAGCCCATATGCATATCATATATCACTCCGGAATATCGGCAGCATAAGCCCATAGGCATATCATATATCACTCCGGATATCGGCAGCATAAGCCCATAGGCATATCATATATCACTCCGGAATCGGCAGCATAAGCCCATAGGCATATCATATATCACTCCGGAATATCGGCAGCATAAGCCCATAGGCATATCATATATCACTCCGGAATATCGGCAGCATAAGCCCATAGGCATAATCATATATCACTCCGGAATATCGGAAGCATAAGCCCATAGATATATCATATATCACTCCGGAATATCGGCAGCATAAGCCAATAGGCATATTATATATCACTCCGGAATATCGGCAGCATAAGCCCATAGGCATATCATATATCACTCCGGAATATCGGCAGCATAAGCCCATAGGCATATTATATATCACTCCGGAATATCGGCAGCATAAGCCCATAGGCATATCATATATCACTCCGGAATATCGGCAGCATAAGCCCATAGGCATATCATATATCACTCTGGAATATCGGCAGCATAAGCCCATAGGCATATCATATATCACTCCGGAATATCGGCAGCATAAGCCCATATGCATATCATATATCACTCCGGAATATCGGCAGCATAAGCCCATAGGCATATCATATATCACTCCGGAATATCGGAAGCATAAGCCCATAGGCATATCATATATCACTCCGGAATATCGGCAGCATAAGCCCATAGGCATATCATATATCACTCCGGAATATCGGCAGCATAAGCCCATAGGCATATCATATATCACTCCGGAATATCGGCAGCATAAGCCCATAGGCATATCATATATCACTCCGGAATATCGGCAGCATAAGCCCATAGGCATATCATATATCACTCCGGAATATCGGCAGCATAAGCCCATAGGCATATCATATATCACTCCGGAATATCGGCAGCATAAGCCCATAGGCATATCATATATCACTCCGGAATATCGGCAGCATAAGCCCATAGGCATATCATATATCACTCCGGAATATCGGCAGCATAATCCCATAGGCATAATCATATATCACTCCGGAATATCGGCAGCATAAGCCCATAGGCATATCATATATCACTCGGAATATCGGCAGCATAAGCCCATAGGCATATCATATATCACTCCGGAATATCGGCAGCATAAGCCCATAGGCATATCATATATCACTCCGGAATATCGGCAGCATAAGCCCATAGGCATATCATATATCACTCCGGAAGATCGGCAGCATAAGCCCATAGGCATATTATATATCACTCCGGAATATCGGCAGCATAAGCCCATAGGCATATCATATATCACTCCGGAATATCGGCAGCATAAGCCCATAGGTATATCATATATCACTCCGGAATATCGGCAGCATAAGCCCATAGGTATATCATATATCACTCCGGAATATCGGCAGCATAAGCCCATAGGCATAATCATATATCACTCCGGAATATCGGAGGCATAAGCCCACATGCATATCATATATCACTCTGGAATATCGGCAGCATAAGCTCATAGACATAATCATATATCACTCGGGAATATCTGCAGCATAAGCCCATAGGCATAATCATATATCACTCGCGAATATCGGCAGCATAAGCCCATAGGCATAATCATATATCACTCGGGAATATCGGCAGCATAAGCCCATAGGCATAATCATATATCACTCGGGAATATCGGCAGCATAAGCCCATAGGCATATCATATATCACTCCGGGATATCGGCAGCATAAGCCCACATGCATATCATATATCACTCTGGAATATCGGCAGCATAAGCTCATAGGCATACTCATATATCACTCGCGAATATCGGCAGCATAAGCCCATAGTCATAATCATATATCACTCCGGAATATCGGCAGCATAAGCTCATAGGCATATCATATATCACTCCGGAATATCGGCAGCATAAGCCCATAGGCATATCATATATCACTCGGGAATATCGGCAGCATAAGCCCATAGGCATATCATATATCACTCCGGAATATCGGCAGCATAAGCCCATAGGCATATCATATATCACTCCGGAATATCGGCAGCATAAGCCCATAGGCATATCATATATCACTCCGGAATATCGGCAGCATAAGCCCATAGGCATATCATATATCACTCCGGAATATCGGCAGCATAAGCCCATAGGCATATCATATATCACTCCGGAATATCGGCAGCATAAGCCCATAGGCATATCATATATCACTCCGGAATATCGGCAGCATAAGCCCATAGGCATAATAATATATCACTCCGGAATATCGGAGGCATAAGCCCATATGCATATCATATATCACTCTGGAATATCGGCAGCATAAGCCCATAGACATAATCATATATCACTCCGGAATATCGGCAGCATAATCCCATAGGTATATCATATATCACTCCGGAATATCGGCAGCATAAGCCCATAGGTATATCATATATCACTCCGGAATATCGGCAGCATAAGCCCATAGGCATATTATATATCACTCCGGAATATCGGAAGCATAAGCCCATAGGCATAATCATATATCACTCCGGAATATCGGAGGCATAAGCCCACATGCATATCATATATCACTCTGGAATATCGGCAGCATAAGCTCATAGACATAATCATATATCACTCGGGAATATCTGCAGCATAAGCCCATAGGCATAATCATATATCACTCGCGAATATCGGCAGCATAAGCCCATAGGCATAATCATATATCACTCGGGAATATCGGCAGCATAAGCCCATAGGCATAATCATATATCACTCGGGAATATCGGCAGCATAAGCCGATAGGCATATCATATATCACTCCGGGATATCGGCAGCATAAGCCCACATGCATATCATATATCACTCTGGAATATCGGCAGCATAAGCTCATAGGCATATCATATATCACTCGCGAATATCGGCAGCATAAGCCCATAGTCATAATCATATATCACTCCAGAATATCGGCAACATAAGCTCACATGCATATCATATATCACTCTGGAATATCGGCAGCATAAGCTCATAGGCATAATCATATATCACTCGGGAATATCGGCAGCATAAGCCGATAGGCATATCATATATCACTCCGGGATATCGGCAGCATACGCCCATAGGCATATCATATATCACTCCGGAATATCGGCAGCATAAGCCCATAGGCATATCATATATCACTCCGGAATATCGGCAGCATAAGCCCATAGGCATATCATATATCACTCCGGGATATTGGCAGCATAAGCCCATAGGCATATCATATATCACTCCGGAATATCGGCAGCATAAGCCCATAGGTATATCATATATCACTCCGGAATATCGGAAGCATAAGCCCATAGGCATAATAATATATCACTCCGGAATATCGGAGGCATAAGCCCACATGCATATCATATATCACTCTGGAATATCGGCAGCATAAGCTCATAGACATAATCATATATCACTCGGGAATATCTGCAGCATAAGCCCATAGGCATAATCATATATCACTCGGGAATATCGGCAGCATAAGCCCATAGGCATAATCATATATCACTCCAGAATATCGGCAGCATAAGCCCATAGTCATATTATATATCACTCCGTAATATCGGCAGCATAAGCCCATAGGCATATTATATATCACTCCGGAATATCGGCAGCATAAGCCCATAGTCATATTATATATCACTCCGTAATATCGGCAGCATAAGCCCATAGGCATAATCATATATCACTCCAGAATATCGGCAACATAAGCTCACATGCATATCATATATCACTCCGGAATATCGGAAGCATAAGCCCATAGGCATAATCATATATCACTTCAGAATATCGGCAGCATAAGCCCATAGGCATAATCATATATCACTTCAGAATATCGGCATCATAAACTCATATGCATATCATATATCACTCTGGAATATCGGCACCTTAAACTCATAGGCATATCATATATCACTCGGGAATATCGGCAGCATAAGCCCATAGGCATACAATATATCACTCCGGAATATCGGCAGCATAAGCCCATAGGCATATCATATATCACTCCGAAATATCGGCAGCATAAGCCCATAGGTATATCATATATCACTCCGGAATATCGGCAGCATAAGCCCATAGGTATATCATATATCACTCCGGAATATCGGCAGCATAAGCCCATAGGCATAATCATATATCACTCCGGAATATCGGCAGCATAAGCCGATAGGCATATCATATTACCCCGGAATATCGGTAGCATAAGCCCATAGGCATATCATATATCACTCCGGGATATCGGCAGCATAAGCCCATAGGCATAATCATATATCACTCCAGAATATCGGCAGCATAAGCTCACATGCATATCATATATCACTGTGGAATATCGGCACCTTAAACTCATAGGCATATCATATATCACTCGGGAATATCGGCAGCATAAGCCCATATAAGCTCGCATGCATATCATATATCACTCTGGAATATCGGCAGCATAAGCCCATAGACATAATTATATATCACTCGGGAATATCGGTAGCATAAGCCCATAGGCATATCATATATCACTCCGGAATATCGGAAGCATAAACCCATAGGCATATTCATATATCACTCCGGAATATCGGCAGCATAAGCCCATAGGCATATCATTTATCACTCCGGAATATCGGCAGCATAAGCCCATAGGCATATCATATATCACTCCGGAATATCGACAGCATAAGCCCATAGGCATAACCATATATCACTCCGGAATATCGGCAGCATAAGCCCATAGGCATATCATATATCACTCCGGAATATCGGCAGCTAAAGCCCATAGGCATATCATATATCACTCTGGAATATCGGCAGCATAAGCCCATAGACATAATCATATATCACTCCGGAATATCGGCAGCATAATTACATAGGCATATCATATATCACTCAGGAATATCGGCAGCATAAGCCCATAGGCATATCATATATCACTCCGGAATATCGACAGCATAATCCCATAGGCATAATCATATATCACTCCGGAATATCGGCAGCATAAGCCCATAGGAATATCATATATCACTCCGCAATATCGGCAGCATAAGCCCATAGGCATATCATATATCACTCCGGAATATCGGCAGCATAAGCCCATAGGCATAATCATATATCACTCCGGAATATCGGCAGCATAAGCCCATAGGCATATCATATATCACTCCGGAAGATCGGCAGCATAAGCCCATAGGCATATCATATATCACTCCGGAATATCGGCAGCATAAGCCCATAGGCATATCATATATCACTCCGGAATATCGGCAGCATAAGCCCATAGGCATATCATATATCACTCCGGAATATCGGCAGCATAAGCCCATAGGCATATCATATATCACTCCGGAATATCGGCAGCATAAGCCCATAGGCATATCATATATCACTCCGGAATATCGGCAGCATAAGCCCATAGGCATATCATATATCACTCCGGAATATCGGCAGCATAAGCCCATAGGCATATCATATATCACTCCGGAATATCGGCAGCATAAGCCCATAGGCATATCATATATCACTCCGGAATATCGGAGCATAAGCCCATAGGCATATCATATATCACTCCGGAATATCGGCAGCATAAGCCCATAGGCATATCATATATCACTCCGGAATATCGGCAGCATAAGCCCATAGGCATATCATATATCACTCCGGAATATCGGCAGCATAAGCCCATAGGCATATCATATATCACTCCGGAATATCGGCAGCATAAGCCCATAGGCATATCATATATCACTCCGGAATATCGGCAGCATAAGCCCATAGGCATAATCATATATCACTCGGGAATATCGGCAGCATAAGCCCATAGGCATATCATATATCACTCGGGAATATCGGCAGCATAAGCCCATAGGCATATCAATATCACTCGGAATATCGCAGCATAAGCCCATAGGCATATTGTGTAAGCCATAGGCATATCATATATCACTCCGGATATCGGCAGCATAAGCCCACATGCATATCATATATCACTCTGGAATATCGGCAGCATAAGCTCATAGGCATATCATATATCACTCTGGAATATCGGCAGCATAAGCCCATAGGCATAATCATATATCACTCGGGAATATCGGCAGCATAAGCCGATAGGCATATCATATATCACTCCGGGATATCGGCAGCATAAGCCCATAGGCATATCATATATCACTCCGGAATATCGGCAGCATAAGCCCATAGGCATATCATATATCACTCCGGAATATCGGCAGCATAAGCCCATAGGCATATCATATATCACTCCGGAATATCGGCAGCATAAGCCCATAGGCATATCATATATCACTCCGGAATATCGGCAGCATAAGCCCATAGGTATATCATATATCACTCCGGAATATCGGAAGCATAAGCCCATAGGCATAATAATATATCACTCCGGAATATCGGAGGCATAAGCCCACATGCATATCATATATCACTCTGGAATATCGGCAGCATAAGCTCATAGACATAATCATATATCACTCGGGAATATCGGCAGCATAAGCCCATAGGCAAATCATATATCACTCGGGAATATCGGCAGCATAAGCCCATAGGCATACATATATCACTCCGGAATATCGGCAGCATAAGCCCATAGCATTTATATATCACTCCGGAATATCGGCAGCATAAGCCCATAGCTATTATATATCACTCCGGAATATCGGCAGCATAAGCCCATAGTCATATATATACATCCGAATATCGGCAGCATAAGCCCATAGCATATCATATATCACTCCGGAATATCGGCAGCATAAGCTCACATGCATATCATATATCACTCCGGAATATCGGAAGCATAAGCCCATAGGCATAATCATATATCACTCCGGAATATCGGCAGCATAAGCCCATAGGCATAATCATATATCACTCCAGAATATCGGCAGCATAAGCTCATATGCATATCATATATCACTCTGGAATATCGGCACCTTAAACTCATAGGCATATCATATATCACTCGGGAATATCGGCAGCATAAGCCCATAGGCATACAATATATCACTCCGGAATATCGGCAGCATAAGCCCATAGGCATATCATATATCACTCCGAAATATCGGCAGCATAAGCCCATAGGTATATCATATATCACTCCGGAATATCGGCAGCATAAGCCCATAGGTATATCATATATCACTCCGGAATATCGGCAGCATAAGCCCATAGGCATAATCATATATCACTCCGGAATATCGGCAGCATAAGCCGATAGGCATATCATATTACCCCGGAATATCGGTAGCATAAGCCCATAGGCATATCATATATCACTCCGGGATATCGGCAGCATAAGCCCATAGGCATAATCATATATCACTCCAGAATATCGGCAGCATAAGCTCACATGCATATCATATATCACTGTGGAATATCGGCACCTTAAACTCATAGGCATATCATATATCACTCGGGAATATCGGCAGCATAAGCCCATATAAGCTCGCATGCATATCATATATCACTCTGGAATATCGGCAGCATAAGCCCATAGACATAATTATATATCACTCGGGAATATCGGTAGCATAAGCCCATAGCATATCATATATCACTCCGGAATATCGGAAGCATAAACCCATAGGCATATCATATATCACTCCGGAATATCGGCAGCAAAGCCCATAGGCATATCATTTACCTCGAATATCGGCAGCATAAGCCCATAGGCATATCATATATCACTCCGGAATATCGACAGCATAAGCCCATAGGCATAACATATATCACTCCGGAATATCGGCAGCATAAGCCCATAGGCATATCATATATCACTCCGGAATATCGGCAGCATAAGCCCATAGGCATATCATATATCACTGGAATATCGGCAGCATAAGCCCATAGGCATATCATATATCACTCCGGAATATCGGCAGCATAAGCCCATAGGCATATCATATATCACTCCGGAATATCGGCAGCATAAGCCCATAGGCATATCATATATCACTCCGGAATATCGGCAGCATAAGCCCATAGGCATATCATATATCACTCCGGAATATCGGCAGCATAAGCCCATAGGCATATCATATATCACTCCGGAATATCGGCAGCATAAGCCCATAGGCATATCATATATCACTCCGGAATATCGGCAGCATAAGCCCATAGGCATATCATATATCACTCCGGAATATCGGCAGCATAAGCCCATAGGCATATCATATATCACTCCGGAAGATCGGCAGCATAAGCCCATAGGCATATCATATATCACTCCGGAATATCGGCAGCATAAGACCATAGGTATATCATATATCACTCCGGAATATCGGCAGCATAAGCCCATAGGCATATTATATATCACTCCGGAATATCGGAAGCATAAGCCCATAGGCATATCATATATCACTCCGGAAGATCGGCAGCATAAGCCCATAGGCATATCATATATCACTCCGGAATATCGGCAGCATAAGCCCATATGCATATCATATATCACTCCGGAATATCGGCAGCATAAGCCCATAGGCATATCATATATCACTCCGGAATATCGGCAGCATAAACCCATAGGCATATCATATATCACTCCGGAATATCGGCAGCATAAGCCCATAGGCATAATCATATATCACTCCAGAATATCGGCAACATAAGCTCGCATGCATATCATATATCACTCTGGAATATCTGCAGCTTTAACTCATAGGCATAATCGTATATCACTCGGGAATATCGGCAGCATACGCCCATAGACATAATCATATATCACTCGGGAATATCGGCAGCATAAGCCCATAGGCATATCATATATCACTCCGGAATATCGGCAGCATAATCCCATAGGCATATCATATATCACTCCGGAATATCGACAGCATAAGCCCATAGGCATATCATATATCACTCCGGAATATCGGCAGCATAAGCCCATAGGCATATCCTATATCACTCCGGAATATCGGCAGCATAAGCCCATAGGCATACTCATATATCACTCCGGAATATCGGCAGCATAAGACCATAGGCATACTATATATCACCCCGTAATATCGGAATCATACGCCCATAGGCATATTATATATCACTCCGTAATATCGGAAGCATAAGCCTATAGGCATATCATATATCACTCCGGAATATCGGCAGCATAAGCCCATATGCATATCATATATCACTCCGGAATATCGGCAGCATAAGCCCATATGCATATCATATATCACTCCGGAAGATCGGCAGCATAAGCGCGTAGGCATATCATATATCACACCGGAATATCGGCAGCATAAGCCCACAGGTATATCATATATCACTCCGGAAGATCGGCATCATAAGCCCATAGGCATATCATATATCACTCCGGAAGTTAGGCATCATTAGCCCATAGGCATATTATATATCACTCCGCAATATCGGAGGCATAACCCCACATGCATATCATATATCACTCGGGAATATAGGCAGCATAAACCCATAGGCATATCATATATCACTCCGGGATATTGGCAGCATAAGCCCATAGGCATATAATATATCACTCCGGAATATCGGCAGCATAAGCCAATAGGCATATCATATATCACTCCGGAATATCGGAAACATAAGCCCATAGGCAAACTCATATATCACTCCGGAATATCGGCAGCATAAGCCCATAGGCATATCATATATCACTCCGGAATATCGGCAGTATAAGCCCATAGGCATATCATATATCACTCCGGAATATCGGCAGCATAAGCCCATAGGCATATCATATATCACTACGGAATATCGGCAGCATAAGCCCATAGGCATAATCATATATCACTCCGGAATATCGGCATCATAAGCCCATATGCATATCATATATCACTCCGGAATATCGGCAGCATAAACCCATATGCATATTATATATCACTCTGTAATATCGGCAGCATAAGCCCATAGGCATAATCATATATCACTCCAGAATATCGGCAACATAAGCTCGCATGCATATCATTTATCACTCTGGAATATCGGCAGCATAAGCCCATAGACATAATTATATATCACTCGGGAATATCGGCAGCATAAGCCCATAGGCATATCATATATCACTCCGGAATATCGGAAGCATAAACCCATAGGCATATTCATATATCACTCCGGAATATCGGCAGCATAAGCCCATAGGCATATCATATATCACTCCGGAATATCGGCAGCATAAGCCCATAGGCATATCATATATCACTCCGGAATATCGACAGCATAAGCCCATAGGCATAATCATATATCACTCCGGAATATCGGCAGCATAAGCCCATAGGCATAATCATATATCACTCCGGAATATCGGCAGCATAAGCCTATAGGCATATCATATATCACTCCGGAATATCGGCAGCATAAGCCCATAGGCATATCATATATCACTCCGGAATATCGGCAGCATAAGCCCATAGGCATATCATATATCACTCCGGAATATCGGCAGCATAAGCCCATAGGCATAATCATATATCACTCCGGAATATCGGCAGCATAAGCCCATAGGCATATCATATATCACTCCGGAATATCGGCAGCATAAGCCCATAGGCATATTATATATCACTCTGTAATATCGGCAGCATAAGCCCATAGGCATAATCATATATCACTCCAGAATATCGGCAACATAAGCTCGCATGCATATCATTTATCACTCTGGAATATCGGCAGCATAAGCCCATAGACATAATTATATATCACTCGGGAATATCGGCAGCATAAGCCCATAGGCATATCATATATCACTCAGGAATATCGGCAGCATAAGCCCATAGGCATATCATATATCACTCCGGAATATCGGCAGCATAAGCCCATAGGCATAATCATATATCACTCCGGAATATCGGCAGCATAAGCCCATAGGCATATCATATATCACTCCGGAATATCGGCAGCATAAGCCCATAGGCATATCATATATCACTCCGGAATATCGGCAGCATAAGCCCATAGGCATAATCATATATCACTCCGGAATATCGGCAGCATAAGCCCATAGGCATATCATATATCACTCCGGAATATCGGCAGCATAAGCCCATAGGCATATCATATATCACTCCGGAATATCGGCAGCATAAGCCCATAGGCATATCATATATCACTCCGGAATATCGGCAGCATAAGCCCATAGGCATATTATATATCACTCCGGAATATCGGAAGCATAAGCCCATAGGCATATCATATATCACTCCGGAATATCGGCAGCATAAGCCCATAGGCATATCATATATCACTCCGGAATATCGGCAGCATAAGCCCATAGGCATATCATATATCACTCCGGAATATCGGCAGCATAAGCCCATAGGCATATCATATATCACTCCGGAATATCGGCAGCATAAGCCCATAGGCATATCATATATCACTCCGGAATATCGGCAGCATAAGCCCATAGGCATATTATATATCACTCCGGAATATCGGCAGCATAAGCCCATAGGCATATCATATATCACTCCGGAATATCGGCAGCATAAGCCCATAGGCATATCATATATCACTCCGGAATATCGGCAGCATAAGCCCATAGGCATATCATATATCACTCCGGAATATCGGCAGCATAAGCCCATAGGCATATCATATATCACTCCGGAATATCGGCAGCATAAACCCATAGGCATATCATATATCACTCCGGAATATCGGCAGCATAAGCCCATAGGCATAATCATATATCACTCCAGAATATCGGCAACATAAGCTCGCATGCATATCATATATCACTCTGGAATATCTGCAGCATAAGCCCATAGGCATAATCATATATCACTCGGGAATATCGGCAGCATAAGCCCATAGGCATATCATATATCACTCCGGAATATCGGCAGCATAAGCCCATAGGCATAATCATATATCACTCCGGAATATCGGCAGCATAAGCCCATAGGCATATCATATATCACTCCGGAATATCGGCAGCATAAGCCCATAGGCATATCATATATCACTCCGGAATATCGGCAGCATAAGCCCATAGGCATAATCATATATCACTCCGGAATATCGGCAGCATAAGCCCATAGGCATATCATATATCACTCCGGAATATCGGAAGCATACGCCCATAGACATATCATATATCACTCCGGAATATCGGCAGCATAAGCCCATAGGCATACCATATATCACCCCGTAATATCGGAATCATACGCACATAGACATATCATATATCACTCCGGAAGATCGGCAGCATAAGCCCATAGGCATATCATATATCACTCCGGAATATCGGCAGCATAAGCCCATATGCATATCATATATCACTCCGGAATATCGGCAGCATAAGCCCATAGGCATATCATATATCACTCCGGAAGATCGGCAGCATAAGCCCATAGGCATATCATATATCACTCCGGAATATCGGCAGCATAAGCCCATAGGTATATCATATATCACTCCGGAATATCGGCATCATAAGCCCATAGGCATATCATATATCACTCCGGAAGTTAGGCATCATTAGCCCATAGGCATATTATATATCACTCCGCAATATCGGAGGCATAACCCCACATGCATATCATATATCACTCGGGAATATCGGCAGCATAAGCCCATAGGCATATCATATATCACTCCGGAATATCGGCAGCATAAGCCCATAGGCATATAATATATCACTCCGGAATATCGGCAGCATAAGCCCATAGGCATATCATATATCACTCCGGAATATCGGAAGCATAAGCCCATAGGCATATCATATATCACTCCGGAATATCGGCAGCATAAGCCCATAGGCATATCATATATCACTCCGGAATATCGGCAGCATAAGCCCATAGGCATATCATATATCACTCCGGAATATCGGCAGCATAAGCCCATAGGCATATCATATATCACTCCGGAATATCGGCAGCATAAGCCCATAGGCATAATCATATATCACTCCGGAATATCGGCAGCATAAGCCCATAGGCATATCATATATCACTCCGGAATATCGGCAGCATAAGCCCATAGGCATAATCATATATCACTCCGGAATATCGGCAGCATAAGCCCATAGGCATATCATATATCACTCCGGAATATCGGCAGCATAAGCCCATAGGTATATCATATATCACTCCGGAATATCGGCAGCATAAGCCCATAGGCATATTATATATCACTCCGGAATATCGGCAGCATAAGCCCATAGGCATATCATATATCACTCCGGAATATCGGCAGCATAAGCCCATAGGCATATCATATATCACTCCGGAATATCGGCAGCATAAGCCCATATGCATATCATATATCACTCCGGAATATCGGCAGCATAAACCCATAGGCATATCATATATCACTCCGGAATATCGGCAGCATAAGCCCATAGGCATAATCATATATCACTCCAGAATATCGGCAACATAAGCTCGCATGCATATCATATATCACTCTGGAATATCTGCAGCATTAACTCATAGGCATAATCGTATATCACTCGGGAATATCGGCAGCATAAGCCCATAGACATAATCATATATCACTCGGGAATATCGGCAGCATAAGCCCATAGGCATATCATATATCACTCCGGAATATCGGCAGCATAAGCCCATAGGCATAATCATATATCACTCCGGAATATCGGCAGCATAAGCCCATAGGCATATCATATATCACTCCGGAATATCGGCAGCATAAGCCCATAGGCATATCCTATATCACTCCGGAATATCGGCAGCATAAGCCCATAGGCATATCATATATCACTCCGGAATATCGGCAGCATAAGCCCATAGGCATATCCTATATCACTCCGGAATATCGGCAGCATAAGCCCATAGGCATAATCATATATCACTCCGGAATATCGGAAGCATACACCCATAGATATATCATATATCACTCCGGAATATCGGCAGCATAAGACAATAGGCATACTATATATCACCCCGTAATATCGGAATCATACGCCCATAGACATATCATATATCACTCCGGAATATCGGCAGTATAAGCCCATAGGCATATTATATATCACTCCGTAATATCGGAAGCATAAGCCTATAGGCATATAATATATCACTCCGGAAGATCGGCAGCATAAGCCCATAGGCATATCATATATCACTCATGAATATCGGCAGCATAAGCCCATATGCATATCATATATCACTCCGGAATATCGGCAGCATAAGCCCATATGCATATCATATATCACTCTGGAATATCGGCAGCATAAGCGCATAGGCATATCATATATCACACCGGAATATCGGCAGCATAAGCCCACAGGTATATCATATATCACTCCGGAAGATCGGCATCATAAGCCCATAGGCATATCATATATCACTCCGGAAGTTAGGCATCATTAGCCCATAGGCATATTATATATCACTCCGCAATATCGGAGGCATAACCCCATATGCATATCATATATCACTCCGGAATATCGGCAGCATAAGCCCATAGGCATATAATATATCACTCCGGAATATCGGCAGCATAAGCCCATAGGCATATCATATATCACTCCGGAATATCGGAAGCATAAGCCCATAGGCATAATCATATATCACTCCGGAATATCGGCAGCATAAGCCCATAGGCATATCATATATCACTCCGGAATATCGGCAGCATAAGCCCATAGGCATATCATATATCACTCCGGAATATCGGCAGCATAAGCCCATAGGCATATCATATATCACTCCGGAATATCGGCAGCATAAGCCCATAGGCATAATCATATATCACTCCGGAATATCGGCAGCATAAGCCCATAGGCATATCATATATCACTCCGGAATATCGGCAGCATAAGCCCATAGGCATATCATATATCACTCCGGAATATCGGCAGCATAAGCCCATAGGCATAATCATATATCACTCCGGAATATCGGAAGCATACACCCATAGGCATATCATATATCACTCCGGAATATCGGCAGCATAAGACCATAGGCATACTATATATCACCCCGTAATATCGGAATCATACGCCCATAGACATATCATATATCACTCCGGAATATCGACAGTATAAGCCCATAGGCATATCATATATCACTTCGGAAGATCGGCAGCATAAGCCCATAGGCATATTATATATCACTCCGGAATATCGGAAGCATAAGCCTATAGGCATATCATATATCACTCCGGAAGATCGGCAGCATAAGACCATAGGCATATCATATATCACTCCGGAATATCGGCAGCATAAGCCCATATGCATATCATATATCACTCCGGAATATCGGCAGCATAAGCCCATATGCATATCATATATCACTCCGGAAGATCGGCAGCATAAGCGCGTAGGCATATCATATATCACACCGGAATATCGGCAACATAAGCCCATAGGTATATCATATATCACTCCGGAAGATCGGCATCATAAGCCCATAGGCATATCATATATCACTCCCGAAGTTAGGCATCATTAGCCCATAGGCATATTATATATCACTCCGCAATATCGGAGGCATAACCCCACATGCATATCATATATCACTCGGGAATATCGGCAGCATAAATCCATAGGCATATCATATATCACTCCGGGATATTGGCAGCATAAGCCCATAGGCATATAATATATCAATCCGGAATATCGGCAGCATAAGCAAATAGGCATATCATATATCACTCCGGAATATCGGAAGCATTAGCCCATAGGCAAAATCATATATCACTCCGGAATATCGGCAGCATAAGCCCATAGGCATATCATATATCACTCAGGAATATCGGCAGCATAAGCCCATAGGCATATCATAATCACTACGGAATATCGGCAGCATAAGCCCATAGGCATAATCATATATCACTCCGGAATATCGGCATCATAAGCCCATAGGCATATCATATATCACTCCGGAATATCGGCAGCATAAGCCCATAGGCATAATCATATATCACTCCGGAATATCGGCAGCATAAGCCCATAGGCATATCATATATCACTCCGGAATATCGGAAGCATAAGCCCATAGGCATATCATATATCACTCCGGAATATCGGCAGCATAAGCCCATAGGCATATCATATATCACTCCGGAATATCGGCAGCATAAGCCCATAGGTATATCATATATCACTCCGGAATATCGGCAGCATAAGCCCATAGGCATATTATATATCACTCCGGAATATAGGAAGCATAAGCCCATAGGCATATCATATATCACTCCGGAAGATCGGCAGCATAAGCCCATAGGCATATCATATATCACTCCGGAATATCGGCAGCATAAGCCCATAGGCATATCATATATCACTCCGGAATATCGGCAGCATAAGCCCATAGGCATATCATATATCACTCCGGAATATCGGCAGCATAAGCCCATAGGCATATCATATATCACTCCGGAATATCGGCAGCATAAGCCCATAGGCATATCATATATCACTCCGGAATATCGGCAGCATAAGCCCATAGGCATATCATATATCACTCCGGAATATCGGCAGCATAAGCCCATAGGCATATTATATCACTCGGAATATCGGCAGCATAAGCCCATAGGCATATCATATATCACTCCGGAATATCGGCAGCATAAGCCCATAGGCATATCATATATCACTCCGGAATATCGGCAGCATAAGCCACATGCATATCATATATCACTCTGGAATATCGGCAGCATAAGCCCATAGGCATAATCATATATCACTCGGGAATATCGGCAGCATAAGCCCATAGGCATATCATATATCACTCCGGAATATCGGCAGCATAAGCCCATAGGCATATCATATATCACTCCGGAATATCGGCAGCATAAGCCCATAGGCATAATCATATATCACTCCGGAATATCGGCAGCATAAGCCCATAGGCATATCATATATCACTCCGGAATATCGGCAGCATAAGCCCATAGGCATATCATATATCACTCCGGAATATCGGCAGCATAAGCCCATAGGCATATCATATATCACTCCGGAATATCGGCAGCATAAGCCCATAGGCATATCATATATCACTCCGGAATATCGGAATCATAAGCCCATAGGCATATCATATATCACTCCGGAAGATCGGCAGCATAAGCCCATAGGCATATCATATATCACTCCGGAATATCGGCAGCATAAGCCCATAGGTATATCATATATTACTCCGGAATATCGGCAGCATAAGCCCATAGGCATATTATATATCACTCCGGAATATCGGAAGCATAAACCCATAGGCATATCATATATCACTCCGGAAGATCGACAGCATAAGCACATAGGCATATCATATATCACTCCGGAATATCGGCAGCATAAGCCCATATGCATATCATATATCACTCCGGAATATCGGAATCATAAGCCCATAGGCATATCATATATCACTCCGGAAGATCGGCAGCATAAGCCCATAGGCATATCATATATCACTCCGGAATATCGGCAGCATAAGCCCATAGGTATATCATATATTACTCCGGAATATCGGCAGCATAAGCCCATAGGCATATTATATATCACTCCGGAATATCGGAAGCATAAACCCATAGGCATATCATATATCACTCCGGAAGATCGACAGCATAAGCACATAGGCATATCATATATCACTCCGGAATATCGGCAGCATAAGCCCATATGCATATCATATATCACTCCGGAATATCGGCAGCATAAGCCCATAGGCATATCATATATCACTCAGGAATATCGGCAGCATAAGCCCATAGGCATATCATAATCACTACGGAATATCGGCAGCATAAGCCCATAGGCATAATCATATATCACTCCGGAATATCGGCATCATAAGCCCATAGGCATATCATATATCACTCCGGAATATCGGCAGCATAAGCCCATAGGCATAATCATATATCACTCCGGAATATCGGCAGCATAAGCCCATAGGCATATCATATATCACTCCGGAATATCGGAAGCATAAGCCCATAGGCATATCATATATCACTCCGGAAGATCTGCAGCATAAACCCATAGGCATATCATATATCATTCCGGAATATCGGCAGCATAGGCCCATAGGTATATCATATATCACTCCGGAATATCGGCAGCATAAGCCCATAGGCATATTATATATCACTCCAGAATATAGGAAGCATAAGCCCATAGGCATATCATATATCACTCCGGACGATCGGCAGCATAAGCCAATAGGCATATTATATATCACTCCGGAATATCGGCAGCAAAAGCCCATAGGCATATCATATATCACTCCGGAATATTGGCAGCATAAGCCCATAGGCATAATCATATATCACTCCCGAATACCGGCAGCATAAGCCCATAGGTATATCATATATCACTCCGGAAGATCGGCAGCATAAGCCCATAGGCATATCATATATCACTCCGGAATATTGGCAGCATAAGCCCATATGCATATCATATATCACTCCGGAATATCGGCAGCAAAAGCCCATAGGCATATCATATATCACTCTGTAATATCGGCAGCATAAGCCCATAGGCATAATCATATATCACTCCAGAATATCGGCAACATAAGCTCGCATGCATATCATATATCACTCTGGAATATCGGCAGCATAAGCCCATAGACATAATTATATATCACTCGGGAATATCGGCAGCATAAGCCCATAGGCATATCATATATCACTCCGGAATATCGGCAGCATAAGCCCATAGGCATATCATATATCACTCCGGAATATCGACAGCATAAGCCCATAGGCATAATCATATATCACTCCGGAATATCGGCAGCATAAGCCCATAGGCATATCATATATCACTCCGGAATATCGGCAGCATAAGCCCATAGGCATATCATATATCACTCTGGAATATCGGCAGCATAAGCCCATAGACATAATCATATATCACTCCGGAATATCGGCAGCATAATTCCATAGGCATATCATATATCACTCCGGAATATCGGCAGCATAAGCCCATAGGCATATCATATATCACTCCGGAATATCGGCAGCATAAGCCTATAGGCATATCATATATCACTCCGGAATATCGGAATCATAAGCCCATAGGCATATCATATATCACTCCGGAAGATCGGCAGCATAAGCCCATAGGCATATCATATATCACTCCGGAATATCGGCAGCATAAGCCCATAGGTATATCATATATTACTCCGGAATATCGGCAGCATAAGCCCATAGGCATATTATATATCACTCCGGAATATCGGAAGCATAAACCCATAGGCATATCATATATCACTCCGGAAGATCGACAGCATAAGCACATAGGCATATCATATATCACTCCGGAATATCGGCAGCATAAGCCCATATGCATATCATATATCACTCCGGAATATCGGCAGCATAAGCCCATATGCATATCATATATCACTCCGGAATATCGGCAGCATACGCCCATAGGCATACCATATATCACTCCGGAATATCGGCAGCATAAGCCCATAGGCATAATCATATATCACTTCGGAAGATCGGAAGCATAAGCCCATAGGCATATCATATATCACTCCGGAATATCGGCAGCATAAGCCCATAAGCATATCATATATCACTCCGGAATATCGGCAGCATAAACCCATAGGCATAATCATATATCACTTCGGAAGATCGGAAGAATATAGATAACAATAGTTTGAAATGCACATCCCCGGTGGGACAATATGGCAAAATCACATCACTCCGGATATCGGAAGCATAATAAAGCCCATAATTTCATATATCACTCCGGAAAATCGGGAGCCCTTACTCCGGATATCGGAAACATAAAACAACGAACTCCGAAAGTATTTTGCTATACAAATACAATACTTACTTGATATGTTAACTTACTCATCTAATAGTAGATAAAAACATTCGTGTACACTGCAGTGGCATTGCTATTACCTACATAAAAGTTATAGAGGGATAAAAAACACTGTTTCGGTAAAGTATGAAACATCGGTGTTGGATACCACAGTTGAATAGTCCTATATCCATTATTGAAATACTATGAGATAATATTTAGTGTCTAGTGGACACGTGATGGATCAACACAACTAAATGACGACGTCACACGTCATGGTCATTTTATACTGTGTCCAGTTGGTCCCTTCCCGTTTTTATGCCAGCCACGATGTGTATTGGTTGTGCTCCGTTATTGTGTTACGACTTGTTTTCTGCAAATAAAAAGAACACACACGGAAGAAAAACTGTAATAATACATGACAATGACACGTAATTATGGGTGAGGAGGGAGGGTTTTCAAATACCTAACCTTCCCTGTTGAAATTTGAATGTAAGAGAGAATAACATATTACATCATGACTATGACGAGGCATTCATGCTCGACAACTCTGATTTATATTAGTTCTACACTATGCCTCACGGGTAGTATCCCTTGGTGACAATTTCATTAATTTAAAGACAAGCTTGAAATGAATAGACTTATATACATGAATATGTTGTCGTATAATATACAGGTATATGTCGTATTATATACATGTATATGTTGTCGTATAATATACAGGTATATGTCGTATTATATACAGGTATATGTCGTAGTATGTACATGCATATGTTGTCGTATAATATACAGGTATATGTCGTATTACATACATGTATATGTTGTCATATTATATACAGGTATATGTCGTATTATATACAGGTATATGTTGTCGTATTATATACAGGTATATGTCGTATTATATACAGGTATATGTTGTCGTATAATATACAGGTATATGTCGTATTACATACAGGTATATGTTGTCGTATTATATACAGGTATATGTTGTCGTATTATATACATGTATATGTTGTCGTATTATATACATGTATATGTTGTCGTATTATATACAAGTATATGTTGTCGTATTATATACAGGTATATATTGTCGTATTATATACATGTATAGATTGTCGTATTATATACATGTATATGTTGTCGTATTATATACATGTATAGATTGTCGTATTATATACATGTATATGTTGTCGTATTATATACAGGTATATGTTGTCGTATTATACACAGGTATATGTTGTCGTATTATATACAGGTATATGTCGTATTATATACTGGTATATGTTGTCGTATTATATACATGTATATGTTGTCGTTATATATACATGTATATTTTGTCGTATTATATACATGTATAGATTGTCGTATTATATACATGTATATGTTGTCGTATTATATACAGGTATATGTTGTCGTATTATATACATGTATATGTTGTCGTATTATATACATGTATATGTTGTCGTATTATATACATGTATAGATTGTCGTATTATATACATGTATATGTTGTTGTATTATATACAGGTATACGTCGTATTATATACAGGTATATGTTGTCGTATTATATACAGTATAGTGGTATTATATCATGTATATGTTGTCGTATTATATACATGTATATGTTGTCGTATTATATACAGGTATATATTGTCATATTATATACATGTATATATTGTCGTATTATATACATGTATATGTTGTCGTATTATATACAGGTATATGTTGTCGTATTATATACAGGTATATGCTGTCGTATTATATACAGGTATATGTCGTATTATATACAGGTATATGTTGTCGTATTATATACATGTATATGTTGTCATAGTATATACATGTATATGTTGTCGTATTATATACATGTATATCTTGTCGTATTATATACAGGTATATGTTGTCGTATTATATACATGTATATGTCGTATTATATACATGTATATGTCGTATTATATACATGTATATGTTGTCGTATTATATACATGTATAGGTCGTATTATATACAGGTATATGGTGTCGTATTATATACAGGTATATGTTGTCGTATTATATACAGGTATATGTTGTCGTATTATATAGATGTATATGGTGTCGTATTATATACAGGTCTATGTGTATTATATACATGTATATGTTGTGTATTATATACATGTATATGTTGTGTATTATATACATGTATATGTTGTCGTATTATATACATGTATATGTGTATTATATACATGTATTTGTGTATTATATACAGGTGTATGTTGTGTATTATATACATGTATATGTTTTGTATTATATACATGTGACTAGCTGTCGTATTATATACAGGTATATGTCGTATTATATACATGTATATGTTGTGTATTATATACATGTATATGCTGTGTATTATATACAGGTATATGTTGTCGTATTATATACATGTGTATGTTGTGTATTATATACATGTATATGGTGTGTATTATATACAAGTGTATGTTGTCGTATTATATACATGTATATGTTGTCGTATTATATACATGTATAGCTGTGTATTATATACAGGTATATGTCGTATTATATGCATGTATAGCTGTCGTATTATATACAGATATATGTCGTATGATATGCATGTATAGTTGTGTATTATATACAGGTATATGTTGTCGTATTGTGTAAATATATATGATGTCGCATATGTTATATGTCGTATTATATACATGTATATTTACTCTTATATAGATGTATATGTTGTCGTATTATATGCATGTATATGTTGTCGTATTATATACATGTATATGTTGTCGTATAATATATAGGTATGTGTCGTATTATATACAGGTATATGTCGTATTATGTACATGCATATGTTGTCGTATAATATACAGGTATATGTCGTATTATATACAGGTATATGTTGTCGTATAATATACAGGTATATGTCGTATTACATACAGGTATATGTTGTCGTATTATATACAGGTATATGTTGTGTATTATATACAGGTATATGTTGTCGTATTATATACATGTATATGTTGTCGTATTATATACAGGTATATATTGTCATATTATATACATGTATATGTTGTCGTATTATATACATGTATATGTTGTCGTATTATATACAGGTATAGATTGTCGTATTATATACATGTATAGAGTGTCGTAATATATACATGTATAGATTGTCGTATTATATACATGTATAGAGTGTCGTATTATATACATGTATATGTTGTCGTATTATATACAGGTATATGTTGTCGTATTATATACAGGTATATGATGTCTTATTATGTAAATATATATGTTGTCGTATTATATACATGTATATGTTGTCGTATTATATACATGTATATGTCGTATTATATACATGTATATGTTGTCGTATTATATACATGTATATGTCGTATTTAATACATGTATATGTTGTCGTATTATATGTTGTCGTATTATATACATGTATATGTTGTCGTATTATATACATGTATATTTTGTCGTATTATATACATGTATAGATTGTCGTATTATATACAGGTATATGTTGTCGTATTATATACATGTATAATTTGTCGTATTATATACATGTATAGAGTGTCGTATTATATACAGGTATATGTTGACGTATTATATACAGGTATATGTCGTATTATATACATGTATATGTTGTCGTATTATATACAGGTATATGTTGTCGTATTATATACAGGTATATGTTGTCGTATTATATACATGTATATGGTGTCGTATTATATACAAGTATATGTTGTCGTATTATATACAGGTCTATGTCGTATTATATACAGGTATTTGTCGTATTATATACAGGTGTATGTCGTATTATATACATGTATATGTTGTCGTATTATATACAGGTATATGTTGTCGTATTATATACAGGTATATGTTGTCGTATTATATACAGGTGTATGTTGTCGTATTATATACATGTATATGTTGTCGTATTATATACAAGTATATGTTGTCGTATTATATACAGGTATATGTCGTATTATGTACAGGTATTTGTCGTATTATATACAAGTGTATGTTGTCGTATTATATACATGTATATGTTGTCGTATTATATACATGTATATGTCGTATTATATACAGGTATATGTCGTATTATATGCATGTATATGTTGTCGTATTATATACAGGTATATGTCGTATGATATGCAGGTATATGTTGTCGTATTATATACAGGTATATGTTGTCGTATTGTGTAAATATATATGATGTCGCATTCTATACAGTTATATGTCGTATTATATACATGTATATTTCCTCTTATATAGATGTATATGTTGTCGTATAATATGCATGTATTTGTTGTCGTATTATATACAGGTATATGTCGTATGATATGCAGGTATATGTTGTCGTATTATATACAGGTATATGTTGTCGTATTGTGTAAATATATATGATGTCGCATTCTATACAGTTATATGTCGTATTATATACATGTATATTTCCTCTTATATAGATGTATATGTTGTCGTATAATATGCATGTATTTGTTGTCGTATTATATACAGGTATATGTCGTATGATATGCAGGTATATGTTGTCGTATTATATACAGGTATATGTTGTCGTATTGTGTAAATATATATGATGTCGCATTCTATACAGTTATATGTCGTATTATATACATGTATATTTCCTCTTATATAGATGTATATGTTGTCGTATTATATGCATGTATATGTTGTCGTATTATATACATGTATATGTTGTCGTATAATATACAGGTATGTGTCGTATTATATACGGGTATATGTCGTATTATGTACATGCATATGTTGTCGTATAATATACAGGTATATGTCGTAATATATACATGTATATGTTGTTGTATTATATACAGGTATATGTCGTATTATATACAGGTATATGTTGTCGTATAATATACAGGTATATGTCGTATTACATACAGGTATATGTTGTCGTATTATATACAGGTATATGTTGTTGTATTATATACAGGTATATGTTGTCGTATTATATACCTCTATATGTTGTCGTATTATATACAGGTATATATTGTCATATTATATACATGTATATGTTGTCGTATTATATACATGTATATGTTGTCGTATTATATACAGGCATAGATTGTCGTATTATATACATGTATATTTTGTCGTAGTATATACATGTATAGATTGTCGTATTATATACATGTATAGAGTGTCGTATTATATATATGTATATGTTGTCGTATTATATACAGGTATATGTTGTCGTATTATATACAGGTATATGATGTCTTATTATGTACATATATATGTTGTCGTATTATATACATGTATATGTTGTCGTATTATATACATGTATATGTCGTATTATATACATGTATATGTTGTCGTATTATATACATGTATATGTTGTCTTATTATATACATGTATATGTCGTATTATATACATGTATATGTTGTCGTATTATATGTTGTCGTATTATATACATGTATATGTTGTCGTATTATATACATGTATATTTTGTCGTATTATATACATGTATAGATTGTCGTATTATATACAGGTATATGTTGTCGTATTATATACATGTATAATTTGTCGTATTATATACATGTATAGAGTGTCGTATTATATACAGGTATATGTTGACGTATTATATACAGGTATATGTCGTATTATATACATGTATATGTTGTCGTATTATATACAGGTATATGTTGTCGTATTATATACAGGTATATGTTGTCGTATTATATACATGTATATGGTGTCGTATTATATACAAGTATATGTTGTCGTATTATATACAGGTCTATGTCGTATTATATACAGGTATTTGTCGTATTATATACAGGTGTATGTTGTCGTATTATATACATGTATATGTTGTCGTATTATATACAGGTATATGTTGTCGTATAATATACAGGTGTATGTTGTCGTATTATATACAGGTATATGTTGTATTATATGCATGCATATGTTGTCGTATTATATACAGGTATATGTCGTAGTATATACATGCATATGTTGTCCTATTATATACAGGTATATGTTGTCGTATTATATACATGTATATTTTGTCGTATTATATACAGTTATATGTTGTCCTATTATATACAGGTATATGTTGTATTATATACAGGTATATGTCGTATTATATGCATGCATATGTTGTCGTATTATATACAGGTATATGTCGTATTATATGCAGGTATATGTTGTCGTATTATATACAGGTATATGTTGTCGTATTATGTAAATGAATATATTGTCGTATTCTATACAGTTATATGTCGTATTATATACATGTATATTTCCTCTTATATAGATGTATATGTTGTCGTATTATATACATGCATATGTTGTCGTATTATATGCATGTATATGTTGTCGTATTGTATACAGGTATTTGTTGTCATATTATATACAGGTATATGTCGTATCATACACATGTATATGTTTTTTTATATACACGTATATGTTGTCGTATTATATACATGCATATGTTGTCGTATTATATACAGGTGTATGTCGTATTATATGCATGTATATGTTGTCGTATTATATACAGGTATATGTCGTATTATATGCAGGTATATGCTGTCGTATTATATACAGGTATATGTTGTCGTATTATGTAAATATATATGTTGTTGTATTCTATACAGTTATATGTCGTATTATATACGTGTATATTTCCTCTTATATAGATGTATATGTTGTCGTATTATATGCATGTATATGTTGTCGTATTGTATACAGGTATTTGTTGTCATATTATATACAGGTATATGTTGTTTTTATATACACGTATATGTTGTCGTATTATATACTGGTATATGTTATCGTATTATATACATGTATATGTGGTCGTATTATATACAGGTATATGTCGTATTATATACATGTATATGTTGTAGTATTATATACAGGTATATGTCGTATTATATACATGTATATGTTGTCGTATAATATACATATATAGATTGTCGTATTATATACATGTATATGTTTTCGTATTATATACATGTATAGATTGTCGTATTATATACATGTATATGTTATCGTATTATATACAGGTATATGTTGTCGTATTATATACAGGTATATGTCGTATTATATACAGGTATATGTCGTATTATATACATGCATATGTTGTTGTACTGTATACATGTATATGTTGTCGTATTATATACAGGTATATGTTGTCGTATTATATACATGTATATGTTGTCGTATTATATACAGGTATATGTTGTCGTATTATATACAGGTATATGTTGTATTATATACAGGTATATGTCGTATTATATGCATGTATATGTTGTCGTATTATATACAGGTATATGTCGTATTATATACAGGTATTTGTCGTATTATATACAGGTGTATGTTGTGTATTATATACAGGTGTATATTGTGTATTATATACATGTGTATGTTGTGTATTATATACAGGAATATGTGTATTATATACAGGTATATGTTGTGTATTATATACATGTGACTAGTTGTGTATTATATACAGGTGACTAGCTGTGTATTATATAGATGTATATGGTGTCGTATTATATACAAGTGACTAGTTGTGTATTATATACATGTATATGTCGTATTATGTACAGGTATTTGTGTATTATATACATGTGACTAGTTGTGTATTATATACATGTGACTAGTTGTGTATTATATACATGTATATGTGTATTATATACAGGTATATGTGTATTATATGCATGTGACTAGCTGTGTATTATATACAGGTGACTAGCTGTGTATTATATGCATGTGACTAGCTGTGTATTATATACATGTGACTAGTTGTGTATTATATACATGTGACTAGCTGTGTATTATATACAGTGACTAGCTCGTATTATATACATGTGACTAGCTGTGTATTATATACATGTATAGTTGTGTATTATATGCATGTGACTAGCTGTGTATTATATACATGTATAGCTGTGTATTATATACAGGTATGTGTCGTATTATATACAGGTATATGTGTATTATATACATGCATAGCTGTGTATTATATACAGGTATATGTGTATTATATACATGTATAGCTGTGTATTATATACATGTGACTAGCTGTGTATTATATACATGTGACTAGCTGTGTATTATATACATGTGACTAGCTGTGTATTATATACATGTGACTAGCTGTGTATTATATACATGTGACTAGCTGTGTATTATATACATGTGACTAGCTGTGTATTATATACATGTGACTAGCTGTGTATTATATACAGGTATATATTGTGATATTATATACATGTGACTAGCTGTGTATTATATACATGTGACTAGCTGTGTATTATATACATGTGACTAGCTGTGTATTATATACATGTGACTAGCTGTGTATTATATACATGTGACTAGCTAGTCGTATTATATACATGTATAGACTGTCGTATTATATACATGTATAGCTGTGTATTATATACATGTATAGCTGTGTATTATATACATGTGACTAGCTGTCTTATTATATACATGTACATGCTGTGTATTATATACATGTGACTAGCTGTGTATTATATACATGTGACTATGTCGTATTATATACATGTGACTAGCTACGTATTATATACATGTGACTAGCTGTGTATTATATACATGTGACTAGCTGTCGTATTATATACATGTATAGTGCGTATTATATGTTGTCGTATTATATACATGTATAGCTGTGTATTATATACATGTGACTAGCTGTGTATTATATACATGTGACTAGCTGTGTATTATATACAGGTGACTAGCTGTGTATTATATACATGTGACTAGCTGTGTATTATATGCATGTGACTAGCTGTGTATTATATACATGTGACTAGTTGTGTATTATATACATGTGACTAGCTGTGTATTATATACATGTGATATGCTGTGTATTATATACATGTGACTAGCTGTGTATTATATACATGTGTAGCTGTGTATTATATACATGTGACTAGCTGTGTATTATATACATGTGACTAGCTGTGTATTATATACATGTGACTAGCTGTGTATTATATACATGTGACTAGCTGTGTATTATATACATGTGTAGCTGTGTATTATATACATGTGACTAGCTGTGTATTATATGCATGTGACTAGCTGTCGTATTATATACATGTATAGCTGTGTATTATATGCATGTATAGCTGTGTATTATATACATGTGACTAGCTGTGTATTATATGCATGTGACTAGCTGTGTATTATATACATGTGACTAGCTGTGTATTTTATATATATGTGTCGCATTATATACATGTTATAGCTGTGTATTATATACATGTGACTAGCTGTGTATTATATACATGTGACTAGCTGTGTATTATATGCATGTGACTAGCTGTCGTATTATATACATGTATAGCTGTGTATTATATACATGTATGTGTGTATTATATACATGTGACTAGCTGTGTATTATATACATGTGACTAGCTGTCGTATTATATACATGTGTCCAGCTGTGTATTATATACATGTGTAGCTGTGTATTATATACATGTGACTAGCTGTGTATTATATGCATGTGACTAGCTGTGTATTATATACATGTGACTAGCTGTGTATTATATACATGTATAGCTGTGTATTATATACATGTGACTAGCTGTGTATTATATACATGTGACTAGCTGTGTATTATATACATGTGACTAGCTGTGTATTATATACATGTGACTAGCTGTGTATTATATACATGTGACTAGCTGTGTATTATATGTATGTGACTAGCTGTGTATTATATGCATGTGACTAGCTGTGTATTATATACATGTGACTAGCTGTGTATTATATACATGTGACTAGCTGTGTATTATATACATGTGTCCAGCTGTGTATTATATACATGTGACTAGCTGTGTATTATATACATGTGACTAGCTGTGTATTATATGTATGTGACTAGCTGTGTATTATATACATGTGACTAGCTACGTATTATATACATGTGACTAGCTACGTATTATATACATGTGTCCAGCTGTGTATTATATACATGTGTCCAGCTGTGTATTATATACATGTGACTAGCTGCGTATTATATACATGTGTCCAGCTGTGTATTATATACATGTGTCCAGCTGTGTATTATATACATGTGACTAGCTGCGTATTATATACATGTGTCCAGCTGTGTATTATATACATGTGACTAGCTATGTATTATATACATGTGACTAGCTACGTATTATATACATGTGACTAGCTGTGTATTATATACATGTGACTAGCTGCGTATTATATACATGTGACTAGCTGCGTATTATATACATGTGTCCAGCTGTGTATTATATACATGTGACTAGCTGCGTATTATATACATGTGACCAGCTGTGTATTATATACATGTGTCCAGCTGTGTATTATATACATGTGTCCAGCTGCGTATTATATACATGTGACTAGCTGTGTATTATATACATGTGACTAGTTGTGTATTATATACAGGTCTAGCTGTGTATTATATACATGTACTTGTGTATTATATACATGTGTAGCTGTGTATT
This sequence comes from Archivesica marissinica, assembly GCA_014843695.1. NCBI lineage: Eukaryota > Metazoa > Mollusca > Bivalvia > Venerida > Vesicomyidae > Archivesica > Archivesica marissinica. The sequence goes on along the minus strand of CM026402.1, from coordinate 77,740,413 downwards.
ATATACATGTATAGCTGTGTATTATATACATGTGACTAGCTGTGTATTATATACATGTGACTAGCTGTGTATTATATACATGTGACTAGCTGTGTATTATATACATGCATATTGTGTATTATATACATGTATAGCTGTGTATTATATGTATGTGACTAGCTGTGTATTATATACATGTGACTAGCTGTGTATTATATACATGTGTCCAGCTGTGTATTATATACATGTATAGCTGTGTATTATATACATGTGACTAGCTGTGTATTATATGTATGTGACTAGCTGTGTATTATATGTATGCATATGTTGTCGTATTATATACAGGTATATGTCGTATTATATGCAGGTATATGTTGTCGTATTATATACATGTATAGTTGTGTATTATGTAAATGAATATATGTGTATTATATACAGTTATATGTCGTATTATATACATGTATATTTGCTATTATATAGATGTATAGTTGTGTATTATATACATGTATAGTTGTGTATTATATGCATGTATAGTTGTCGTATTGTATACATGTATTTGTCGTATTATATACATGTATATGTTGTTTTTATATACACGTATATGTTGTCGTATTATATACTGGTATATGTTATCGTATTATATACATGTATATGTGGTCGTATTATATACAGGTATATGTCGTATTATATACATGTTTATGTTGTCGTATTATATACAGGTATATGTCGTATAATATACATTTATAGATTGTCGTATTATATACATGTATATGTTTTCGTATTATATACATGTATAGATAGTCGTATTATATACATGTATATTTTGTCGTATTATATACAGGTATATGTTGTCGTATTATATACAGGTATATGTTGTCGTATTATATACAGGTATATGTCGTATTATATACATGCCTATGTTGTTGTACTGTATACATGTATATGTTGTCGTATTATATACAGGTATATGTTGTCGTATTATATACATGTATATGTTGTCGTATTATATACAGGTATATGTTGTCGTATTATATACAGATATATGTTGTATTATATACAGGTATATGTCGTATTATATGCATGTATATGTTGTCGTATTATATACAGGTATATGTCGTATTATATGCAGGTATATGTTGTCGTATTATATACATGTATATGTTGTCGTATTATGTAAATGTATATATTGTCGTATTCTATACAGTTATATGTCGTATTATATACATGTATATGTTGTCGTATTATATGCATGTATATGTTGTCGTATTGTATACAGGTATTTGTTGTCATATTATATACAGGTATATGTCGTATTATACACATGTATATGTTGTTTTTATATACACGTATATGTTGTCGTATTATATACATGTATATGTTGTCGTATTATATACAGGTTTATGTTGTCGTATTATATACAGGTATATGTCGTATTATATAAAGGTATATGTCGTATGATATGCATGTATATGTTGTCGTATTATATACAGGTATATGTCGTATTATATGCAGGTATATGCTGTCGTATTATATACAGGTATATGTTGTCGTATTATGTAAATATATATGTTATTGTATTCTATACAGTTATATGTCGTAGTATATACATGTATATTTCCTCTTATATAGATGTATATGTTGTTGTATTATATACATGCATATGTTGTCGTATTATATGCATGTATATGTTGTCGTATTGTATACAGGTATTTGTTGTCATATTATATACAGATATATGTCGTATTATATACATGTATATGTTGTATTTATATACACGTATATGTTGTCGTATTGTGCACGTATATGTCGTATTATATACATGTATATGTTGTCGTATTGTGCAGGTATATGTCGTATTATATACATGTATATGTTGTCGTATTGTGCAGGTATATGTCGTATTGTGCAGGTATATGTCGTATTATATACATGTATATGTTGTCGTATTGTGCAGGTATTATCTTCAATTTTCAGATAAGAATGAATGCCAATATAAAAATGGTGGCTGTGTTCATTTTTGTCATAACATCAAAGGGAACTATACATGTGCTTGTAAGAGCGGATTCCAATTGGATATCGGCAATAGAGATTGCATAGGTAAGTAGTGTGTGATTTACGTTTATTTAACCTCACTACCGGTTGCTCATATGAGTGACTCTCTTGAAGAGATTAGTCATTTTAGATGTTTCGAGGATATTGCAATGATACAGACAGATACCTATTCCAGAATCTCCTCTGGTTCTTGTACTTGCACGGTGTAAATAACTTCGGTTTAAAGTTCCATTTGAAAGACTGTTAATTTTGGTCTGACGGGGTATCAAACCTGCGATCCCTGGATTCCCAGTCCATCGGTAAGCAGTTGTGCAGTAACGCGCTTTTTTAATTGCGGTGCTCTAAATCCGGGGCATTGAGAGAATTCATAGTTGACGTGGACCATTTGTCAGTTACTGCCCCTGAATACTCACAATAGTATATTTGCCATTTTATTTGTTTCCTCTGTTTTTATTGATGCTATCCACAGTCATTCGTTTTCTCATCGATTATTATTAATTAATAATTGCCGACAGATAATATGTAGTATATCCAATGGATACCTCTTGTTAGGGAATAACAGTAAAAACAAAGGATTCCAACTAATCGGCCCAATATACATTTCGGGCAAGGGAGGTAATATAACATCAAGCAATGGTGCTCATTGGTTAATTCATAAAACCTTTATTTAATGTCGCAGATCGAGCTTGAGAGATTGTATAGGTAATTAGTGAATTCATAAAACCTTTATTTAATGTCGCAGATCGAGCTTGAGAGATTGTATATGTAATTAGTGAATTCATAAAAACTGTATTTAATGTCGCAGATCGAGCTTGAGAGATTGTATAGGTAATTAGTGAATTCATAAAACCGTTATTTTATGTCGCAGATCGAGCTTGAGAGATTGCTTAGGCAATTAGTGAATTCATAAAACCTTTATTTTATGTCGCAGATCGAGCTTGAGAGATTGTTTAGGTAATTAGTGAATTCATAAAGCCTTTATTTAATGTCGCAGATCGAGCTTGAGAGATTGTATAGGTAATTAGTGAATTCATAAAACCTTTATTTTATGTCGCCAATCAAGCTTGAGAGATTGTTTAGGTAATTAATGAATTCATAAAACCTTAATTTAATGTCGCAGATCGAGCTTGAGAGATTGCTTAGGTAATTAGTGAATTCATAAAACCTTTATTTTATGTCGCAGATCGAGCTTGAGAGATTGTTTAGGTAATTAGTGAATTCAAAAAGCCTTTATTTAATGTCGCAGATCGAGCTTGAGAGATTGCATAGGTAATTAGTGAATTCATAAAACCTTTATTTAATGTCGCAGATCGAGCTTGAGGGATTGTTTAGGTAATTAGTGAATTCACATAACCTTTATTTTATGTCGCAGATCGAGCTTGAGAGATTGTTTAGGTAATTAGTGAATTCATAAAACCTTTATTTAATGTCGCAGATCGAGCTTGAGAGATTGTTTAGGTAATTAGTGAATTCATAAAACCTTTATTTTTTGTCGCAGATCGAGCTTGAGAGATTGTTTAGGTAATTAGTGAATTCATAAAACCTTTATTTTATGTCGCAGATCGAGCTTGATAGATTGTATAGGTAATTAGTGAATTCATAAAACCTTTATTTAATGTCGCAGATCGAGCTTGAGAGATTGTATATGTAATTAGTGAATTCATAAAAACTTTATTTAATGTCGCAGATCGAGCTTGAGAGATTGTATAGGTAATTAGTGAATTCATAAAACCTTTATTTAATGTCGCAGATCGAGCTTGAGAGATTGTTTAGGTAATTAGTGAATTCATAAAACCGTTATTTTATGTCGCAGATCGAGCTTGAGAGATTGTTTAGGCAATTAGTGAATTCATAAAGCCTTTATTTAATGTCGCAGATCGAGCTTGAGAGATTGTATAGGTAATTAGTGAATTCATAAAACCTTTATTTTATGTCGCCAATCAAGCTTGAGAGATTGTTTAGGTAATTAATGAATTCATAAAACCTTAATTTAATGTCGCAGATCGAGCTTGAGAGATTGTTTAGGTAATTAGTGAATTCATAAAACCTTTATTTTATGTCGCAGATCGAGCTTGAGAGATTGTTTAGGTAATTAGTGAATTCAAAAGCCTTTATTTAATGTTCCAGATCGAGATTGAGAGATTGCATAGGTAATTAGTGAATTCATAAAACCTTTATTTAATGTCGCCAATCGAGCTTGAGAGATTGTATAGGTAATTAATGAAGTCATAAAACCTTAATTGAATGTCACAGATCGAGCTTGAGAGATTGTTTAGGTAATTAGTGAATTCATAAAACCTTTATTTTATGTCGCAGATCGAGCTTGAGAGATTATATAGGTAATTAGTGAATTCATAAAACCTTTATTTTATGTCGCAGATCGAGCTTGAGAGATTGTTTAGGAAATTAGTGAATTCATAAAACCTTTATTTTATGTCGCAGATCGAGCTTGAGAGATTGTTTAGGTAATTAGTGAATTCATAAAACCTTTATTTTATGTCGCATATCGAGCTTGATAGATTGTATAGGTAATTAGTGAATTCATAAAACCTTTATTTAATGTCGCCAATCGAGCTTGAGAGATTGTTTAGGTAATTAATGAATTCATAAAACCTTAATTTAATGTCGCAAATCGAGCTTGAGAGATTGTTTAGGTAACTAGTGAATTCATAAAACCTTTATTTTATGTCGCAGATCGAGCTTGAGAGATTGTTTAGGTAATTAGTGAATTCAAAAAGCCTTAATTTAATGTCGCAGATCGAGCTTGAGAGATTGTATAAGTAATTAGTGAATTCATAAAACCTTTATTTAATGTCGCAGATCGAGCTTGCGGGATTGTTTAGGTAATTAGTGAATTCATAAAACCTTTATTTTATGTCGCAGATCGAGCTTGAGAGATTGTTTAGGCAATTAGTAAATTCATAAAACCTTTATTTTATGTCGCAGATCGAGCTTGAGAGATTGTTTAGGTAATTAGTGAATTCATAAAGCCTTTATTTAATGTCGCAGATCGAGCTTGAGAGATTGTATAGGTAATTAGTGAATTCATAAAACCTTTATTTTATGTCGCCAATCAAGCTTGAGAGATTGCTTAGGTAATTAATGAATTCATAAAACCTTAATTTAATGTCGCAGATCGAGCTTGAGAGATTGTTTAGGTAATTAGTGAATTCATAAAACCTTTATTTTATGTCGCAGATCGAGCTTGAGAGATTGTTTAGGTAATTAGTGAATTCAAAAAGCCTTTATTTAATGTCGCAGATCGAGCTTGAGAGATTGCATAGGTAATTAGTGAATTCATAAAACCTTTATTTAATGTCGCCAATCGAGCTTGAGAGATTGTATAGGTAATTAATGAAGTCATAAAACCTTAATTGAATGTCACAGATCGAGCTTGAGAGATTGTTTAGGTAATTAGTGAATTCATAAACCTTTATTTTATGTCGCAGATCGAGCTTGAGAGATTGTATAGGTAATTAGTGAATTCATAAAACCTTTATTTTATGTCGCAGATCGAGCTTGAGAGATTGTTTAGGAAATTAGTGAATTCATAAAACCTTTATTTTATGTCGCAGATCGAGCTTGAGAGATTGTTTAGGTAATTAGTGAATTCATAAAACCTTTATTTTATGTCGCAGATCGAGCTTGATAGATTGTATAGGTAATTTGTGAATTCATAAAACCTTTATTTAATGTCGCCAATCGAGCTTGAGAGATTGTATAGGTAATTAATGAATTCATAAAGCCTTAATTTAATGTTGCAAATCGAGCTTGAGAGATTGTTTAGGTAATTAGTGATTTCATAAAACCTTTATTTTATGTCGCAGATCGAGCTTGAGAGATTGTTTAGGTAACTAGTGAATTCATAAAACCTTTATTTTATGTCGCAGATCGAGCTTGAGAGATTGTTTAGGTAATTAGTGAATTCAAAAAGCCTTTATTTAATGTCGCAAATCGAGCTTGAGAGATTGTTTAGGTAATTGGTGAATTCATAAAACCTTTATTTAATGTCGCAGATCGAGCTTGAGAGATTGTTTAGGTAATTAGTGAATTCATAAAACCTTTATTTAATGTTGCAGATCGAGCTTGAGAGATTGTATTGGTAATTAGTGAATTAATAAAACCTTAATTTAATGTCGCCAATCGAGCTTGAGATATTGTATAGGTAATTAATGAATTCATAAAACCTTAATTTAATGTCGCAGATCGAGCTTGAGAGATTGCATTGGTAATTAGTGAATTCATAAAACCTTTATTTAATGTCGCAGATCGAGCTTGAGAGATTGTATAAGTAATTAGTGAATTAATAAAACCTTTATTTAATGTCGCAGATCGAGCTTGAGAGATTGTCTAGGTAATTAGTGAATTCATAAAACCTTTATTTAATGTCGCAGATCGAGCTTGAGAGATTGTATAGGTAATTAGTGAATTCAAAAAACCTTTATTTTATGTCACAGATCCAGCTTGAGAGATTGGTTAGGTAATTAGTGAATTCATAAAACCTTTATTTTATGTCGCAGATCGAGCTTGAGAGATTGATTAGGTAATTAGTGAATTCTTAAAACCTTTATTTTATGTCGCATATCGAGCTTGAGAGATTGTTTAGGTAATTAGTGAATTCATAAAACCTTTATTTAATGTCGCAGATCGAGCTTGAGAGATTGTTTAGGTAATTAGTGAATTCATTAAACCTTTATTTAATGTTGCAGATCGAGCTTGAGAGATTGTATTGGTAATTAGTGAATTAATAAAACCTTAATATAATGTCGCCAATCGAGCTTGAGATATTGTATAGATAATTAATGAATTCATAAAACCTTTATTTAATGTCGCCAATCGAGCTTTAGAGATTGTATAGGTAATTAATGAATTCATAAAACCTTAATTTAATGTCGCAGATCAAGCTTGAGAGATTGTTTAGGTAATTAATGAAATCATAAAACCTTTATTTTATGTCGCAGATCGAGCTTGAGAGATTGTTTAGGTAATTAGTGAATTCAAAAGCCTTTATTTAATGTCGCAGATCGAGATTGAGAGATTGCATAGGTAATTAGTGAATTCATAAAACCTTTATTTAATGTCGCCAATCGAGCTTGAGAGATTGTATAGGTAATTAATGAAGTCATAAAACCTTAATTGAATGTCACAGATCGAGCTTGAGAGATTGTTTAGGTAATTAGTGAATTCATAAAACCTTTATTTTATGTCGCAGATCGAGCTTGAGAGATTGTTTAGGAAATTAGTGAATTCATAAAACCTTTATTTTATGTCGCAGATCGAGCTTGAGAGATTGTTTAGGTAATTAGTGAATTCATAAAACCTTTATTTTATGTCGCATATCGAGCTTGATAGATTGTATAGGTAATTAGTGAATTCATAAAACCTTTATTTAATGTCGCCAATCGAGCTTGAGAGATTGTTTAGGTAATTAATGAATTCATAAAACCTTAATTTAATGTCGCAAATCGAGCTTGAGAGATTGTTTAGGTAACTAGTGAATTCATAAAACCTTTATTTTATGTCGCAGATCGAGCTTGAGAGATTGTTTAGGTAATTAGTGAATTCAAAAAGCCTTTATTTAATGTCGCAGATCGAGCTTGAGAGATTGCATAGGTAATTAATGAATTCATAAAACCTTTATTTAATGTCGCAGATCGAGCTTGAGAGATTGTTTAGGTAATTAGTGAATTCATAAAACCTTTATTTAATGTTGCAGATCGAGCTTGAGAGATTGTATTGGTAATTAGTGAATTAATAAAACCTTAATTTAATGTCGCCAATCGAGCTTGAGATATTGTATAGGTAATTAATGAATTCATAAAACCTTAATTTAATGTCGCATATCGAGCTTGAGAGATTGTATTGGTAATTAGTGAATTCATAAAACCTTTATTTAATGTCGCCAATCGAGCTTGAGAGATTGTTTAGGTAATTAATGAATTCATAAAATCTTAATTTAATGTCGCAGATCGAGCTTGAGAGATTGTATAAGTAATTAGTGAATTCATAAAACCTTAATTTAATGTCGCATATCGAGCTTGAGAGATTGTATTGGTAATTAGTGAATTCATAAAACCTTTATTTAATGTCGCCAATCGAGCTTGAGAGATTGTTTAGGTAATTAATGAATTCATAAAATCTTAATTTAATGTCGCAGATCGAGCTTGAGAGATTGTATAAGTAATTAGTGAATTCATAAAACCTTTATTTAATGTCGCAGATCGAGCTTGAGAGATTGTTTAGGCAATTAGTAAATTCATAAAACCTTTATTTTATGTCGCAGATCGAGCTTGAGAGATTGTTTAGGTAATTAGTGAATTCATAAAGCCTTTATTTAATGTCGCAGATCGAGCTTGAGAGATTGTATAGGTAATTAGTGAATTCATAAAACCTTTATTTTATGTCGCAGATCGAGCTTGAGAGATTGTTTAGGTAATTAGTGAATTCAAAAAGCCTTTATTTAATGTCGCAGATCGAGCTTGAGAGATTGCATAGGTAATTAGTGAATTCATAAAACCTTTATTTAATGTCGCCAATCGAGCTTGAGAGATTGTATAGGTAGTTAATGAAGTCATAAAACCTTAATTGAATGTCACAGATCGAGCTTGAGAGATTGTATAGGTAATTAGTGAATTCATAAAACCTTTATTTTATGTCGCAGATCGAGCTTGAGAGATTGTTTAGGAAATTAGTGAATTCATAAAACCTTTATTTTATGTCGCAGATCGAGCTTGAGAGATTGTTTAGGTAATTAGTGAATTCATAAAACCTTTATTTTATGTCGCAGATCGAGCTTGATAGATTGTATAGGTAATTAGTGAATTCATAAAACCTTTATTTAATGTCGCCAATCGAGCTTGAGAGATTGTATAGGTAATTAATGAATTCATAAAACCTTAATTTAATGTCGCAAATCGAGCTTGAGAGATTGTTTAGGTAATTAGTGATTTCATAAAACCTTTATTTTATGTCGCAGATCGAGCTTGAGAGATTGTTTAGGTAATTAGTGAATTCATAAAACCTTTATTTTATGTCGCAGATCGAGCTTGAGAGATTGTTTAGGTAACTAGTGAATTCATAAAACCTTTATTTTATGTCGCAGATCGAGCTTGAGAGATTGTTTAGGTAATTAGTGAATTCAAAAAGCCTTTATTTAATGTCGCAAATCGAGCTTGAGAGATTGTTTAGGTAATTAGTGAATTCATAAAACCTTTATTTAATGTCGCAGATCGAGCTTGAGAGATTGTTTAGGTAATTAGTGAATTCATAAAACCTTTATTTAATGTTGCAGATCGAGCTTGAGAGATTGTATTGGTAATTAGTGAATTAATAAAACCTTAATTTAATGTCGCCAATCGAGCTTGAGATATTGTATAGGTAATTAATGAATTCATAAAACCTTAATTTAATGTCGCAGATCGAGCTTGAGAGATTGCATTGGTAATTAGTGAATTCATAAAACCTTTATTTAATGTCGCCAATCGAGCTTGAGAGATTGTATAGGTAATTAATGAATTCATAAAACCTTAATTTAATGTCGCAGATCGAGCTTGAGAGATTGTATAAGTAATTAGTGAATTAATAAAACCTTTATTTAATGTCGCAGATCGAGCTTGAGAGATTGTCTAGGTAATTAGTGAATTCATAAAACCTTTATTTTATGTCGCAGATCGAGCTTGAGAGATTGTATAGGTAATTAGTGAATTCAAAAAACCTTTATTTTATGTCACAGATACAGCTTGAGAGATTGGTTAGGTAATTAGTGAATTCATAAAACCTTTATTTTATGTCGCAGATCGAGCTTGAGAGATTGATTAGGTAATTAGTGAATTCTTAAAACCTTTATTTTATGTCGCAGATCGAGCTTGAGAGATTGTTTAGGTAATTAGTGAATTCATAAAACCTTTATTTAATGTCGCAGATCGAGCTTGAGAGATTGTTTAGGTAATTAGTGAATTCATTAAACCTTTATTTAATGTTGCAGATCGAGCTTGAGAGATTGTATTGGTAATTAGTGAATTAATAAAACCTTAATATAATGTCGCCAATCGAGCTTGAGATATTGTATAGATAATTAATGAATTCATAAAACCTTTATTTAATGTCGCCAATCGAGCTTTAGAGATTGTATAGGTAATTAATGAATTCATAAAACCTTAATTTAATGTCGCAGATCAAGCTTGAGAGATTGTTTAGGTAATTAATGAAATCATAAAACCTTTATTTTATGTCGCAGATCGAGCTTGAGAGATTGTTTAGGCAATTAGTAAATTCAAAAAACCTTTATTTTTTGTCGCAGATCGAGCTTGAGAGATTGATTAGGTAATTAGTGAATTCATAAAGCCTTTATTTAATGTCGCAGATCGAGCTTGAGAGATTGTATAGGTAATTAGTGAATTCATAAAACCTTTATTTTATGTCGCCAATCAAGCTTGAGAGATTGCTTAGGTAATTAATGAATTCATAAAACCTTAATTTAATGTCGCAGATCGAGCTTGAGAGATTGTTTAGGTAATTAGTGAATTCATAAAACCTTTATTTATGTCGCAGATCGAGCTTGAGAGATTGTTTAGGTAATTAGTGAATTCAAAAAGCCTTTATTTAATGTCGCAGATCGAGCTTGAGAGATTGCATAGGTAATTAGTGAATTCATAAAACCTTTATTTAATGTCGCCAATCGAGCTTGAGAGATTGTATAGGTAATTAATGAAGTCATAAAACCTTAATTGAATGTCACAGATCGAGCTTGAGAGATTGTTTAGGTAATTAGTGAATTCATAAAACCTTTATTTTATGTCGCAGATCGAGCTTGAGAGATTGTATAGGTAATTAGTGAATTCATAAAACCTTTATTTTATGTCGCAATCGAGCTTGAGAGATTGTATAGGTAATTAATGAATTCATAAAGCCTAATTTAATGTTGCAAATCGAGCTTGAGAGATTGTTTAGGTAATTAGTGAATTCATAAAACCTTTATTTTATGTCGCAGATCGAGCTTGAGAGATTGTTTAGGTAACTAGTGAATTCATAAAACCTTTATTTTATGTCGCAGATCGAGCTTGAGAGATTGTTTAGGTAATTAGTGAATTCAAAAAGCCTTTATTTAATGTCGCAGATCGATCTTGAGAGATTGCATAGGTAATTAATGAATTCATAAAACCTTTATTTAATGTCGCCAATCGAGCTTGAGAGATTGTATAGGTAATTAATGAAGTCATAAAACCTTAATTGAATGTCACAGATCGAGCTTGAGAGATTGTTTAGGTAATTAGTGAATTCATAAAACCTTTATTTTATGTCGCAGATCGAGCTTGATAGATTGTATAGGTAATTTGTGAATTCATAAAACCTTTATTTAATGTCGCCAATCGAGCTTGAGAGATTGTATAGGTAATTAATGAATTCATAAAGCCTTAATTTAATGTTGCAAATCGAGCTTGAGAGATTGTTTAGGTAATTAGTGATTTCATAAAACCTTTATTTTATGTCGCAGATCGAGCTTGAGAGATTGTTTAGGTAATTAGTGAATTCATAAAACCTTTATTTTATGTCGCAGATCGAGCTTGAGAGATTGTTTAGGTAACTAGTGAATTCATAAAACCTTTATTTTATGTCGCAGATCGAGCTTGAGAGATTGTTTAGGTAATTAGTGAATTCAAAAAGCCTTTATTTAATGTCGCAAATCGAGCTTGAGAGATTGTTTAGGTAATTGGTGAATTCATAAAACCTTTATTTAATGTCGCAGATCGAGCTTGAGAGATTGTTTAGGTAATTAGTGAATTCATAAAACCTTTATTTAATGTTGCAGATCGAGCTTGAGAGATTGTATTGGTAATTAGTGAATTAATAAAACCTTAATTTAATGTCGCCAATCGAGCTTGAGATATTGTATAGGTAATTAATGAATTCATAAAACCTTAATTTAATGTCGCAGATCGAGCTTGAGAGATTGCATTGGTAATTAGTGAATTCATAAAACCTTTATTTAATGTCGCAGATCGAGCTTGAGAGATTGTATAAGTAATTAGTGAATTAATAAAACCTTTATTTAATGTCGCAGATCGAGCTTGAGAGATTGTCTAGGTAATTAGTGAATTCATAAAACCTTTATTTTATGTCGCAGATCGAGCTTGAGAGATTGTATAGGTAATTAGTGAATTCAAAAAACCTTTATTTTATGTCACAGATACAGCTTGAGAGATTGGTTAGGTAATTAGTGAATTCATAAAACCTTTATTTTATGTCGCAGATCGAGCTTGAGAGATTGATTAGGTAATTAGTGAATTCTTAAAACCTTTATTTTATGTCGCAGATCGAGCTTGAGAGATTGTTTAGGTAATTAGTGAATTCATAAAACCTTTATTTAATGTCGCAGATCGAGCTTGAGAGATTGTTTAGGTAATTAGTGAATTCATTAAACCTTTATTTAATGTTGCAGATCGAGCTTGAGAGATTGTATTGGTAATTAGTGAATTAATAAAACCTTAATATAATGTCGCCAATCGAGCTTGAGATATTGTATAGATAATTAATGAATTCATAAAACCTTTATTTAATGTCGCCAATCGAGCTTGAGAGATTGTATAGGTAATTAATGAAGTCATAAAACCTTAATTGAATGTCACAGATCGAGCTTGAGAGATTGATTAGGTAATTAGTGAATTTATAAACCTTTATTTTATGTCGCAGATCGAGCTTGAGAGATTGTATAGGTAATTAGTGAATTCATAAAACCTTTATTTTATGTCGCAGATCGAGCTTGAGAGATTGTTTAGGAAATTAGTGAATTCATAAAACCTTTATTTTATGTCGCAGATCGAGCTTGAGAGATTGTTTAGGTAATTAGTGAATTCATAAAACCTTTATTTTATGTCGCAGATCGAGCTTGATAGATTGTATAGGTAATTTGTGAATTCATAAAACCTTTATTTAATGTCGCCAATCGAGCTTGAGAGATTGTATAGGTAATTAATGAATTCATAAAACCTTAATTTAATGTTGCAAATCGAGCTTGAGAGATTGTTTAGGTAATTAGTGATTTCATAAAACCTTTATTTTATGTCGCAGATCGAGCTTGAGAGATTGTTTAGGTAATTAGTGAATTCATAAAACCTTTATTTAATGTCGCAGATCGAGCTTGAGAGATTGTTTAGGTAATTAGTGAATTCATAAAACCTTTATTTAATGTTGCAGATCGAGCTTGAGAGATTGTATTGGTAATTAGTGAATTAATAAAACCTTAATTTAATGTCGCCAATCGAGCTTGAGAGATTGCATAGGTAATTAATGAATTCATAAAACCTTAATTTAATGTCGCAGATCGAGCTTGAGAGATTGTATTGGTAATTAGTGAATTCATAAAACCTTTATTTAATGTCGCCAATCGAGCTTGAGAGATTGTATAGGTAATTAGTGAATTCATAAAACCTTAATTTAATGTCGCAGATCGAGCTTGAGAGATTGTATAGGTAATTAGTGAATTCATAAAACCTTTATTTAATGTCGCAGATCGAGCTTGAGAGATTGTCTAGGTAATTAGTGAATTCATAAAACCTTTATTTTATGTCGCAGATCGAGCTTGAGAGATTGTATTGGTAATTAGTGAATTCATAAAACCTTTATTTAATGTCGCCAATCGAGCTTGAGAGATTGTATAGGTAATTAATGAATTCATAAAACCTTAATTTAATGTCGCAGATCGAGCTTGAGAGATTGTATAAGTAATTAGTGAATTCATAAAACCTTTATTTAATGTCGCAGATCGAGCTTGAGAGATTGTTTAGGTAATTAGTGAATTCATAAAACCTTTATTTTATGTCGCAGATCGAGCTTGAGAGATTGCTTAGGTAATTAGTGAATTCATAAAACCTTTATTTTATGTCGCAGATCGAGCTTGAGAGATTGTTTAGGTAATTAGTGAATTCATAAAACCTTTATTTAATGTCGCAGATCGAGCTTGAGAGATTGTTTAGGTAATTAGTGAATTCTTAAAACCTTTATTTTATGTCGCAGATCGAGCTTGAGAGATTGTTTAGGTAATTAGTGAATTCATAAAACCTTTATTTAATGTCGCAGATCGAGCTTGAGAGATTGTTTAGGTAATTAGTGAATTCATTAAACCTTTATTTAATGTTGCAGATCGAGCTTGAGAGATTGTATTGGTAATTAGTGAATTAATAAAACCTTAATATAATGTCGCCAATCGAGCTTGAGATATTGTATAGATAATTAATGAATTCATACAACCTTAATTTAATGTCGCAGATCGAGCTTGAGAGATTGTATTGGTAATTAGTGAATTCATAAAACCTTTATTTAATGTCGCCAATCGAGCTTTAGAGATTGTATAGGTAATTAATGAATTCATAAAACCTTAATTTAATGTCGCAGATCAAGCTTGAGAGATTGTTTAGGTAATTAATGAATTCATAAAACCTTTATTTTATGTCGCAGATCGAGCTTGAGAGATTGCATAGGTAATTAGTTAATTCAAAAAACCTTTATTTTATGTCGCAGATCGAGCTTGAGAGATTGCTTAGGTAATTAGTGAATTCATAAAACCTTTATTTTATGTCGCAGATCGAGCTTGAGAGATTTTTTTTTAAGTAATTAGTGAATTCTTAAAACCTTTATTTTATGTCGCAGATCGAGCTTGAGAGATTGTTTAGGTAATTAATGAATTCATAAAACCTTTATTTAATGTCGCAGATCGAGCTTGAGAGATTGTTTAGGTAATTAGTGAATTCATAAAACCTTTATTTAATGTTGCAGATCGAGCTTGAGAGATTGTATTGGTAATTAGTGAATTAATAAAACCTTAATTTAATGTCGCCAATCGAGCTTGAGATATTGTATAGGTAATTAATGAATTCATAAAACCTTAATTTAATGTCGCAGATCGAGCTTGAGAGATTGTATTGGTAATTAGTGAATTCATAAAACCTTTATTTAATGTCGCCAATCGAGCTTGAGAGATTGTATAGGTAATTAATGAATTCATAAAACCTTAATTTAATGTCGCAGATCGAGCTTGAGAGATTGTATAAGTAATTAGTGAATTCATAAAACCTTTATTTAATGTCGCAGATCGAGCTTGAGAGATTGTCTATGTAATTAGTGAATTCATAAAACCTTTATTTTATGTCGCAGATCGAGCTTGAGAGATTGTATTGGTAATTAGTGAATTCATAAAACCTTTATTTAATGTCGCCAATCGAGCTTGAGAGATTGTATAGGTAATTAATGAATTCATAAAACCTTAATTTAATGTCGCAGATCGAGCTTGAGAGATTGTATAAGTAATTAGTGAATTCATAAAACCTTTATTTAATGTCGCAGATCGAGCTTGAGAGATTGTCTAGGTAATTAGTGAATTCATAAAACCTTTATTTTATGTCGCAGATCGAGCTTGAGAGATTGTATAGGTAATTAGTGAATTCAAAAAACCTTTATTTTATGTCACAGATCCAGCTTGAGAGATTGGTTAGGTAATTAGTGAATTCAAAAAACCTTTATTTTATGTCGCAGATAGAGCTTGAGAGATTGATTAGGTAATTAGTGAATTCTTAAAACCTTTATTTTATGTCGCAGATCGAGCTTGAGAGATTGTTTAGGTAATTAGTGAATTCATAAAACCTTTATTTAATGTCGCAGATCGAGCTTGAGAGATTGTTTAGGTAATTAGTGAATTCATTAAACCTTTATTTAATGTTGCAGATCGAGCTTGAGAGATTGTATTGGTAATTAGTGAATTAATAAAACCTTAATATAATGTCGCCAATCGAGCTTGAGATATTGTATAGATAATTAATGAATTCATACAACCTTAATTTAATGTCGCAGATCGAGCTTGAGAGATTGTATTCGTAATTAATGAATTCATAAAACCTTAATTTAATGTCGCAGATCAAGCTTGAGAGATTGTTTAGGTAATTAATGAATTCATAAAACCTTTATTTTATGTCGCAGATCGAGCTTGAGAGATTGCATAGGTAATTAGTTAATTCAAAAAACCTTTATTTTATGTCGCAGATCGAGCTTGAGAGATTGTATAAGTAATTAGTGAATTCATAAAACCTTTATTTAATGTCGCAGATCGAGCTTGAGAGATTGTCTATGTAATTAGTGAATTCTTAAAACCTTTATTTTATGTCGCAGATCGAGCTTGAGAGATTGTTTAGGTAATTAGTGAATTCATAAAACCTTTATTTAATGTCGCAGATCGAGCTTGAGAGATTGTTTAGGTAATTAGTGAATTCATTAAACCTTTATTTAATGTTGCAGATCGAGCTTGAGAGATTGTATTGGTAATTAGTGAATTAATAAAACCTTAATATAATGTCGCCAATCGAGCTTGAGATATTGTATAGATAATTAATGAATTCATACAACCTTAATTTAATGTCGCAGATCGAGCTTGAGAGATTGTATTGGTAATTAGTGAATTCATAAAACCTTTATTTAATGTCGCCAATCGAGCTTTAGAGATTGTATAGGTAATTAATGAATTCATAAAACCTTAATTTAATGTCGCAGATCAAGCTTGAGAGATTGTTTAGGTAATTAATGAATTCATAAAACCTTTATTTTATGTCGCAGATCGAGATTGAGAGATTGATTAGGTAATTAGTTAATTCAAAAAACCTTTATTTTATGTCGCATATCGAGCTTGAGAGATTGTTTAGGTAATTAGTGAATTCATAAAACCTTTATTTAATGTCGCAGATCGAGCTTGAGAGATTGTTTAGGTAATAAGTGAATTCATTAAACCTTTATTTAATGTTGCAGATCGAGCTTGAGAGATTGTATTGGTAATTAGTGAATTAATAAAACCTTAATATAATGTCGCCAATCGAGCTTGAGATATTGTATAGATAATTAATGAATTCATACAACCTTAATTTAATGTCGCAGATCGAGCTTGAGAGATTGTATTGGTAATTAGTGAATTCATAAAACCTTTATTTAATGTCGCCAATCGAGCTTTAGAGATTGTATAGGTAATTAATGAATTCATAAAACCTTAATTTAATGTCGCAGATCAAGCTTGAGAGATTGTTTAGGTAATTAATGAATTCATAAAACCTTTATTTTATGTCGCAGATCGAGCTTGAGAGATTGTATAGGTAATCAGTTAATTCAAAAAACCTTTATTTTATGTCGCAGATCGAGCTTGAGAGATTGTTTAGGTAATTAGTGAATTCATAAAACCTTTATTTTATGTCGCAGATCGAGCTTGAGAGATTGTTTAGGTAAATAGTGAATTCTTAAAACCTTTATTTTATGTCGCAGATCGAGCTTGAGAGATTGCATAGGTAATTAGTGAATTCATAAAACCTTTATTTAATGTCGCAGATCGAGCTTGAGAGATTGCTTAGGTAATTAGTTAATTCATAAAACCTTAATTTAATGTTGCAGATCGAGCTTGAGAGATTGTATTGGTAATTAATGAATTCATAAAATCTTAATTTAATGTCGCAGATCGAGCTTGAGAGATTGTATTGGTAATTAGTGAATTCATAATACCTTTATTTAATGTCGCCAATCGAGCTTGAGAGATTGTATAGGTAATTAATGAATTCATAAAACCTTAATTTAATGTCGCAGATCCAGCTTGAGAGATTGTATAGGTAATTAGTGAATTCATAAAATCTTTATTTAATGTCGCAGATCGAGCTTGAGAGATTGTTTAGGTAATTAGTGAATTCATAAAACCTTTATGTTATGTCGCAGATCGAGCTTGAGAGATTGCGTAGGTAATTAGTGAATTCATAAAACCTTTATTTAATGTCGCAGATCGAGCTTGAGAGATTGTATAGGTAATCAGTTAATTCAAAAAACCTTTATTTTATGTCGCATATCGAGCTTGAGAGATTGTTTAGGTAATTAGTGAATTCATAAAACCTTTATTTAATGTCGCAGATCGAGCTTGAGAGATTGTTTAGGTAATTATTGAATTCATTAAACCATTATTTAATGTTGCAGATCGAGCTTGAGAGATTGTATTGGTAATTAGTGAATTAATAAAACCTTAATATAATGTCGCCAATCGAGCTTGAGATATTGTATAGATAATTAATGAATTCATACAACCTTAATTTAATGTCGCAGATCGAGCTTGAGAGATTGTATTGGTAATTAGTGAATTCATAAAACCTTTATTTAATGTCGCCAATCGAGCTTTAGAGATTGTATAGGTAATTAATGAATTCATAAAACCTTAATTTAATGTCGCAGATCAAGCTTGAGAGATTGTATAGGTAATCAGTTAATTCAAAAAACCTTTATTTTATGTCGCAGATCGAGCTTGAGAGATTGTTTAGGTAATTAGTGAATTCATAAAACCTTTATTTTATGTCGCAGATCGAGCTTGAGAGATTGTTTAGGTAAATAGTGAATTCTTAAAACCTTTATTTTATGTCGCAGATCGAGCTTGAGAGATTGCATAGGTAATTAGTGAATTCATAAAACCTTTATTTAATGTCGCAGATCGAGCTTGAGAGATTGCTTAGGTAATTAGTTAATTCATAAAACCTTTATTTAATGTTGCAGATCGAGCTTGAGAGATTGTATTGGTAATTAGTGAATTAATAAAACCTTAATTTAATGTCGCCAATCGAGCTTGTGATATTGTATAGGTAATTAATGAATTCATAAAATCTTAATTTAATGTCGCAGATCGAGCTTGAGAGATTGTATTGGTAATTAGTGAATTCATAATACCTTTATTTAATGTCGCAGATCGAGCTTGAGAGATTGTTTAGGTAATTAGTGAATTCATAAAACCTTTATTTTATGTCGCAGATCGAGCTTGAGAGATTGCGTAGGTAATTAGTGAATTCATAAAACCTTTATTTAATGTCACAGATCGAGCTTGAGAGATTCTTTAGGTAATTAATGAATTCATAAAACCTTTATTTTATGCCGCAGATCGAGCTTGAGAGATTGCTTAGGTAATTAGTGAATTCATAAAACCTTTATTTAATGTCGCAGATCGAGCTTGCGAGATTGTTTAGGTAATCAGTGAACTCATAAAACCTTTATTTTATGTCGCAGATCGAGCTTGAGAGATTGTTTAGGTAATTAGTGAATTCATAAAACCTTTATTTTATGTCGCAGATCGAGCTTGAGAGATTGTTTAGGTAATTAGTGAATTCTTAAAACCTTTATTTTATGTCGCATATCGAGCTTAATAGATTGTATAGGTAATTAGTGAATTCATGAAACCTTTATTTAATGTCACAGATCGAGCTTGAGAGACTGTATAAGTGATTAATGAATTTCATAAAACCTTTATTTTATGTCGCAGATCGAGCTTGAGAGATTGTATTGGTAATTAGTGAATTCATAAAACCTTTATTTAATGTCGCCAATCGAGCTTGAGAGATTGCATAGGTAATTAATGAATTCATAACACCTTAATTTAATGTCGCCGATCGAGCTTGAGAGATTGATTAGGTAATTAGTGAATTCATAAAACCTTTATTTTATGTCGCAGATCGAGCTTGAGAGATTGTTTAGGTAATTAGTGAATTCAAAAAGCCTTTATTTAATGTCGCAGATCGAGCTTGAGAGATTGCATAGGTAATTAGTGAATTCATAAAACCTTTATTTAATGTCGCAGATCGAGCTTGAGGGATTGTTTAAGGTAATTAGTGAATTCATATAACCTTTATTTTATGCCGCAGATCGAGCTTGAGAGATTGTTTAGGTAATTAGTGAATTCATAAAACCTTTATTTAATGTCGCAGATCGAGCTTGAGAGATTGTTTAGGTAATTAGTGAATTCATAAAACCTTTATTTTTTGTCGCAGATCGAGCTTGAGAGATTGTTTAGGTAATTAGTGAATTCATAAAACCTTTATTTTATGTCGCAGATCGAGCTTGAGAGATTGTTTAGGTAATTAGTGAATTCATAAAACCTTTATTTTTTGTCGCAGATCGAGCTTGAGAGATTGTTTAGGTAATTAGTGAATTCAAAAAGCCTTTATTTAATGTCGCAGATCGAGCTTGAGAGATTGCATAGGTAATTAGTGAATTCATAAAACCTTTATTTAATGTCGCAGATCGAGCTTGAGATATTGTTTAGGTAATTAGTTGATTCATAAAACCTTTATTTTATGTCGCAGATCGAGCTTGAGAGATTGTTTAGGTAATTAATGAATTCATATAACCTTTATTTTATCCGCAGATCGAGCTTGAGAGATTGTTTAGGTAATTAGTGAATTCATAAAACCTTTATTTAATGTCGCAGATCGAGCTTGAGAGATTGTTTAGGTAATTAGTGAATTCATAAAACCTTTATTTTATGTCGCAGATCGAACTTGAGAGATTGTTTAGGTAATTAGTGAATTCATAAAACCTTTATGTTATGTCGCAGATCGAGCTTGAGAGATTGTTTAGGTAATTAGTGAATTCAAAAAGCCTTTATTTAATGTCGCAGATCGAGCTTGAGAGATTGCATAGGTAATTAGTGAATTCATAAAACCTTTATTTAATGTCGCAGATCTAGCTTGAGAGATTGTTTAGGTAATTAGTGAATTCATAAAACCTTTATTTTATGTCGCAGATCGAGCTTGAGAGATTGTATTGGTAATTAGTGAATTAATAAAACCTTAATTTAATGTCGCCAATCGAGCTTGAGATATTGCATAGGTAATTAGTGAATTAATAAAACCTTAATTTAATGTCGCCAATCGAGCTTGAGATATTGCATAGGTAATTAGTGAAATCATAAAACCTTAATTTAATGTCGCAGATCGAGCTTGAGAGATTGCATTGGAAATTAATGAATTCATAAAACCTTAATTTAATGTCGCAGATCGAGCTTGAGAGATTGTATAGGTAATTAGTGAATTCATAAAACCTTTATTTAATGTCGCAGATCGAGCTTGAGAGATTGTTTAGGTAATTAGTGAATTCATAAAACCTTTATTTTATGTCGCAGATCGAGCTTGAGAGATTGCATAGGTAATTAGTGAATTCATAAAACCTTTATTTAATGTCGCAGATCGAGCTTGAGAGATTGCTTAGGTAATTAGTTAATTCATAAAACCTTTATTTAATGTTGCTGATCGAGCTTGAGAGATTGTATTGGTAATTAGTGAATTAATAAAACCTTAATTTAATGTCGCCAATCGAGCTTGTGATATTGTATAGGTAATTAATGAATTCATAAAATCTTAATTTAATGTCGCAGATCGAGCTTGAGAGATTGTATTGGTAATTAGTGAATTCATAATACCTTTATTTAATGTCGCAGATCGAGCTTGAGAGATTGTTTAGGTAATTAGTGAATTCATAAAACCTTTATTTTATGTCGCAGATCGAGCTTGAGAGATTGCGTAGGTAATTAGTGAATTCATAAAACCTTTATTTAATGTCACAGATCGAGCTTGAGAGATTCTTTAGGTAATTAATGAATTCATAAAACCTTTATTTTATGCCGCAGATCGAGCTTGAGAGATTGCATAGGTAATTAGTGAATTCATAAAACCTTTATTTAATGTCGCAGATCGAGCTTGCGAGATTGTTTAGGTAATTAGTGAACTCATAAAACCTTTATTTTATGTCGCAGATCGAGCTTGAGAGATTGTTTAGGTAATTAGTGAATTCATAAAACCTTTATTTTATGTCGCAGATCGAGCTTGAGAGATTGTTTAGGTAATTAGTGAATTCTTAAAACCTTTATTTTATGTCGCATATCGAGCTTAATAGATTGTATAGGTAATTAGTGAATTCATGAAACCTTTATTTAATGTCACAGATCGAGCTTGAGAGACTGTATAAGTGATTAATGAATTTCATAAAACCTTTATTTTATGTCGCAGATCGAGCTTGAGAGATTGTATTGGTAATTAGTGAATTCATAAAACCTTTATTTAATGTCGCCAATCGAGCTTGAGAGATTGCATAGGTAATTAATGAATTCATAACACCTTAATTTAATGTCGCCGATCGAGCTTGAGAGATTGATTAGGTAATTAGTGAATTCATAAAACCTTTATTTTATGTCGCAGATCGAGCTTGAGAGATTGTTTAGGTAATTAGTGAATTCAAAAAGCCTTTATTTAATGTCGCAGATCGAGCTTGAGAGATTGCATAGGTAATTAGTGAATTCATAAAACCTTTATTTAATGTCGCAGATCGAGCTTGAGGGATTGTTTAAGGTAATTAGTGAATTCACATAACCTTTATTTTATGCCGCAGATCGAGCTTGAGAGATTGTTTAGGTAATTAGTGAATTCATAAAACCTTTATTTAATGTCGCAGATCGAGCTTGAGAGATTGTTTAGGTAATTAGTGAATTCATAAAACCTTTATTTTTTGTCGCAGATCGAGCTTGAGAGATTGTTTAGGTAATTAGTGAATTCATAAAACCTTTATTTTATGTCGCAGATCGAGCTTGAGAGATTGTTTAGGTAATTAGTGAATTCATAAAACCTTTATTTTTTGTCGCAGATCGAGCTTGAGAGATTGTTTAGGTAATTAGTGAATTCAAAAAGCCTTTATTTAATGTCGCAGATCGAGCTTGAGAGATTGCATATGTAATTAGTGAATTCATAAAACCTTTATTTAATGTCGCAGATCGAGCTTGAGATATTGTTTAGGTAATTAGTGGATTCATAAAACCTTTATTTTATGTCGCAGATCGAGCTTGAGAGATTGTATAGGTAATTAATGAATTCATATAACCTTTATTTTATCCGCAGATCGAGCTTGAGAGATTGTTTAGGTAATTAGTGAATTCATAAAACCTTTATTTAATGTCGCAGATCGAGCTTGAGAGATTGTTTAGGTAATTAGTGAATTCATAAAACCTTTATTTTATGTCGCAGATCGAACTTGAGAGATTGTTTAGGTAATTAGTGAATTCATAAAACCTTTATGTTATGTCGCAGATCGAGCTTGAGAGATTGTTTAGGTAATTAGTGAATTCAAAAAGCCTTTATTTAATGTCGCAGATCGAGCTTGAGAGATTGCATAGGTAATTAGTGAATTCATAAAACCTTTATTTAATGTCGCAGATCTAGCTTGAGAGATTGTTTAGGTAATTAGTGAATTCATAAAACCTTTATTTTATGTCGCAGATCGAGCTTGAGAGATTGTATTGGTAATTAGTGAATTAATAAAACCTTAATTTAATGTCGCCAATCGAGCTTGAGATATTGCATAGGTAATTAGTGAATTAATAAAACCTTAATTTAATGTCGCCAATCGAGCTTGAGATATTGCATAGGTAATTAGTGAAATCATAAAACCTTAATTTAATGTCGCAGATCGAGCTTGAGAGATTGCATTGGAAATTAATGAATTCATATAACCTTAATTTAATGTCGCAGATCGAGCTTGAGAGATTGTATAGGTAATTAGTGAATTCATAAAACCTTTATTTAATGTCGCAGATCGAGCTTGAGAGATTGTTTAGGTAATTAGTGAATTCATAAAACCTTTATTTTATGTCGCAGATCGAACTTGAGAGATTGTATAGGTAATTAGTGAATTCATAAAACCTTTATTTAATGTCGCAGATCGAGATTGAGAGATTGTATAGGTGATTAATGAATTTCACAAAACCTTTATTTAATGTCGCAGATCGAGCTTGAGAGATTGTATTCGTAATTAGTGAATTAATAAAACCTTAATTTAATGTCGCCAATCGAGCTTGAGAGATTGCATAGGTAATTAGTGAATTCATAAAACCGTTATTTAATGTCGCCAATCGAGCTTGAGAGATTGTATAGGTAATTATTGAATTCATACAACCTTTATTTAATGTCCCTGCTCGATATTCCGTGGCAACTAGCCACAGGCGCTTGTGTCAGTCAATAAAAAAATACCCCTCTACTCATCTTATTGTGCCGCGAGATATAGATTGATAAGACATATATATAGGCATATTTGAATAAATTACAGTTAGACTTTCAAGCCCATGAGGACATACATACATATTATATACAGTTACTGTGCAAACATAATGAATACGTTTAAGATATATACCGCACCAATAACATAACAGTGCATATGTCTATGTAATCAGATACATCGTTGGCTTTTCTATTTACCTCCCTTGGCAGATGAAGTCCGATTTATCCCGAAATGTATATTGATCCATTCAGTTGGAATCGTTTGTTTTTACTGTCTTTCCATAACCAGATGTTGCTTTATGATAAATGTTATTATTCACTATCATTTTAATTAATTGGTAACAAATGCGTACAGATAAGTACCCATTGGCTATACTGTAGGATTGCCGAACATATAGTAATTTACTAATTATAAGATTAGAAAGTGGAAGAAAATTTATAGCATAAAAGAAATATCGATAAAAACAGAGGCAACCAATTAAGAGGACCTACATACTTTTAGGGAGTATTCAGGGGCAGTAACTGATATGAGTGATGTCTCTCATTGCATACAATACTTCACTTCTTTATTTGCTGTTCCATTATTAATAGTATTGCATCACATTTTATGTCTTAGTGACCTTTATTTTTCTAGATTAACATGGATAGTGTTGGTTGGTTTCCTTTAATATGACCGTAGACGACACATGAACTGGGACACTGGGTCAAACAGAATTAACAAAACTCTAGTTGAAATATCAGGTCTATACCACAATTGCTTTAAGGTCGTTGATTTGTATACCACTGTCTCTCTATGCAAAAGTGTGCAGTTTCTTACGGAGGATGGTGTACCAAGTACTGGTTAATCGTTGGAGTCTGTCCAGGAAATGTGTTGTTAGGTAAGCTGCCCGGCAACCGGTAGCGATGTTAAATAAAAAAAATTAACTCAAAAAATTTGTTTTTGCCTATGAATATTAGAAATGCAACTACATATAAAGATAAAAAAGTGCTATTGTTCACATCATCATTCACATTTACATGTATATCATATATTATGTGACCAAATATCATGCCATTATCTTTGTCTACCAAGTCAAGTCAAATATCATGCCATTATCGTTGTCTACCAGGTCAAGTCAAGTCAAGTCAAATATCATGCCATTATCTTTGTCTAACAAGTCAAGTCAAATATCATGCCATTATCTGTGTCTACCAAGTCAAGTCAAATATCATGCCATTATCTTTGTCTACCAAGTCAAGTCAAATATCATGCCATTATCTTTGTCTACCAAGTCAAGTCAAATATCATGCCATTATCTTTGTCTACCAAGTCAAGTCAAATATCATGCCATTATCTTTGTCTACCAAGTCAAGTCAAATATCATGCCATTATCGTTGTCTACCAAGTCAAGTCAAATATCATGCCATTATCTTTGTCTACCAAGTCAAGTCAAATATCATGTCATTATCTTTGTCTACCAAGTCAAGTCAAGTCAAATATCATACCATTATCTTTGTCTACCAAGTCAAGTCAAGTCAAATATCATGCCATTATCTTTGTCTACCAAGTCAAGTCAAGTCAAATATCATGCCATTATCTTTGTCTACCAAGTCAAGTCAAGTCAAATATCATGCCATTATCTTTGTCTACCAAGTCAAGTCAAGTCATATATCATGCCATTATCTTTGTCTACTAAGTCAAGTCAAGTCAAATATCATGCCATTATCTTTGTCTACCAAGTCAAGTCAAGTCAAATATCATGCCATTATCTTTGTCTACCAAGTCAAGTCAAGTCATATATCATGCCATTATCTTTGTCTACCAAGTCAAGTCAAGTCAAATATCATGCCATTATCTTTGCCTACCAAGTCAAGTCAAGTCAAATATCATGCCATTATCTTTGCCTACCAAGTCAAGTCAAATATCTTTTATTCTCTCATTTCATGACATACATGAATAAATGAGGTTTTACAATCAATACAATACACGAGGCTCATAATATTACTAACATAATTATACATATATAACAATGATAAACCTTTGCATGACTATGGTTCCGTGTATAATAGGATATCTCCACTGCATATTGTATAAGTTAGCTAGCTAGCATGCCGGAGCGACAACATGTTACGCTACGCTATAATAGGTGTACCATTCGTACATACATAATATAACTGTTCTATTTCTAAACAACATGTTACGCTACGCTATTATGTGTGTACCATTCTTACATACATACTATAACTGTTATATTTCTAAACAACATGTTACGCTACGCTATTATGTGTGTACCATTCTTACATACATAATATAACTGTTCTATTTCTAAACAACATGTTACGCTACGCTATTATGTGTGTACCATTCTTACATACATAATATAACTGTTCTATTTCTAAACAACATGTTACGCTACGCTATTATGTGTGTACCATTCTTACATACATAATATAACTGTTCTATTTCTAAACAAACTAGAGTATAAGTAGAATGTACATTGCCACATGCTGCGTATTAACTGAGAACCACAGTGGTGAGCTTGGAAACATTGTTCCTATGGTAACCGTTTCGAAATGTTTACAATATTTGATAAAGATTATTTTAACGACATAGCTTTAACTAATAATCACCTAAACAGTAATATCTCACCAATGCAACCCGGGTTATCCTCGGACAGGGAAGTATGTGAGATGGTACGATGGTCGCCAGATCGGACAGGTGGGTTTTCTCCGGGTACTCCGGTTTCCTCCCACACGAATGACCACATATACCCTTTCATCTGCGCCAACGAGAGTGATTAATATAAGTTGTTAGAACTTGCTTCGTAATCGTTGTAAAATATATAAAGTTAAAACTTTTTTATAACACATTATGTATGCATGTTGATCAAATCCCCCCTTTTGACCAAGCGAAATAGATTTGGAGCATGTTGCAAGCTGGAACACACGACCACCATGTTACGGGTCTAGCTCGGCAACATTTCGTGCGATCCGTTGTGACCTGGACTTTATATCATGTAGATATTATTGTATTTGGTAATGTACAACTGTTTGCAGATGTTAATGAATGCTTTCGAGACAAAGGCGGGTGCGAGCATCAATGTGTTAATACTATGGGTGGGTACGAATGCCGGTGTAATAAAGGATATTCCCTGGAACAAGATGGCAATCATTGTAAATGTAAGTAAACGTCGACAATCATATACACAACAGAACACCAGTTTATTAAGACTTATAGATATAGGGCGTAGATCAATGTAATACAAAGCAAATTAATTATAATCATGATTTATGGATTAGACATTTTAGAATATAATTAGTATATTATATGTTGAGTGTTCCTAACAGGAAACTAGTAATATATTTATGTGGTCCACTATACATTCGAATTTTCGGCTTAAAGAAAATGAATTAGCCGGATTTTTGTTTTCCTTGAAAAGGACTTTTTACTGTAATTGTTCTGTACGGACAATTTTGTCATTTTTTATACAACTAAAGGGCAATACATCCGGTGTTGATAGGCGGATCCCAACGAACAGTGAAAGTGTATCACTATACTATGGTATTTGTACATTTCTGCACTATGCAAACTATGACTTTATTTCACAACTGATGTCATCGTGACGACGTATTGATGTCACATAATGGCCCCGAGGTTTTAAAACTTTTCTTCTAATCTCAATCTCAAATTCAGCCTAAAGTTTCTGATTGGTTAAGCTGAGTGTAAAACATTTAATATCAGAATCAACCATTCAAATTACTTTTGTTCGAGTTTGACATCTGATACAAGTTTTATAACCTCGGACCGTGGTGATGTTATTTTCAGTTACATTAATACATGTTGCTATGGATACAGTTTAAATCTCTTGCTTCAGTGGGAGAGAGTTGGTGTCAGAAGCGTCAAGGTTGTGATCATTCCTGCAGAAGTTCGCAACAGAACACGGTTGTGTGCACGTGTAGAGATGGGTATCGATTACATTCCAATGTCAAAACTTGTATACGTACGTACATGTATGTAGCCCCCAAAAGGGCATGTTAGTTTCAGTAGTATCACAATTTATTAGAATGGAATCACCTTTGGCATTCTTATACTGGCATTTAAATGACTAGTATTCTGATTGGTCGCAACATGACAGCTTACATTCCACATATTCGATATACACTTAACAACTCTTATAAGTGTGCATCTTTGATTTCCGTATAACTTTTTTGTTTATCAATATGTTTGCACGAAATTTTGTGTACTGGCTATTGACTACATTGCGAGTATTATCCCGTACTCCACATATTCAATTTAATCGACACGGCGCGTTGAACCAACGTCAACATTAACACAATTCACGAGGAAATGGTTCGCTGGCACAAAATAAAATTGCATTTGGTCGCTGTGGACTTGATTACGATCCACACATCAGAAAAAACATGACATGGGCAGGCTGACCATAGCGGAACGGGGAATAGCCGTCGGCTTCATCAACGCCGGTATACACCAAACAGAGGTACGTCTCAAAGTTAATTCAATGTCACTAATTAATTAAGTTTCTTTGTGTTATAAAAATTGAAAGTCACTAACATTCAGTTTTTTATTGAAAATATCCATAAAAAATAAATTATGTATTTTAATTACTAATTTCATGTTATCCGTATCATTTGCAGGTTGCGCGACGCATGGGTGTACACCGCAACACCATCAGAAAGCTGATGCTTAAGTACAGAGCGACTGGCAACATTGGTAACCTCCCTCGCAGACCACGTGGGCGTTGTACAACAGCTGCACACGATAATCACATCGTACATGTGCATCGTCAGCAGAGAACACGTACAGCTGTCAAGATGGCCGGAGAAACGCGCGGAACGCACGGACGCCATATCTCTGCGCAGACCGTTAGAAAGCGTCTTCGATTGCTCGCCAACATGCGGTGTAGACGGCCCTTTAAGGGTATTGTATTGACTCAAAGGCATAGGGCACTGCGAGATCGTTGGGCTCGGCGTCATCTTTGAACAACACAGGCAGACTGGGGGCAGGTCCTGTTTACTGACGAAAAGAAGTTCTGCCTACAGGAAAACGACTGTCGTTCACGGGTATATCGACAACGGGGAGATCGGTTCAACGACAACTGCGTCATCGAATGAGATAGGTACGGGGGTGGGTCAGTAATGGTATGGGCTGGTGTCTCCTTACATCACAAGATTAACATCGTGTTCATTAATGGTAATCTAAACGCCGCCCGGTACCAGCATGACGTGCTTCAAACTGAGGTAGTACCCATGTTTAGGAACAATAGAGGATTGCGGTTGCTGCAGGAAGGCGCACCAGCCCACACGGCTAGGGTGACACGATTCTTTCTGAATGCTAACCACATCAATGTGATGGACATACCACCGAAGTCTCCCGACTTAAACATTATAGAAAATCTATGGGATGAATTGAATCGCCGCGTAAGAAGGACCGGCGCAGTGCCACAGACAATCGCCCAGCTCTGTGAGAAGATTGGGCAAATCTACCCCAGAACTATGTATGACGTTATGTCCCTTCCATGCGACGACGTTGCCAAGCTGTGATCCGCAGTCAGGGTGGGCATACGCGATATTAGAATAATTAATTCTCATCGGCCTGAGTTTTATCATTGACATTATCATTTTGCAACATTGACTTTTTACGTACCACCACATTACTTAGTCATGTGTATTAAATTTGTGTTTGTTATGAAATAAAATAAATGGAATATCATGAAATATATCTCAACTGTATTTGCTGAAAATTTCATCATTATCGGGCCAATATTGACGTGGATATGAGACCATTTATACATGCACACTTATAAGAGTTGTTAAGTGTATAGTTTTATTTTCATGCTTTTTATTGTTGAAAATCAACTGTTTAACTCAAGTGTGTGCAAATGAATAATTCGACACCCTTAGTGGGATTCGAACCTACATGGGTTAGGCGCAAGTGATTTGTAATCAGTAATATTAACCACTCGATCACGGGTGGGGTGTGTCCCACTAATGTTCGTGTGTATATGTTGTTCCACTCTTTACAACGTTGTATACAGTATCCGATGTACTGTTCCAATGTATTTAAAATGGAGGATATATTATATAGTCTACATCCCTTATATCGAATTCCGTAGTTGACTTAACGAAATTCGATATAAACAGATCCAGTTATTTGTTAAAAATGATAGTGTCTGAAACGGGACTATAACGGGAGATAACCATAGTATTCGACATAACCGACTTCGACATAACCGACTTTGACATAACGGATGTAAACTGTGTATATATATAATATTTACATTGTTAGTGCATGTCCTTCGATGAACGTATATGCCATGTTTGTATCTATTTTCGTACGAATTTCCTCACTTATGATATGCACCTGACATGCGCACTCGAAATTACGGGAATGTGCAAATTAGCAGTGGTTTTTGATTATTCTTTGAATAATTAATGTAAATAATATGAAATAGGCACTACCTATCAACGTGGAAAACCAATATCAAATTGGGCAGTATAGGAGTGATACATAGGGGTTTGATAAGGAAGATAGAATGATGACTACCATTGTACTTTTCATGTATACGTTAACATTATTTGCAGAAATCACAGGTTTATGGACTCAAATAATGTTATGTATTATCGAGAATTAAAGCACTTGATACATTGTATTATTTCATAGAGCATCAGTAAGTTGTAATCACATCAATGCTTGAAGCAGTTCACAGATATATCGTGTAATTAATTCACCTGTGATAATTGATCGTTCCATGGAAAAGTAAATTTGGACACTTAATTTCTAAGCTTTATGTTATGTTTACACATGCATTGTGCATACTCATGAGTTATCGGCCTCCACGCAAACATTAAGCACATACAATGTAGTGTCATACTCCGATAGAAATTATTAATATGCTATTCATTCATTAACACTTTCCCTCATAGAAGCACCTGTTGATGCCATTACCAATACGAGATACATGACAATGTAGTAGCGAAACAACTGTTCATAATAAAGGCCAGACTCTCATATAGTCCCAATAATATATATGGAGGAGGGATAGATTTGGCGACTACTTATCCACTGCATGATAGCTAAATGGCTGCAGTTTGTATGGAGAAATAATAGTATATTAACCTAAATGTTTATGAAGTCCCAGTAATATCTATGGAGGTGGGATAGATATAGCGACTACTTATCCACTGCATGATAGCTAAATGGCTGTCGTTTGTATGGAGATATAATAGTATATTAACCTAAATCTCTATGAAGGAAAGGGTTAATTGTTGCCACAATGTTTTTTACAGGATCTTGTAGGGTTGGGAACGGTGGATGCCAGCATAATTGTTCCGACACCCCGGTCGGTGTCCAGTGTGGATGCGCTGTGGACTATCTCCTTACAACAGACAAATCTACATGTACAGGTATAATATTACAGTATAATTGCTTATTACATAGATTATAACATTTAAACCTTGCAATAGTGGGTATCAAATAGATATATTCAATAAATAAATATGTATGGTGAGGTATATCTATATAATTTTTTATATCTGACCATAATAATATTAACAGTCTGTTTTATGGGACTTTGGTTTAAACAGTATTAATTGCAAGACATAAATCTAATATATATTAGAGGACATAGAAAACGTCCTCTAGTATAATATACAACAACATACATAATACATATATAATATACAACAACATACATAATACATATATAATATACAACAACATACATAATACATCACATATAATATACAACAACATACATAATACATCACATATAATATACAACAACATACATAATACATCACAAATAACATACAACGACATACATAATACATCACATATAATATACAACAACATACATAATACATCACATATAACATACAACGACATACATAATACATCACATATAACATACAACGACATACATAATACATATATAATATACAACGACATACATAATACATCACATATAATATACAACGACATACATAATACATAATGAAGGATCAAGTAGGAAGCTAAAACTAGCCTTTATAAAAGCGTGTTTCCTTTATGGGACTATCGGTGTCAAACATGGACAGAGATGCTTCTCTAATGTGAGCCTCTTATAGCGGTGTCATACATGGACAGAGATGCCTCTCTAATGTGAGCCTCTTATAGGGGTGTCATATATGGACAGAGCTTCTTCTCTAATGTGAGCCTCTTATAGCGGTGTCCTTCATGGACAGAGCTGCTTCCCTAATGTGAGCCTCTTATAGCGGTGTTATACATGGACAGAGATGCTTCTCTAATGTGAGCCTCTTATAGCGCTGTCATACATGGACAGAGCTGCTTCTCTAATGTGAGCCTCTTATAGCGGTGTAATACATGGACAGAGCTGCTTCTCTAATGTGAGCCTCTTATTGCGGTGTCATACATGGACAGAGCTGCTTCTCGAATGTGAGCCTCTTATAGGGGTGTCATACATGGACAGAGATGCTTCTCTAATGTGAGCCTCTTATAGCGGTGTAATACATGGACAGAGCTGCTTCTCTAATGTGAGCCTCTAATAGCGGTGTCATACATGGACAGAGCTGCTTCTCTAATGTGAGCCACTTATAGGGGTGTCATACATGGACAGAGCTGCTTCTCTAATGTGAGCCTCTTATAGCGGTGTCATACATGGACAGAGATGCCTCTCTAATGTGAGCCTCTTATAGCGGTGTCATACATGGACAGAGATGCCTCTCTAATGTGAGCCTCTTATAGGGGTGTCATATATGGACAGAGCTTCTTCTCTAATGTGAGCCTCTTATAGCGGTGTCCTTCATGGACAGAGCTGCTTCCCTAATGTGAGCCTCTTATAGCGGTGTTATACATGGACAGAGATGCTTCTCTAATGTGAGCCTCTTATAGCGCTGTCATACATGGACAGAGCTGCTTCTCTAATGTGAGCCTCTTATAGCGGTGTAATACATGGACAGAGCTGCTTCTCTAATGTGAGCCTCTTATTGCGGTGTCATACATGGACAGAGCTGCTTCTCTAATGTGAGCCTCTTATAGGGGTGTCATACATGGACAGAGATGCTTCTCTAATGTGAGCCTCTTATAGCGGTGTAATACATGGACAGAGCTGCTTCTCTAATGTGAGCCTCTTATAGCGGTGTCATACATGGACAGAGCTGCTTCTCTAATGTGAGCCACTTATAGGGGTGTCATACATGGACAGAGCTGCTTCTCTAATGTGAGCCTCTTATAGCGGTGTCATACATGTACAGAGATGCTTCTCTAATGTGAGCCTCTTATAGGGGTGTCATACATGGACAGAACTGCTTCTCTAATGTGAGCCTCTTATAGCGGTGTCATACAGGGACAGAGCTGCGTCTCAAATGTGAGCCTCTTATAGCGGTGTCATACATGCACAGAGCTGCGTCATTAATGTGAGCCTCTTATAGCGGTGTCATACATGGACAGAGCTGCTTCTCTAATGTGAGACTCTTATAGGGGTGTCATACATGGACAGAGCTGCAACTCTAATGTGAGCCTCTTATAGCGGTGTCATACATCGACAGAGATGCCTCTCTAATGTGAGCCTCTTATAGTGGTGTCATACATTGACAGAGATGCCTCTCTAATGTGAGCCTCTTATAGGGGTGTCATACATGGACAGAGCTGCTTCTCTAATGTGAGCCTCTTATTGTGGTGTCATACATGGACAGAGCTGCTTCTCTAATGTGAGCCTCTTATAGCGGTGTCATACATGGACAGAGCTGCTTCTCTAATGTGAGCCACTTATAGGGGTGTCATACATGGACAGAGCTGCTTCTCTAATGTGAGCCTCTTATAGCAGTGTCATACATGTATAGAGATGCTTCTCTAATGTGAGCCTCTTATAGGGGTGTCATATATGGACAGAGCTGCTTCTCTAATGTGAGCCTCTTATAGCGGTGTCATACAGGGACAGAGCTGCGTCTCTAATGTGAGCCTCTTATAGCGGTGTCATACATGGACAGAGCTGCGTCATTAATGTGAGCCTCTTATAGCGGTGTCATGCATGGACAGATATGCTTCTCTAATGTGAGCCTCTTATAGCGGTGTCATACATGGACAGAGATGCTTCTCTAATGTGAGCCTCTTATAGCGGTGTCATACATGGACAGAGCTGCTTCTCTAATGTGAGCCTCTTATAGCGGTGTCATACAGGGACAGAGCTGCGTCTCTAATGTGAGCCTCTTATAGCGGTGTCATACATGGACAGAGCTGCGTCATTAATGTGAGCCTCTTATAGCGGTGTCATGCATGGACAGATATGCTTCTCTAATGTGAGCCTCTTATAGCGGTGTCATACATGGACAGAGATGCTTCTCTAATGTGAGCCTCTTATAGCGGTGTCATACATGGAGAGAGCTGCTTCTCTAATGTGAGCCTCTTATAGCGGTGTCATACATGGACAGAGCTGCTTCTCTAATGTGAGCCTCTTATAGGGGTGTCATACATGGACAGAGCTGCATCTCTAATGTGAGCCTCTTATAGCGGTGTCATACATCGACAGAGATGCCTCTCTAATGTGAGCCTCTTATAGCGGTGTCATACATCGACAGAGATGCCTTTCTAATGTGAGCCTCTTATAGGGGTGTCATACATGGACAGAGCTGCTTCTCTAATGTGAGCCTCTTATAGCGGTGTCATACATGGACAGAGCTGCTTCTCTAATGTGAGCCTCTTATAGGGGTGTCATACATGGACAGAGCTGCATCTCTAATGTGAGCCTCTTATAGCGGTGTCATACATCGACAGAGATGCCTCTCTAATGTGAGCCTCTTATAGCGGTGTCATACATGGACAGAGCTGCTTCTCTAATGTGAGCCTCTTATAGCGGTGACATACATGGACAGAGCTGCTTCTCTAATGTGAACCTCTTATAGCGGTGTCATACATGGACAGAGATGCTTCTCTAATGTGAACCTCTTATAGCGGTGTCATACATGGACAGAGCTGCTTATCTAATGTGAGCCTCTTATAGCGCTGTCA
The DNA here is from genome assembly GCA_014843695.1 of Archivesica marissinica. Lineage (NCBI taxonomy): Eukaryota > Metazoa > Mollusca > Bivalvia > Venerida > Vesicomyidae > Archivesica > Archivesica marissinica. The sequence goes on along the minus strand of CM026402.1, from coordinate 77,705,511 downwards.
TACATGGACAGAGCTGCTTCTCTATTGTGAGCCTCTTATAGCAGTGTCATACATGGACAGAGATGCTTCTCTAATGTGAGCCTTATAGCGGTGTCATATATGGACAGAGCTGCTTCTCTAATATGAGCCTCTTATAGCGGTGTCATACATGGACAGAGCTGCTTCTCTAATGTGAGGCTCTTATAGCAGTGGCATACATGGACAGAGATGTTTTTCTAATGTGAGCCTCTAATAGCGGTGTCATACATCGACATATATGCCTCTCTAATGTGAGCCTCTTATAGCGGTGCCATACATCAACAGAGATCCCTCTCTAATGTGAGCCTCTTATTGCGGTGTCATACATGGACAGAGCTGCTTCTCTAATGTGAGCCTCTTATAGCGGTGGCATACATGGACAGAGCTGCTTCTCTAATGTGCGCTTCTTATAGCGGTGTCATACATGGACAGAGCTGCTTCTCTAATGTGAGCCTCTTATAGCGGTCTCATACATGGACAGAGCTGCTTCTCTAATGTGAGCCTCTTATAGCGGTCTCATACATGGACAGAGCTGCTTCTCTAATGTGAGCCTCTAATAGCGGTGTCATACATGGACAGAGCTGCTTCTCTAATGTGAGCCTCTTATAGCGGTGGCATACATGGCAAGAGCTGCTTCTCTAATGTGAACCTCTTATAGTGGTGTCATACATGGACAGAGATGCTTCTCTCATGTGAGCCTCTTATAGCGGTGTCATACATGGTCAGAGATGCTTCTCTAATGTGTGCCTCTTATAGCGGTGTCATATATGGACAGAGATGCTTCTCTCATGTGAGCCTCTTTTAGCGGTGTCATACATGGACAGAGCTGTTTCCCTAATGTGAGCCTCTTATAGCGGTGTCATACATGGACAGAGATGCTTCTCTAATGTGAGCCTCTTATAGCGGTGTAATACATGGACAGAGCTGCTTCTCTAATGTGAGCCTCTTATTGCGGTGTAATACATGGACAGAGCTGCTTCTCTAATGTGAGCCTCTTATAGCGGTGTCATACATGGACAGAGCTGCTTCTCTAATGTGAGCCACTTATAGGGGTGTCATACATGGACAGAGCTGCTTCTCTAATGTGAGCCTCTTATAGCGGTGTCATACATGTACAGAGATGCTTCTCTAATGTGAGCCTCTTATAGGGGTGTCATACATGGACAGAACTGCTTCTCTAATGTGAGCCTCTTATAGCGGTGTCATACAGGGACAGAGCTGCGTCTCTAATGTGAGCCTCTTATAGCGGTGTCATACATGCACAGAGCTGCGTCATTAATGTGAGCCTCTTATAGCGGTGTCATACATGGACAGAGCTGCTTCTCTAATGTGAGACTCTTATAGGGGTGTCATACATGGACAGAGCTGCATCTCTAATGTGAGCCTCTTATAGCGGTGTCATACATCGACAGAGATGCCTCTCTAATGTGAGCCTCTTATAGTGGTGTCATACATTGACAGAGATGCCTCTCTAATGTGAGCCTCTTATAGGGGTGTCATACATGGACAGAGCTGCTTCTCTAATGTGAGCCTCTTATTGTGGTGTCATACATGGACAGAGCTGCTTCTCTAATGTGAGCCTCTTATAGCGGTGTCATACATGGACAGAGCTGCTTCTCTAATGTGAGCCTCTTATAGCAGTGTCATACATGTATAGAGATGCTTCTCTAATGTGAGCCTCTTATAGGGGTGTCATATATGGACAGAGCTGCTTCTCTAATGTGAGCCTCTTATAGCGGTGTCATACAGGGACAGAGCTGCGTCTCTAATGTGAGCCTCTTATAGCGGTGTCATACATGGACAGAGCTGCGTCATTAATGTGAGCCTCTTATAGCGGTGTCATGCATGGACAGATATGCTTCTCTAATGTGAGCCTCTTATAGCGGTGTCATACATGGACAGAGATGCTTCTCTAATGTGAGCCTCTTATAGCGGTGTCATACATGGACAGAGCTGCTTCTCTAATGTGAGCCTCTTATAGCGGTGTCATACATGGACAGAGCTGCTTCTCTAATGTGAGCCTCTTATAGCGGTGTCATACATGGACAGAGCTGCGTCATTAATGTGAGCCTCTTATAGCGGTGTCATGCATGGACAGATATGCTTCTCTAATGTGAGCCTCTTATAGCGGTGTCATACATGGACAGAGATGCTTCTCTAATGTGAGCCTCTTATAGCGGTGTCATACATGGAGAGAGCTGCTTCTCTAATGTGAGCCTCTTATAGCGGTGTCATACATGGACAGAGCTGCTTCTCTAATGTGAGCCTCTTATAGGGGTGTCATACATGGACAGAGCTGCATCTCTAATGTGAGCCTCTTATAGCGGTGTCATACATCGACAGAGATGCCTCTCTAATGTGAGCCTCTTATAGCGGTGTCATACATCGACAGAGATGCCTTTCTAATGTGAGCCTCTTATAGGGGTGTCATACATGGACAGAGCTGCTTCTCTAATGTGAGCCTCTTATAGCGGTGTCATACATGGACAGAGCTGCTTCTCTAATGTGAGCCTCTTATAGGGGTGTCATACATGGACAGAGCTGCATCTCTAATGTGAGCCTCTTATAGCGGTGTCATACATCGACAGAGATGCCTCTCTAATGTGAGCCTCTTATAGCGGTGTCATACATCGACAGAGATGCCTTTCTAATGTGAGCCTCTTATAGCGGTGTCATACATGGACAGAGCTGCTTCTCTAATGTGAGCCTCTTATAGCGGTGTCATACATGGACAGAGCTGCTTCTCTAATGTGAGCCTCTTATAGCGGTGTCATACATGGACAGAGCTGCTTCTCTAATGTGAGCCTCTTATAGCGCTGTCATACATGGACAGAGCTGCTTCTCTATTGTGAGCCTCTTATAGCAGTGTCATACATGGACAGAGATGCTTCTCTAATGTGAGCCTTATAGCGGTGTCATATATGGACAGAGCTGCTTCTCTAATATGAGCCTCTTATAGCGGTGTCATACATGGACAGAGCTGCTTCTCTAATGTGAGGCTCTTATAGCAGTGGCATACATGGACAGAGATGTTTTTCTAATGTGAGCCTCTAATAGCGGTGTCATACATCGACATATATGCCTCTCTAATGTGAGCCTCTTATAGCGGTGCCATACATCAACAGAGATCCCTCTCTAATGTGAGCCTCTTATTGCGGTGTCATACATGGACAGAGCTGCTTCTCTAATGTGAGCCTCTTATAGCGGTGGCATACATGGACAGAGCTGCTTCTCTAATGTGCGCTTCTTATAGCGGTGTCATACATGGACAGAGCTGCTTCTCTAATGTGAGCCTCTTATAGCGGTCTCATACATGGACAGAGCTGCTTCTCTAATGTGAGCCTCTTATAGCGGTCTCATACATGGACAGAGCTGCTTCTCTAATGTGAGCCTCTAATAGCGGTGTCATACATGGACAGAGCTGCTTCTCTAATGTGAGCCTCTTATAGCGGTGGCATACATGGCAAGAGCTGCTTCTCTAATGTGAACCTCTTATAGTGGTGTCATACATGGACAGAGATGCTTCTCTCATGTGAGCCTCTTATAGCGGTGTCATACATGGTCAGAGATGCTTCTCTAATGTGTGCCTCTTATAGCGGTGTCATACATGGACAGAGATGCTTCTCTCATGTGAGCCTCTTTTAGCGGTGTCATACATGGACAGAGCTGTTTCCCTAATGTGAGCCTCTTATAGCGGTGTCATACATGGACAGAGATGCTTCACTAATGTGAGCCTCTTATAGCGGTGTCATACATGGACAGTGATGCTTCTCTAATGTGAGCCTCTTATAGCGGTGTCATACACGGACAGATCTAATGTGAGCCTCTTATAGCGGTGTCATACATGTACAGAGATGCTTCTCTAATGTGAGCCTCTTATAGGGGTGTCATACATGGACAGAGCTGCTTCTCTAATGTGAGCCACTTATAGCGGTGTCATACAGGGACAGAGCTGCGTCTCTAATGTGAGCCTCTTATAGCGGTGTCATACATGGACAGGGCTGCGTCATTAATGTGAGCCTCTTATAGCGGTGTCATGCATGGACAGATATGCTTCTCTAATGTGAGCCTCTTATAGCGGTGTCATACATGGACAGAGCTGCATCTCTAATGTGAGCCTCTTATAGCGGTGTCATACATGGACAGAGATGCTTCTCTAATGTGAGCCTCTTATAGCGGTGTCATACATGGACAGAGATGCTTCTCTAATGTGAGCCTCTTATAGCGGTGTCATACATGGACAGAGATGCTTCTCTAATGTGAGCCTCTTATAGCGGTGTCATACATGGACAGAGCTGCTTCTCTAATGTGAGCCTCTTATAGCGGTGTCATACATGGACAGAGATGCTTCTCTAATGTGAGCCTCTTATAGCGGTGACATACATGGACAGAGCTGCTTCTCTAATGTGAACCTCTTATAGCGGTGTCATACATGGACAGAGATGCTTCTCTAATGTGAACCTCTTATAGCGGTGTCATACATGGACATAGCTGCTTCTCTAATGTGAGCCTCTTATAGCGCTGTCATACATGGACATAGCTGCTTCTCTATTGTGAGCCTCTTATAGCAGTGTCATACATTGACATAGATGCTTCTCTAATGTGAGCCTCTTATAGCGGTGTCATACATGGACAGAGCTGCTTCTCTAATGTGAGCCTCTTATAGCGGTGTCCTACATGGACAGAGATGCTTATCTCATGTGAGCCTCTTTTAGCGGTGTCATACATGGACAGAGCTGCTTCTCTAATGTGAGCCTCTTATAGCGGTGGCATACATGGACAGAGCTGCTTCTCTAATGTGCGCTTCTTATAGCGGTGTCATACATGGACAGAGCTGCTTCTCTAATGTGAGCCTCTTATAGCGGTCTCATACATGGACAGAGCTGCTTCTCTAATGTGAGCCTCTTATAGCGGTCTCATACATGGACAGAGCTGCTTCTCTAATGTGAGCCTCTAATAGCGGTGTCATACATGGACAGAGCTGCTTCTCTAATGTGAGCCTCTTATAGCGGTGGCATACATGGCAAGAGCTACTTTTCTAATGTGAACCTCTTATAGTGGTGTCATACATGGACAGAGATGCCTCTCTAATGTGAGCCTCTTATAGCGGTGTCATACATGGACAGAGCTGCTTCTCTAATGTGATCCTCTTATAGCGGTGTCATACATGGACAGAGATGCTTCTCTAATGTGAGCCTCTTATAGCGGTGTCATACATGGACAGAGATGCTTCTCTAATGTGAGCCTCATATAGCGGTGTCATACATGGACAGAGCTGCTTCTCTAATGTGAGCCTCTTATAGCGGTGTCATACATGGACAGAGCTGCTTCTCTAATGTGAGCCACTTATAGCCGTGTCATACATGGACAGAGATGCTTCTCTAATGTGAGCCTCTTATAGCGGTGACATACATGGACAGAGCTGCTTCTCTAATGTGAACCTCTTATAGCGGTGTCATACATGGACAGAGATGCTTCTCTAATGTGAACCTCTTATAGCGGTGTCATACATGGACAGAGCTGCTTATCTAATGTGAGCCTCTTATAGCGCTGTCATACATGGACAGAGCTGCTTCTCTATTGTGAGCCTCTTATAGCGGTGTCATACAGGGACAGAGCTGCGTCTCTAATGTGAGCCTCTTATAGCGGTGTCATACATGGACAGAGCTGCGTCATTAATGTGAGCCTCTTATAGCGGTGTCATGCATGGACAGATATGCTTCTCTAATGTGAGCCTCTTATAGCGGTGTCATACATGGACAGAGATGCTTCTCTAATGTGAGCCTCTTATAGCGGTGTCATACATGGACAGAGCTGCTTCTCTAATGTGAGCCTCTTATAGCGGTGTCATACAGGGACAGAGCTGCGTCTCTAATGTGAGCCTCTTATAGCGGTGTCATACATGGACAGAGATGCTTCTCTAATGTGAGCCTCTTATAGCGGTGTCATACATGGACAGAGATGCTTCTCTAATGTGAGCCTCTTATAGCGGTGTCATACATGGACAGAGCTGCTTCTCTAATGTGAGCCTCTTATAGCGGTGTCATACATGGACAGAGCTGCTTCTCTAATGTGAGCCTCTTATAGGGGTGTCATACATGGACAGAGCTGCATCTCTAATGTGAGCCTCTTATAGCGGTGTCATACATCGACAGAGATGCCTCTCTAATGTGAGCCTCTTATAGCGGTGTCATACATCGACAGAGATGCCTTTCTAATGTGAGCCTCTTATAGGGGTGTCATACATGGACAGAGCTGCTTCTCTAATGTGAGCCTCTTATAGCGGTGTCATACATGGACAGAGCTGCTTCTCTAATGTGAGCCTCTTATAGGGGTGTCATACATGGACAGAGCTGCATCTCTAATGTGAGCCTCTTATAGCGGTGTCATACATCGACAGAGATGCCTCTCTAATGTGAGCCTCTTATAGCGGTGTCATACATGGACAGAGCTGCTTCTCTAATGTGAGCCTCTTATAGCGGTGTCATACATGGACAGAGATGCTTCTCTAATGTGAGCCTCTTATAGCGGTGTCATACATGGACAAAGATGCTTCTCTAATGTGAGCCTCATATAGCGGTGTCATACATGGACAGAGCTGCTTCTCTAATGTGAGCCTCTTATAGCGGTGTCATACATGGACAGAGCTGCCTCTCTAATGTGAGCCTCTTATAGCCGTGTCATACATGGACAGAGATGCTTCTCTAATGTGAGCCTCTTATAGCGGTGACATACATGGACAGAGCTGCTTCTCTAATGTGAACCTCTTATAGCGGTGTCATACATGGACAGAGATGCTTCTCTAATGTGAACCTCTTATAGCGGTGTCATACATAGACAGAGCTGCTTATCTAATGTGAGCCTCTTATAGCGCTGTCATACATGGACAGAGCTGCTTCTCTATTGTGAGCCTCTTATAGCAGTGTCATACATGGACAGAGCTGCTTCTCTAATATGAGCCTCTTATAGCGGTGTCATACATGGACAGAGATGCTTCTCTAATGTGAGCCTTATAGCGGTGTCATATATGGACAGAGCTGCTTCTCTAATATGAGCCTCTTATAGCGGTGTCATACATGGACAGAGCTGCTTCTCTAATGTGAGGCTCTTATAGCAGTGGCATACATGGACAGAGATGTTTTTCTAATGTGAGCCTCTAATAGCGGTGTCATACATCGACATAGATGCCTCTCTAATGTGAGCCTCTTATAGCGGTGTCATACATCAACAGAGATCCCTCTCTAATGTGAGCCTCTTATTGCGGTGTCATACATGGACAGAGCTGCTTCTCTAATGTGCGCTTCTTATAGCGGTGTCATACATGGACAGAGCTGCTTCTCTAATGTGAGCCTCTTATAGCGGTCTCATACATGGACAGAGCTGCTTCTCTAATGTGAGCCTCTTATAGCGGTCTCATACATGGACAGAGCTGCTTCTCTAATGTGAGCCTCTAATAGCGGTGTCATACATGGACAGAGCTGCTTCTCTAATGTGAGCCTCTTATAGCGGTGGCATACATGGCAAGAGCTGCTTCTCTAATGTGAACCTCTTATAGTGGTGTCATACATGGACAGAGATGCTTCTCTCATGTGAGCCTCTTATAGCGGTGTCATACATGGACAGAGATGCTTCTCTAATGTGAGCCTCTTATAGCGGTGTCATACATGGACAGAGATGCTTCTCTCATGTGAGCCTCTTTTAGCGGTGTCATACATGGACAGAGCTGTTTCCCTAATGTGAGCCTCTTATAGCGGTGTCATACATGGACAGAGATGCTTCTCTAATGTGAGCCTCTTATAGCGGTGTCATACATGGACAGTGATGCTTCTCTAATGTGAGCCTCTAATAGCGGTGTCATACACGGACAGATCTAATGTGAGCCTCTTATAGCGGTGTCATACATGTACAGAGATGCTTCTCTAATGTGAGCCTCTTATAGGGGTGTCATACATGGACAGAGCTGCTTCTCTAATGTGAGCCACTTATAGCGGTGTCATACAGGGACAGAGCTGCGTCTCTAATGTGAGCCTCTTATAGCGGTGTCATACATGGACAGGGCTGCGTCATTAATGTGAGCCTCTTATAGCGGTGTCATGCATGGATAGATATGCTTCTCTAATGTGAGCCTCTTATAGCGGTGTCATACATGGACAGAGCTGCTTCTCTAATGTGAGCCTCTTATAGCGGTGTCATACATGGACAGAGATGCTTCTCTAATGTGAGCCTCTTATAGCGGTGTCATACATGGACAGAGATGCTTCTCTAATGTGAGCCTCTTATAGCGGTGTCATACATGGACAGAGCTGCTTCTCTAATGTGAGCCTCTTATAGCGGTGTCATACATGGACAGAGATGCTTCTCTAATGTGAGCCTCTTATAGCGGTGTCATACATGGACAGAGCTGCTTCTCTAATGTGAGCCTCTTATAGCGGTGTCATACATGGACAGAGCTGCTTCTCTAATGTGAGCCTCTTATAGCGGTGTCATACATGGACAGAGATGCTTCTCTAATGTGAGCCTCTTATAGCGGTGTCATACATGGACAGAGATGCTTCTCTAATGTGAGCCTCTTATAGCGGTGTCATACATGGACAGAGATGCTTCTCTAATGTGAGCCTCTTATAGCGGTGTCATACATGGACAGAGATGCTTCTCTAATGTGAGCCTCTTATAGCGGTGTCATACATGGACAGAGCTGCTTCTCTAATGTGAGCCTCTTATAGCGGTCTCATACATGGACAGAGCTGCTTCTCTAATGTGAGCCTCTTATAGCGGTCTCATACATGGACAGAGCTGCTTCTCTAATGTGAGCCTCTAATAGCGGTGTCATACATGGACAGAGCTGCTTCTCTAATGTGAGCCTCTTATAGCGGTGGCATACATGGCAAGAGCTGCTTTTCTAATGTGAACCTCTTATAGTGGTGTCATACATGGACAGAGATGCCTCTCTAATGTGAGCCTCTTATAGCGGTGTCATACATGGACAGAGCTGCTTCTCTAATGTGAGCCTCTTATAGCGGTGTCATACATGGACAGAGATGCTTCTCTAATGTGAGCCTCTTATAGCGGTGTCATACATGGACAGAGATGCTTCTCTAATGTGAGCCTCTTATAGCGGTGTCATACATGGACAGAGATGCTTCTCTAATGTGAGCCTCATATAGCGGTGTCATACATGGACAGAGCTGCTTCTCTAATGTGAGCCTCTTATAGCGGTGTCATACATGGACAGAGCTGCTTCTCTAATGTGAGCCTCTTATAGCCGTGTCATACATGGACAGAGATGCTTCTCTAATGTGAGCCTCTTATAGCGGTGACATACATGGACAGAGCTGCTTCTCTAATGTGAACCTCTTATAGCGGTGTCATACATGGACAGAGATGCTTCTCTAATGTGAACCTCTTATAGCGGTGTCATACATGGACAGAGCTGCTTATCTAATGTGAGCCTCTTATAACGCTGTCATACATGGACAGAGATGTTTTTCTAATGTGAGCCTCTAATAGCGGTGTCATACATGGACAGAGATCCCTCTCTAATGTGAGCCTCTTATTGCGGTGTCATACATGGACAGAGCTGCTTCTCTAATGTGAGCCTCTTATAGCGGTGGCATACATGGACAGAGCTGCTTCTCTAATGTGCGCTTCTTATAGCGGTGTCATACATGGACAGAGCTGCTTCTCTAATGTGAGCCTCTTATAGCGGTCTCATACATGGACAGAGCTGCTTCTCTAATGTGAGCCTCTTATAGCGGTCTCATACATGGACAGAGCTGCTTCTCTAATGTGAGCCTCTAATAGCGGTGTCATACATGGACAGAGCTGCTTCTCTAATGTGAGCCTCTTATAGCGGTGGCATACATGGCAAGAGCTGCTTCTCTAATGTGAACCTCTTATAGTGGTGTCATACATGGACAGAGATGCTTCTCTCATGTGAGCCTCTTATAGCGGTGTCATACATGGACAGAGATGCTTCTCTAATGTGAGCCTCTTATAGCGGTGTCATACATGGACAGAGATGCTTCTCTCATGTGAGCCTCTTTTAGCGGTGTCATACATGGACAGAGCTGTTTCCCTAATGTGAGCCTCTTATAGCGGTGTCATACATGGACAGAGATGCTTCTCTAATGTGAGCCTCTTATAGCGGTGTCATACATGGACAGTGATGCTTCTCTAATGTGAGCCTCTTATAGCGGTGTCATACACGGACAGATCTAATGTGAGCCTCTTATAGCGGTGTCATACATGTACAGAGATGCTTCTCTAATGTGAGCCTCTTATAGGGGTGTCATACATGGACAGAGCTGCTTCTCTAATGTGAGCCACTTATAGCGGTGTCATACAGGGACAGAGCTGCGTCTCTAATGTGAGCCTCTTATAGCGGTGTCATACATGGACAGGGCTGCGTCATTAATGTGAGCCTCTTATAGCGGTGTCATGCATGGACAGATATGCTTCTCTAATGTGAGCCTCTTATAGCGGTGTCATACATGGACAGAGCTGCATCTCTAATGTGAGCCTCTTATAGCGGTGTCATACATGGACAGAGATGCTTCTCTAATGTGAACCTCTTATAGCGGTGTCATACATGGACATAGATGCTTCTCTAATGTGAGCCTCTTATAGCGGTGTCATACATGGACAGAGCTGCTTCTCTAATGTGAGCCTCTTATAGCGGTGTCCTACATGGACAGAGATGATTATCTCATGTGAGCCTCTTTTAGCGGTGTCATACATGGACAGAGCTGCTTCTCTAATGTGAGCCTCTTATAGCGGTGGCATACATGGACAGAGCTGCTTCTCTAATGTGCACTTCTTATAGCGGTGTCATACATGGACAGAGCTGCTTCTCTAATGTGACCCTCCTATAGCGGTTTCATACATGGACAGAGCTGCTTCTCTAATGTGAGCCTCTTATAGCGGTCTCATACATGGACAGAGCTGCTTCTCTAATGTGAGCCTCTAATAGCGGTGTCATACATGGACAGAGCTGCTTCTCTAATGTGAGCCTCTTATAGCGGTGGCATACATGGACAGAGCTGCTTCTCTAATGTGAACCTCTTATAGTGGTGTCATACATGGACAGAAATGCTTCTCTCATGTGAGCCTCTTGTAGCGGTGTCATACATGGACAGAGATGCTTCTCTAATGTGAGCCTCTTATAGCGGTGTCATACATGGACAGAGATGCTTCTCTCATGTGAGCCTCTTTTAGCGGTGTCATACATGGACAGAGCTGTTTCCCTAATGTGAGCCTCTTATAGCGGTGTCATACATGGACAGAGATGCTTCTCTAATGTGAGCCTCTTATAGCGGTGTCATACATGGACAGTGATGCTTCTCTAATGTGAGCCTCTTATAGCGGTGTCATACACGGACAGATCTAATGTGAGCCTCTTATTGCGGTGTCATACATGTACAGAGATGCTTCTCTAATGTGAGCCTCTTATAGCGGTGTCATACATGGACAGAGATGCTTCTCTAATGTGAGCCTCTTATAGCGGTGTCATACATGGACAGAGATGCTTCTCTAATGTGAGCCTCTTATAGCGGTGTCATACATGGACAGAGATGCTTCTCTAATGTGAGCCTCTTATAGCGGTGTCATACATGGACAGAGATGCTTCTCTAATGTGAGCCTCTTATAGCGGTGTCATACATGGACAGAGATGCTTCTCTAATGTGAGCCTCTTATAGCGGTGTCATACATGGACAGAGATGCTTCTCTAATGTGAGCCTCTTATAGCGGTGTCATACATGGACAGAGATGCTTCTCTAATGTGAGCCTCTTATAGCGGTGTCATACATGGACAGAGATGCTTCTCTAATGTGAGCCTCTTATAGCGGTGTCATACATGGACAGAGATGCTTCTCTAATGTGAGCCTCTTATAGCGGTGTCATACATGGACAGAGCTGCTTCTCTAATGTGAGCCTCTTATAGCCGTGTCATACATGGACAGAGATGCTTCTCTAATGTGAGCCTCTTATAGCGGTGACATACATGGACAGAGCTGCTTCTCTAATGTGAACCTCTTATAGCGGTGTCATACATGGACAGAGATGCTTCTCTAATGTGAACCTCTTATAGCGGTGTCATACATGGACAGAGCTGCTTTTCTAATGTTAGCCTCTTATAGCGCTGTCATACATGGACATAGCTGCTTCTCTATTGTGAGCCTCTTATAGCAGTGTCATACATTGACATAGATGCTTCTCTAATGTGAGCCTCTTATAGCGGTGTCATACATGGACAGAGCTGCCTCTCTAATGTGAGCCTCTTATAGCGATGTCCTACATGGACAGAGATGCTTCTCTAATGTGAGCCTCTTATAGCGGTGTCATACATGGACAGAGATGCTTCTCTAATGTGAACCTCTTATAGTGGTGTCATACATGGACAGAAATGCTTCTCTAATGTGAGCCTCTTATAGCGGTGTCATACATGGACAGAGATGCTTCTCTAATGTGAGCCTCTTATTGCGGTGTCATACATGGACAGAGCTGCTTCTCTAACGTGAGCCTCTTATAGCGGTGTCATACACGGACAGATCTAATGTGAGCCTCTTATAGCGGTTTCTTGCACTGTCCCCCATAAAATAAAATAGATAATATGCTTCTGGAGGCATCGCCCCGATCTACCGGGGGATCGACGATAAATAAATATATGTGTGCATGAGAGGACTTGTTACTTTTGTTTGCTGGAAGTAGACCCCGGATGCCACTCCGCGTTTTATTGCAGGTACGTACAGGCCCCCGGGTAGAACCACCACACTTTCCAAGACAGGGGGAATAGTTTCTTCACATGATATAATTCGATACCCCCAGATTGAAACATACAGTGTGATCGGAACATACAGTGTGATCGGAACATACAATGTGATCGGAACATACAGTGTGATCGGAACATACAGTGTGATCGGAACATACAGTGTGATTGGAACATACAATGTGATCGGAACATACAGTGTGATCGGAACATACAGTGTGATTGGAACATACAGTGTGATTGGAACATACAGTGTGATTGTGATTGGAACATACAGTGTGATCGGAACATACAGTGTGATTGGAACATACAGTGTGATCGGAACATACAGTGTGATTGGAACATACAGTGTGATTGGAACATACAGTGTGATTGGAACATACAGTGTGATTGGAACATACAGTGGTGAGGGGCAATTTATTTGAAGTAAACGACCTTAACCACCAAGTTAGAAATGTTCGCGCTTTATGCACAGAAAACAACCAATTATCTGCTTCATACGAATATAACGTGCTCTGGTAATTCTTTTGAAAGTAATGTTCTTGACTTTTAATAGAGTTTGTGTGGGATGAGTGATAGGTAATGTCCGTGAAGAATAACGTTCATAGTATATTTATGCAACCGATTTCCCAATGTGCTACTGATTTATGTGTAATTATATATAACTGTAAACTTAATAAACAAAGACAATTCAAAAGGATTTTTATTATAACGATAATATAAGTCTGTAGATATTACATTTAATGTGAATTTGTATAATGACAGCTTCCGTTACGCCTTAGCTAAGTATGTCCACACATGTATATATACATCTATGCATGTTGCATATCGTGGTACAGACGGATCTGTAGTCCAGTGGTTAACACACTGGACTGGTAATCCAGGGATCGCAGGTTCGATCCCCGGTCTGACCCTAATAACATTAACAGTATTTCAGTTGGGACTTTAAACCGAGGTCTCGTGTCGGTGCTGTATACCGTGCACGTAAAATAACCAGAGGAGACTCTATAATGGGTCTCTATCTGTATCATGCACTATCCACATACATCTAAAATTTTCTGAAATGACTAATCTCTTCAGGAGGCGTCGCTGATATGGCCAACCGGTAGCGACGATACATAAACGTAAATCGTAGATCAACCACCCAAGAGTCACACAGTCCCTACCCTACTGTCCTATTGACCCTACCCAACACATATGCTTAGTTAATACACATTTAGATTCGCTCGATTGTGAAACAAGTACTTACAACTTATAGTAATCACTCTCGAGAAATCATTGCTTATGGAATACATCGCCACGAGGGAGAGAGACGTGGACTTTATATACATTGCCTAGGGGCACAATCGTAAACGCTACATATGGGCGCAGACCCCGGCTTTTCGTATATGAAGCGCGAATTCGTTATAACTGCGTTATCACTGCACTATCTCTGCGATACTACCACGCTGTCACGACTTCTAAGCAGATGTTGTGATGATACATGCATACTTAGTCTTAATTACATCACATACAAAACTCAAACTATGTTTGCAATGGGCAAGACTTGCAACCGTTTATTCATGACGAGGTTAATTACAAGTACAAAACAAATGTTTTCAAATATCTTTGACTGTACTACGTACATAGTCGAATACATGAAACATAATCTCGGCGCAGACCGAGGTACACGGGACCAGGATAAAACCAGAGGTAAAAAATCATAAATGGTAATGTAAAAAAACTCTGGAAAACTGTATCCAATGTACCTCAGGGGTGTTTCATATATTTTACCAACAATGGAAAACTGTATCCAATGTACCTCAGGGATGCTTCATATATTTTACCAACAATGGAAAACTGTATCCAATATACCTCAGGGATGTTTCATATATTTTACTAACAATGGAAAACTGTATCCAATGTACCTCAGGGATGCTTCAAATACTTTACTGACAATGGAAAACTGTATCCAATGTACCTTGGGGATGCTTCATATACTTTACTGACAATGGAAAACTGTATCCAATGTACCTCAGGGATGCTTGATATACTTTACTAACAATGGAAAACTGTATCCAATGTACCTCAGGGATGTTTCATATATTTTACTAACAATGGAAAACAGTATCCAATTTACCCCTGGGAGATCTCATATATTTTACTAACAACATATGTTTGATTGTAGATTCAAATACTATTTACCAAACGATAACATATTCGTACTCGGTTTTACGATATACTGCATGGTACGCATAGCGATAACGAATTTGAATTCAATTCGATTTTGACATTTAAATCAATTTCAATTTTCAATATATTTTATTTGGCATAAACATATAACATGTTCATCGCCATAAATCAAATAACATAGCGGTTATAATAAAACTAACATACATCATTCTATAAATTGAGAAAAGTGTGTGTATTATTAATTTCATGTAATTAGAATATATAGTATTATTAAAACAAATATATATACATATATACATACACATATATATCCATACACACACATATATATATGTTTTTAACATAATAACAATTATTTATCATTAAACTATGTAACAATAGATCAATACACCCTACTGTTGACAATTGTGCTCTATACTATATACATACTTTTGATATTCAAGTTCTAGTTGTATAACACAGTCCAGTATGATAGTAAACTACATCAAGTACATAATGGTACAATTGTGAACAAAGATAGGTGTCCCCCATATCAGTTTAAAGTGCTTGGGTTAATGATTACATATGTCGTCAAGGAGAAATCTTAGACACGAGGGTATTCTTGAGTCTGAGGTGCTCTATATGTACAAGATGTTTAACTGTATTACACAACGATTTGCCTCATACAACACTTGTGCTAACATAACATACTATTGTATTGTACATGGAATTTAAATATTTACAGAAATGGATAATAAGAACATAATTTACATAAAACGTATTAATATAATTGCACAAGGTATTACTTTTATGTTGCTATAAATATACTTTAGCATGGAGGAGCATGGTACACATAATGTTGTCAGTATTCTACACATATGGCAATTCGAAAGCATTTGTGTGGCAAGCTTGATCGATTTGGAATGTAAATCAATATGGAAACCGTTCAAAGATCTCATTCCCGAAACAATTCGAATTTGAATAGCGAAATTGCTTGCGAAGCCAAGCATAGAACTGACGATCAATCGAACCATATCACATGACCAAGCACGCACTCACAGTGATGTGATCATCTTTATATGCACCAATAATTCGCACACACACACCTTTGTGCCAAGTATTGTTAAGACATATGTTCTGAGCTTTACTAACGTAACGCACATACTTTGAATTGTTTCTATGTGTGTGTGTGTGGCTTAAAGTAGCCTGGGTTCCAGTCTGTCGAGTTTCTGGCAGTTGATATTATCAGAAACTCAATACGGCCCAATTAATGATCTCGGTGTTAAAATATATTTATAGGACTGATCAGGCAAACTATATCATCGCCTGTTCCCAGGCTAGGTTTAAAGTCGCGCCAACAGCTTAGGTAATATGGCGAGTCTCCAGCTAGTACTGGGGGAAGACCCCGGGTGCCGCTCCCAGTACTATTTAATGCACGTAATCAAACGTTAACTAGAGGCGGTTATATATACGTGAAATATGTATGTTTTGTCTGTTTACGATGCAATGTTGCTTTAATGATACATATTACTTGGCAACATTAAACATGCATATTGGTTAAGGCATCCGCATACGGAGCGGGAGGTCAACGGTAGGAACATCGTCAGGGGTTCATTCTGATATGGCCGGTTGGTGAGTTAAATATAATGGTTACCAATTGGCCTTCAAGGATAGGAGTAATGATGTCCATACGAGATGTGTCATACGTCAGAAATGACTGGCCCTTTCAATAGGACATGTGGATGTGTCGTTTAGAGATACCTTAATTATGATCAGTCTAAACATAAATATGCATAGTCACAAATGTAAGATATAGCGGTGCATCTGTAACATAAATGTTAATATTCATGATACACTCGTCGTATTGCACAAGGAATGTTGACCCTATTTAAATTAATTTGCGAAAACCAACAAACATCGTATTAGTTGAACTACTCAGATTATGTGAGAAGTGTTTTGAAACAAATTGTACCGTATAAATAGGAAATTACATTGTATAGAAATGTACCATATAATAGGAAATTACAGTGTATAGAAATGTACCATATAATAGGAAATTACAGTGTATAGAAATGTATCGTATAATATGAAATTACATTGTATAGAAATGTACTGTATAATAGGAAATTACAGTGTATAGAAATGTACCGTATAATAGGATATTACAGTGTATAGAAATGTACAATATAATAGGATATTACAGTGTATAGAAATGTACAATATAATAGGAAATTACATTGTATAGAAATGTACTGTATAATAGGAAATTACATTGTATAGAAATGTACAGTATATAAGGAAATTACATTGTATAGAAATGTACTGTATCATAGGAAATTACATTGTATAGAAATGTACAGTATAATAGGAAATTACAGTGTATAGAAATGTACTGTATCATAGGAAATTACATTGTATAGAAATGTACTGTATAATAGGAAATTACATTGTATAGAAATGTATCGTATAAATAGGAAATTACATTGTATAGAAATGTACCGTATAATGTACCGTATAATAGGAAATTACATTGTAAAGAAATGTACCATATAATGTACCGTATAATAGGAAATTACATTGTATAGAAATGTACCGTATAAATAGGAAATTACATTGTAAAGAAATGTACCGTATAATGTACCGTATAATAGGAAATTACATTGTATAGAAATGTACCGAATAATAGGAAATTACATTGTATAGAAATGTACCGAATAATAGGAAATTACATTGTATAGAAATGCACTGTATAATGTACCGTATAAATAGGAAATTACATTGTATAGAAATGTACTGTATAATAGGAAATTACATTGTATAGAAATGTACCGAATAATAGGAAATTACATTGTATAGAAATGCACTGTATAATAGGAAATTACATTGTATAGAAATGTACTGTATAATAGGAAATTACATTGTATAGAAATGTACTGTATAATAGGAAATTACATTGTATAGAAATGCACTGTATAATAGGAAATTACATTGTATAGAAATGTACTGTATAATAGGAAATTACATTGTATAGAAATGCACTGTATAATAGGAAATTACATTGTATAGAAATGTACTGTATAATAGGAAATTACATTGTAAAGAAATGTACTGTATAATAGGAAATTACATTGTATAGAAATGTACTGTATAATAGGAAATTACATTGTAAAGAAATGTACTGTATAATAGGAAATTACATTGTATAGAAATGTACTGTATAATAGGAAATTACATTGTATAGAAATGCACTCTATAATGTACCGTATAATAGGAAATTACATTGTATAGAAATGTACTGTATAATAGGAAATTACATTGTATAGAAATGTACCGAATAATAGGAAATTACATTGTATAGAAATGTACTGTATAATAGGAAATTACATTGTATAGAAATGTACTGTATAATAGGAAATTACATTGTATAGAAATGCACTGTATAATAGGAAATTACATTGTATAGAAATGTACTGTATAATAGGAAATTACATTGTATAGAAATGCACTGTATAATAGGAAATTACATTGTAAAGAAATGTACTGTATAATAGGAAATTATATTGTATAGAAATGTACTGTATAATAGGAAATTACATTGTAAAGAAATGTACTGTATAATAGGAAATTACATTGTATAGAAATGTACTGTATAATAGGAAATTACATTGTATAGAAATGTACCGTATAATAGGAAATTACATTGTATAGAAATGTACCGAATAATAAAAAATTACATTGTATAGAAATGTACCGTATAATAGGAAATTACATTATATAGAAATGTACCGTATAATAGGAAATTACATTATATAGACATGTATCGTATAATAGGAAATTACATTGTATAGAAATGTACTGTATAATAGGAAATTACATTGTAAAGAAATGTACTGTATAATAGGAAATTACATTGTATAGAAATGTATTGTATAATAGGAAATTACATTGTATAGAAATGCACTGTATAATGTACCGTATAATAGGAAATTACATTGTATAGAAATGTACTGTATAATAGGAAATTACATTGTATAGAAATGTACCGAATAATAGGAAATTACATTGTATAGAAATGCACTGTATAATAGGAAATTACATTGTATATAAATGTACTGTATAATAGGAAATTACATTGTATAGAAATGTACTGTATAATAGGAAATTACATTGTATAGAAATGCACTGTATAATAGAAAATTACATTGTATAGAAATGTACTATATAATAGGAAAATACATTGTAAAGAAATGTACTGTATAATAGGAAATTACATTGTATAGAAATGTACTGTATAATAGGAAATTACATTGTATAGAAATGCACTGTATAATAGGAAATTACATTGTATAGAAATGTACTGTATAATAGGAAATTACATTGTAAATAAATGTACTGTATAATAGGAAATTACATTGTATAGAAATGTACCGTATAATAGGAAATTACATTGTATAGAAATGTACCGAATAATAGGAAATTACATTGTATAGAAATGTACCGTATAATAGGAAATTACATTATATAGAAATGTACCGTATAATAGGAAATTACATTATATAGACATGTATCGTATAATAGGAAATTACATTGTATAAAAATGTACCATATAAATATGAAATTACATTATATAGACATGTACCGTATAATAGGAAATTACATTATTTAGAAATGTACCTATAACAGGAAATTGCATTATATATATATCTTTTTCACTGATGTAGTGTATGTTGTTTTTCTAGCCACGTGTATGGTAAACAACGGTGGGTGTGCAAAGAAATGCAAAGACGACAGGAACGGGCCTGTATGTTCTTGTCCTCTAGGATTCCAGCTTCACCAAGACCAGAAGAGTTGCCTTGGTAAGATCATCCATTTAACGATTGTGCGCGGGTCTATGTATGATCACAAACTTAACCATTCAGCGGGTCCTAGTTAAGATCACGCGCTTAACCATTGATCGGGTACTAGGTAAGATCACACACTTAACCACTGAGCGGGTCCTAGGTAAGATCAAGCACTTAAGCATTGAGCGGGTCCTAGGTAAGATCAAGCACTTAAGCATTGAGCGGGTTCTAGTTAAGATCACGCACTTAAGCATTGAGCGGGTACTAGGTAAGATCAAGCACTTAAGCATTGAGCGGGTCCTAGGTAAGATCACGCACTTAAGCATTGAGCGGGTACTAGGTAAGATCAAGCACTTAAGCATTAAGCGTGTACTAGGTAAGATCACACACTTAACCATTGAGCGGGTCCTAGGTAAGATCACGCACTTAACCATTGAGCGGGTCCTAGGTAAGATCACGCACTTAATCATTGAGCGGGTCCTAGGTAAGATCACGCACTTAAGCATTGAGCGGATCCTAAGTAAGAGCTCGCATTTAAGCATTGGGCGGGTCCTAGGTAAGATCACACGCCTAACAATTGAGATTGTCCAAGGTAAGATCACGCACCTAACCATTGAGCGTGTCCTAGGTAAGATCACGAGCTTGGCCATTGAACGTGTCCTAGGTAAGATCACGCAACTAACCATTGAGCGTGTCCTAGGTAAGATCACACACTTAACCATTGAGCGGGTCCTATGTAAGGTCACACACTTAACCTTTGGGCGGATCCTTAGAAAGATCACGTGCTTAACCATTGAGCAGGTCCTAGGTAAGATCATGCACTTAACCATTGAGCGGGTCCTAGGTAAGATCACGCACATAACCATTGAGCGTGTTCTAGATAAGATCACGCACATACCTATTCAGCCTGTCCTATATAAGATCACGCACTTAACCCTTGAGCGGTTCCTAGGTAAGTTAACACACTTCACCATTGAGCGGGTCCTAGGTAAGATTGCATACTTAACCATTCAGCGGGGCCTAGATAGGTAAGCTCACGCACTTAACTCTTGAGCGGGTCCTAGGTACGATCACGCACTTAACAATTGAGCGGGTCCTAGGTAAGATCACGCACTTAATTCTTGAGCGTGTCCTAGGTAAGATTGCGCACTTAACCATTAAACGTGTCCTAGGTAAGATCACACGCTTAACAATTGAGCGGGTCCTAGGTAAGTTGACGCACTTAATCATTGAGCGGGTCCTAGGTAAGATCACGCACATAACCATTGAGCGTGTCCTATATAAGATCACACACTTAACCCATAAGCGGGTCCTAGGTAGGACCACACCCTTAACCAACGAGCGTGTCCTAGGTAAGATCACGCACTTAACCATTGAGCGGGTCCTAGGTAAGATCACGCACATGACCATTTCGCGTGTCCTAGGTAAGATCACGCACTTAACCATTGAGCGGGTCCTAGGTAAGATCACGCACATGACCATTGAGCGAGCCCTATGTAACATCACGCACTTAACCATTGAGCGGGTCCTATGTAAGATCACACACTTAACCATTGCTCTGGTCCTAGATAACTTCACACACTTAATCATTAAGCGGGTCCTAGGTAAGATCCCGCACTTAAACTTTGAGCGGATCCTTCGTATGATCACGTGCTTAACAATTGTGCGGGTCCTAGGTAAGATCACGCACTTATTGATTGAGCGGGTCCTGGTAAGATCACACACTTAGCCATTGAGCTAGTCCTAGGTAGGATCACCCACTTAATGATTGAGATCACGCACCTAATCCTTGAGCGTGTCCTAGGTAAGATCACACGCTTAACCATTGAGCGTGTCCTAGGTAAGATCACGCGCATAACCATTGAGCGTGTCCTATGTAAGACCACGCGCTTAACCATTGAGCGGGTCCTAGGAAAGTTCTCGCTCTTAAACATTGAGCGTGTCCTAGGTATGATCACACATTTAACCCATGAGCGGGTCCTAGGTAAGTGCACGCACTTAAGCATTGAGCGAGTCCAAGGTTAGATCACACACTTAACTGCCGAGTGGGTCCTAGGTAAGATCACGAACTTAGCACTTGAGCGGGTCCTTTGTAAGATCACGCACTTAACCATTGATCGTGTCTTGTGTAAGATCACGCACATGACCATTGAGCGTGTCCTAGATAAGATCACGTACTTAACCATTGAGCGGGTCCTAGGTAACATCACGCACTTAACCATTGAGCGGGTCCTAGGTAAGATCACGAACATGGCCATTGAACGTATCCTAGAAAAGACCACGCACTTAACTCTTTAGCCGGTCTTAGAAAAGATCACGCACTTAACCATTGAGATGGTCCTAGGTAAGATCATGCACTTTAACATTGAGCGGGCCCTAGGTAAGATCACACACTTAATCATTGAGCGGGTCCTAAGGTAAGATCATGCATTGTAGCATTGAGCGCGTCCTAGGTAAGGTCACGCACTGCACCATTGATGGTGTCACCCTATGTAAGATCACAGACTTACCCATTGAGACCGTCCTAGGTAGGTAATATCGCGTACTTAACCATTGAGCTGGTCCTAGGTAAGATCACGCACTTAATCATTGAGCGGGTCCTACGGTAATAGCACGCATTTAAGCATTGAGCGCGTCCTAGGTAAGATCACGCACTGCACAATTGATGGGGTCCTATGTAAGATCACAGACTTACCCATTGAGACCGTCCTATGTAGGTAATATCACGTACTTAACCATTGAGCGGGTCCTAGGTAAGATCACGCAATTAATCATTCAGCGGGTCCTTGGTAAGATCATGCGCTTAACCATTGTGCGGGTCCTAGGTAAGATCACGCACATACTCATTGAGCGTGTCCTAGGTAAGATCACGCACATATTCATTAAGCGGGTCCTAAGGTAAGATCACGAATTTAAGCATTGAGCGAGTCCTAGATAAGATCACGCACTTAACACATGAGCGGGTCCTAGGTAGGATTACGCACTTAACCATTGAGTGAGTCCTAGGTAAGATCACGCACATAACCATTGAGCGTGTCCTATATAATATCACGCACTTAATCATTGAGCTAGTCCTAGGTAAGATCACGTGCTTAACCATTGAGAGGGTCCTAGGTAAGACCACGCACTTAACCATTAAGAGGGTCCTAAGTAGAATCCCGCACTTAACCTTTGAGCAGATCCTTAGTAAGATCACGTGCTTAACCATTGAGAGGGTCCTAGGTAAGACCACGCACTTAACCATTAAGAGGGTCCTAAGTAGAATCCCGTACTTAACATTTGAGCAGATCCTTAGTAAGATCACGTGCTTAACCATTGAGAGGGTCCTAGGTAAGACCACGCACTTAATCATTGAGCGCGTCCTAGATAAGATCACGCACTTATCAATTTTGCGGGTCCTAGGTAAGATCACGCACTTTACCATTGAGCGGGTCCTAGATAAGATCACGCACTTAACCCATGAGCGGGTCCTAGGTAAGATCACGTACTTAATCACTGAGCGGGTCCTAGGTAAGATCACGTACTTAATCACTGAGCGGGTCCTAGGTAAGATCACGCACTTAATCATTGAGCGGGTCCTAGGTAAGATCACGCACTTAATCATTGAGCTGGTCCTAAGGTAAGATCACGCATTTAAGCATTGAGCGCATCCTAGATAAGATCACGCTCTTAACAATTTAGCGGGTCCTAGGTAAGATCACGCACATAACCATTGAGCGTGTCCTAGATAAGATCACACACTTAACCCATGAGCGGGTCCTTGGTAAGATCACGTACGTAACCACTGATCGGATCCTAGGTAAGATCACGCATTTAAGAATTGAGCGGGTCCTAGGTAAGATCACGCACTTAACCATTGAGCGGGTCCTAGGTAAGATCGCACAGTTAACCATTGAGCTGGTCCTATGTAAGATCACGCACCTAACCTTTGAGCGTGTCCTAGGTAATATCACGCGCTTAGCCATTGAACGTGTCCTAGGTAAGATCATGCGCTTAACCATTGAGCGTGTCCTAGATAAGATCAAGCGCGTAACCATTGTCAGGGTCCTAGATATGGTCACGCATTAAGTTAAGGACTCGATTTAAGCATTGAGCGGGTTCTAGATAAGATCACGCACTTAACATGGAGCGGGTGCTAGATATGATCACGCACTTAACTATTGAGCGGGTCCTAGGTAAGATCACGCACTTTACCATTGAGCGTGTCCTATGTAAGATTACGCACTTTACAATTGCGCGGGTCCTAGGTAAGATCACCCACATAACCATTGAGCGTGTCCTAGGTAAGATCACGCGCGTACCATTGAACGTGTCCTAGGAAACGTCACGCGCTAACCATTGACAGGGTCCTAGTTAAGGTCACGCATTTAAGCATTGAGCGGGATCTAGATAAGATCACTCACTTAACCATTGAGCGGGTCCTAGATAAGATCACGCACTTAACCATTGAGCGAGTCCTAGGTAAGACCACGCACTTAATCATTAAACGGGTCCTAAGTAAGATCCCGCACTTATTCATTGAGCGGATCCTTAGTAAGATCACGTGCTTAGCCATTGGGCGGGTCCTAGGTAAGATCACGCACTTAATCATTGAGCGGGTCCTAAGGTAAGACCACGCACTTAATCATTAAGCCGGTCCTAGGTAAGATCACGCACTTAACCTTTGAGCGGATACTTAGTAAGATCACGTGCTTAGCCATTGGGCGGGTCCTAGGTAAGATCACGCACTTAATCATTGAGCGGGTCCTAAGGTAAGATTACGCACTTTACCATTGAGCGGGACCTAGGTAAGATCACGCACTTCACCATTGAGCGGTCCTAGATAAGATCACGCACATAACCATTGATCGTGTCTTCGTGTAAGATCACAGACTTACCCATTGAGCGCGTGCTAGGTAAGATCACGCACTTAACCATTGAGCGGGTTCTAGGTAAGATCACCCACATAACCATTGAGCATGTCCTAGGTAATATCACGCGCGTAACCATTGAATGCGTCCTAGGTAACGTCACGTGCTTAACCATTGACAGGGTCCTAGTTAAGGGCACGCATTTAAGCATTGAGCGAGTTCTAGATAAGATCACTCACTTAACCATTGAGCGGGTCCTAGATAAGTTCACGCACTTAACCATGTAGCGGGTCCTAGGTAAGGGCACGCACTTAACCATTAAGCGGGTCCTAGGTCTGAACACGCACCTAACCATTGAGCGTGTCCTAGGTAAGATCACGCACATAACCATTGAGCGTGTCCTAGTTAAGGTCACGCATTTAAGCATTGAGCGGGATCTAGATAAGATCACTCACTTAACCATTGAGCGGGTCCTAGATAAGTTCTCGCACTTAACCATGTAGCGGGTCCTAGATAAGATCACGCATTTAACCATTGAGCGGGACCTAGGTAAGGTCACGCACATAACCATTGAGCGTGTCCTAGATAGATCACGCACTTAACCCATGAACGGGTCCTAGGTAAGATCACGTACGTAACCTTTGATCGGATCCTAGGTAAGATCACGTATTTAAGCATTGAGCGGGTCCTAGGTAAGAGCACGCACTTAACCATTGAGCGGGTCCTAGGTAAAATCATACACTTAACCATTGAGCGGGTCCTAGGTCTGAACACGCACCTAACCATTGAACGTGTCCTAGGTAAGATCACATACATAACCATTGAGCGTGTCCTAGATAAAAGCACGCACTTAACCAGTGAGCTAGTCCTAGGAAAGATCACACACATAACCATTGAGCGTGTCCTAGATAAGATCACGCACTTTGCACTTGAGCGGGTCCTATGTAAGATCACACACTTAACCATTGAACTGGTCCTAGGTCAGATCACGCTCCTAACCATTGATCGTGTTCTATGTAAGATCACGCTCTTAACAATTGAACATGTCCTAGGTAACGTCACGCGCTTAACCATTGACAGGGTCCTAGTTAAGGTCACGCATTTAAGGATTGTGCGGGTTCTAGATAAGATCACACACTTAACCATTGAGTGGGTCCTACGTAAGACCACTCACTTAACCATTGAGCGGGTCCTAGGTAATATCACGTATTTAAGCATTGAGCGGGTCCTAGGTAAGATTACGCACTTAACCATTGAGCGAGTCCTAGATAAGAGCACGCACTTAACCACTGAGTGGGTCCTATGTCTGAACACGCACCTAACCATTGAGCGTGTCCTAGGTAAGATCACGCACATAACCATTGAGCGTGTCCTAGATAAAATCACACACTTAACACTTGAGCGGGTACTAGGTAAAATTACGCACTTAACTATTGAGCAGGTCCTAGGTAAGATCACGCACTTAACCATTGAGCGGGTCCTAGGTAAGATCACAAACTTAACCATTGAGCTGGTCCTAGGTCAGATCACGCACTTAACTATTGAGCGGGTCCTAGGTAAGTGCACGCGCTTAGCCTTTGACAGGGTCCTAGTTAAGATCACACACTTAACCACTGAGCAGGTCTTAGCTAAGAACACTCACTTAACCATTGAGCGAGTCCTAGGTAAGATCACGCACTTAACTATTGAGCGGGTCCTAGGTAAGTGCACGCACTTAACCATTGCGTGTGTCCTAGGTCTGAACACGCACCTAACCATTGAGCGTGTCCTAGGTAAGATCACGCACATAACCATTGAGCGTGTACTAGATAAGATCACACACTTAACACTTGAGCGGGTCCTAGGTAAGATTACGCACTTAACTATTGAGCGGGTCCTAGGTAAGATCACGCACTTAACCATTGAGCGGGTCCTAGGTAGGATCACGCACTTAACCATTGAGCGGGTCCTAGGTAAGATCACAAACTTAACCAATGAGCTGGTCCTATGTCAGATCACGCACCTAACCATTGAGCGTGTCCTAGGTAATATCACGCACTTAACCATTGAACGTTTCCTAGGTAACGTCACGCACTTAGCCTTTGACAGGGTCCTAGTTAAGGGCACGCATTTAAACATTGAGCGAGTTCTAGATAAGATCACACACTTAACCACTGAGCAGGTCTTAGCTAAGAACACTCACTTAACCATTGAGCGAGTCCTAGGTAAGATCATGCACATAATCATTGAGCGGGTCCTAGGTAAGATCACGCACATAATCATTGAGCGGGTCCTAGATAAGATCACACACTTAACCACTGAGCAGGTCTTAGCTAAGAACACTCACTTAACCATTGAGCGAGTCCTAGGTAAGATCATGCACATAATCATTGAGCGGGTCCTAGGTAAGATCACGCACATAATCATTGAGCGGGTCCTAGGTAAGATCATGCACATAATCATTGAGCGGGTCCTAGGTAAGATCACGCACATAATCATTGAGCGGGTCCGAGGTAAGATCACGCACATAATCATTGAGCGGGTCCGAGGTAAGATCACGCACATAATCATTCAGCGGGTCCTTGGTAAGATCATGCGCTTAACCATTGTGCGGGTCCTAGGTAAGATCACGCACATACTCATTTGAGCGTGTCCTAGGTAAGATCACGCACATATTCATTAAGCGGGTCCTAGGTAAGATCACGCATTTCACCATTGAGACGGTCCTAGATAAGATCACGCACTTAACCATTGATCGTGTCTTTTTAAAGATCACGCACATAACCATTGAGCGTGTCCTAGATAAGATCACGCACTTAACACTTGAGCGGGTCCTAGTTAAGATCACACACTTAACCATTGAGCTGCTCCTAGGTCAAATCACGCACCGTACCATTGAGCGTGTCCTATGTAAGATCATGCGCTTAACAATTGAACGTGTCCTAGGTAGCGTCACGCGCTTAACCATTGACAGTTTCATAGTTAAGGTCACGCATTTAAGGATTGAGCGGGTCCTAGGAAAGATCACATACCTAACCATTGAGCTGTTCCTAGGTATGATGACACACTTCACCATTGAGCGGATCCTATGTAAGATCACAGACTTACCCATTGAGCGCGTCCTAGGTAAGATCATGCGCATAACCATTGAACGTGTCCTAGGTAAGTTCACGTACATAACTATTGAGCGTGTCCTAGGTAAGATCATGCGCTTAACCATTGAGCGTGTCCTAGATAAGATCAAGCGCGTAACCATTGTCAGGGTCCTAGATATGGTCACGCATTTAAGCATTGAGCGAGTTCTAGATAAGATCACACACTTAACCATTGAGTGGGTCCTAGTTAAGTTCACGCACATAATCATTAAGCGGGTCCTAGGTAAGATCACGCACTTAACCATTGGCGGGTCCTAGGTAAGATCACGCACTTACCCATTGAGCTGGGCCTAGGTGAGATCACGCACCTAACCATCGAGCGTGTCCTAGATACGATCACGCATTTAAACATTGAGCGGGTCCTAGGTAAGTTCACAGACAAAACCATTCAGCGTGTCCTAGATAAGATTACACACTTAACCATTGGGCGGGTATTAGGTAAGATCACGCACTTAACCATTGAGCGGGTCCTAGGTAAGATCACGCACATAACCATTGAGCGTGTCCTAGATAATATCAGGCACATAACCATTGAGCGTGTCCTAGATAAGATCACGCCAATGACCATTGAGCGTATCCTAGATGAGATAACGCATTTAACATTGAGCGGGTCCTACGTAAGAACACACATTTAACCATTCTGCGTATCCTAGGTAAAATCACGCACTTAACTATTGAGCGTGTCCTAGGTAGGATCACGCACTTAACCATTGAGCGGGTACTAGTTAAGATCACGCACTTAACCATTGAGCGGGCATTAGGTAAGATCACGCATTTAAGCATTGAGCAGGTCCTAGGTAAGATCATACACTTAACCTTTGAGCGGGTCCTAGGTAAGATCACGCATTTAATCATTGAGCGGGTCCTAGGTAAAATCACGCACTTAAGCATTCAGCGGTCCTAGATAAGATCACACACATAACCATTGAGCGTGTCCTAGGTAAGATAACGTATTTAAGCATTGAGCATGTCCTAGGTAAGATCACACAATTAACCATTGAGCGTGTCCTAAGTCAGATCACACACTTAACCGTTCAGCAGGTCCTAGGTACGATCATACACTTAACCATTGAGCGGGTCCTAGGTAAGTTCACGCACCTAACCATTGAGCGTGTCCTAGGTAAGATCATGCGCTTAACCATTGAACGTGTCCTAGGTAAGTTCACGTACATAACTATTGAGCGTGTCCTAGGTAATATCATGCGCTTAACCATTGAGCGTGTCCTAGATAAGATCAAGCACGTAACCATTGTCATGGTCCTAGATAAGGTCACGCATTTAAGCATTGAGCGAGTTCTAGATAAGATCACACACTTAACCCTTGAGCGGGTCCTAGGTAAGGTCACACACTTAACCATTCTGCGTATCCTAGATAATATCACGCACTTAATCCTTGAGCGAGTCCTAGGTAAAATCACGCACTTAACCATTGAGCCTGTCCTAGGTAAGATCACGACCTGAAGCATTGAGCGGGTACTAGGTACGATTACGCACTTAACCATTGAGCGGGTACTAGGTAAGATCACGCACATAACCATTGAGCGTGTCCTAGATAAGTTCACGCACATAACCGTTGAGCGTATCCTAGATAAGATCACGCATTTAACATTGAGCTGGTCCTAGGTAAGATCACACACTTAATCATTCTGCGTATCCTAGATAAGATCAGGCACTTAAACCTTGAGCGGGTCCTAGGTAAGATCGCGCACTTAACCCTTGAACGGTCCTAGATAATATCACGCACTTAACCCTTGAGCGAGACCTAGGAAAAATCACACACTTAAGCATTGAGCGTGTCCTAGGTAAGATCACGCCCTTAAGCATTGTGCGGGTCGTAGGTACGATCACGCACTTAACCAGTGAGCGGTTCCTAGGTAAAATCACGCCCTTAAGCATTGAACGGGTCCTAGGTACGATCACGCACTTAACCAGTGAGCGGTTCCTAGGTAAAATCACGCCCTTAAACATTGAGCGGGTCCTAGGTAATATCACGTAAGATCACGCACTTAACCATTGATCGTATCCTAGGTTTGATCACGCACATACGTATTGAGCGGGTCATAGGTAATATCACGCACTTAAGCATTCAGCGGTCCTAGATAAGATCACTCACATAACCACTGAGCGTGTCCAAGGAAAGATAACGTATTTAAGCATTGAGCAGGTCCTAGGTAAGATCACACACTTAACCATTGAGCATGTCCTAGTTAAGATCACACACTAAACCATTGAGCTGGTCCTAGGAAATATCACGCACTTAACCAATGAGCGAGTCCTAGGTAAAATCACGCACTTAACCATTGAGCGGGTCCTAGCTAAGATCACGCACTTAATCATTGAGCGTGTCCTAGGTAAGATCACGCACTTAACCATTGAGCGAGTCCTAGGTAAGATCACAGACTAAACCATTCAGCGTGTCCTAGATAAGATTACACACATAACCATTGGGCGGGTATTAGGTAAGATCACGCACTTAACCATTGAGCGGGTCCTAGGTAAGATCACGCACTTAACCATTCAGCGAGTCCTAGGTAATATCACGCACTTAATCATTGAGCGAGTCCTAGATAAGGTCACGCAAATAACCATTGAGCGTATCTTAGATAAGATATCGCATTTAACACTGAGCGGGTCCTAGGTAAGATCACACACTTAACCATTCTGCGTATCCTAGATAAGATCACGCACTTAATCCTTGACCGGGTCCTAGGTAAGATCGCGCACATAACGCTTGAACGGGTCCTAGATAATATCACGCATTTAACCATTGAGCGAGTCCTAAGTAAAATCACGCACTTAACCATTGAGCCAGTCCTAGGTAAGATCACGACCTGAAGCATTGAGCGGGTACTAGGTACGATTACGCACTTAACCATTGAGCGGGTCCTAGGTAAGATCACGCACTTAACCATTGAGCGGGTCCTAGGTAATATCATACACTTAACCATTGAGCGGGTACTAGTTAAGACCACACACTAAACCATTGAGCGGGTCCTAGGAAATATCACGCACTTAACCATTGAGCGAGTCCTAGGTAAAATCACGCACTTAACCATTGAGCGGGTCCTAGGTAAGAACACGCACTTAACCATTGAGCGAGTCCTAGGTAAGATCACAGACTAAACCATCAACGTGCCCTAGGTAAGATCACGCACTTAACCATTGAGCGGGTCCTAGGTAATATCACGCACTTAACCATTGAGCCAGTCCTAGGTAAGATCACGCACTTAACCATTGAGCCAGTCCTAGGTAAGATCACGCACATAACCATTGAGCGTGTCCTAGAAAAGATCACGCACATAACCATTGCACGTGTCCTAGATAAGTTCTCGCAAATAACCATTGAGAGTATCTTAGATAAGATAACGCATTTAACATTGAGCGGGTCCTAGGTAAGATCACACACTTAACCATTATGCGTATCCTAGATAAGATCACGCACTTAATCCTTGAGCGGGTCCTAGGTAAGATCGTGCACATAACCCTTGAACGGGTCCTAGATAATATCACGACCTGAAGCATTGAGCGGGTACAAGGTACGATTACGCACTTAACCATTTAGCGTGTCCTAGATAAGTTCATGCAAATAACCGTTGAGCGTATCCTAGATAAGATCACGCATTTAGCATTGTGCGGGTCCTAGGTAAGATCACACACTTAATCATTCTGCGTATCCTAGATAAGATCAGGCACTTAACCCTTGAGCGGGTCCTAGGTAAGATCGCTCACTTAACCCTTGGACGGGTCTTAGATAATATCACGCAC
Organism: Archivesica marissinica; assembly: GCA_014843695.1. Lineage (NCBI taxonomy): Eukaryota > Metazoa > Mollusca > Bivalvia > Venerida > Vesicomyidae > Archivesica > Archivesica marissinica. Next base: position 77,673,986 of record CM026402.1, on the reverse strand, counting down.
TTAGCCATTGAGTGGTTCCTAAGTACGATCGTGCACTTAACCATTGTGCGCGTCCTATGTAAAATCACGCACTTAACCATTGAGCAGGTCCTAGGTAAGATCACGCACTTAACCATTGAGCGAGTCCTAGGTAATATCACGCACTTAATCATTGAGCGTGTCCTAGGTAAGATCACGCACTTAACCATTGAGTGGGTCCTAGGTAAAATCACGCCCTTAAGCATTGAGCGGGTCCTAGGTAATATCACGCACCTAACCATTGAGCGGGTCCTAGGTAAGACCATACACTTAACCATTGAGCGTGTACTAGTTAAGATCACACACTTAACCATTGAGTGGTTCCTAGGTACGATCGCGCACTTAACCATTAAGCGGGTCCTAGGTAAAATCACGCACTTAACCATTGAGCAGGTCCTAGGTAAGATCATACACTTAACCATTGAGCGGGTCTTAGGTAAAATCACGCACATAAGCATTCAGCGGTCCTAGATAAGATCACGCACATAACCACTGAGCGTGTCAAAGGAAAGATAACGTATTTAAGCATTGAGTAGGTCCTAGGTAAGATCACACACTTAACCATTGACCGTGTCCTAGGTAAGTTCACGCACTTAACCATTGAGAGGGTGCTAGGAAATATCACACACTTAACCATTGAGCGAGTCCTAGGTAAAATCACGCACTTAACCATTGAACGGATCCTAGGTAAGATCACGCACTTAAGCATAGAGCGGGTCCTAGGTAAGATCACGCACTTAACCATTGATCGTGTCCTAGGTATGATCACGCACTTAATTATTGAGCAAGTCTTAGGAAAGATTACACACTTAACCATTGAGCGGCCCTAGGTAAGATCACGCTCTTAACCATTGATCGTGTCTTATGTAAGATCACATAAATAACCATTGAGCGTGTCCTAAGTAAGATCATGCACTTAACCATTGAGCGTGTCCTAGATAAGATCACGCACATAACCATTGAGCGTGTCCTAGATAAGATCACGCACATAACCATTGAGCGTGTCCTAGATAAGATCACATAAATAACCATTGAGCGTGTCCTAGATAAGATCACGCACTTTACCATTGAGCGTGTCCTAGATAAGATCACGCACATAACCATTGAGCGTGTCCTAGATAAGATCACATAAATAACCATTGAGCGTGTCCTTGATAAGATCACGCATTTAACCATTGAGCGTGTCCTAAGTAAGAACACGCACATATCCATTGAGCTGGTCCTAGGTAAGATCACGCACTAAACCATTGAGCGGATCCTAGGTAAGATCACGCTATTAAGCATTGTGTGGGTCCTAGGTACGATCACGCACTTAACCATTGAGCGGTTCCTAGGTAAAATCACGCCCTTAAGCATTGAACGGGTCCTAGGTACGATTACCCACTTAACCATTGAGCGGGTCCTAGGTAATATCACTCACTTAACCATTGAGCGGTTCCTAGATAAGATCACGCACATAACCATTGAGCGTATCTTAGATAAGATAACGCATTTAACATTGAGCAGGTCCTAGGTAAGATCACACACTTAGCCATTCTGCGTATCCTAGATAAGATCACGCACTTAATCCTTGAGCGGGTCCTAGGTAAGATCGCACACTTAACCCTTGAACGGGTCCTAGATAATATCACGCACTTAACCATTGAGCCTGTCCTAGGTAAGATCTCGACCTGAAGCATTGAGCGGGTACTTGGTAAGATCACGCACATAACCATTGAGCGTGTCCTAGATAAGATCACGCATTTAACATTGAGAGGGTCCCAGGTAAGCTCACACACTTAACCCTTGAACGGGTCCTAGATATTATCATGCACTTAACCCTTGAGCGAGACCTAGGTAAAATCACACACTTAACCATTGAGCGTGTCCTAGGTAATATCACGCCCTTAAGCATTGTGCGGGTCCTAGGTACGATCACGCACTTAACCATTGAGTGGTTCCTATGTAAAATCACGCCCTTAAGCATTGAGCGGGTCCTAGGTACGATTGCGCACTTAACCATTGAGCGTGTCCTAGGTACGATTACGCACTTAACCATTGAGCGGGTCCTAGGTAATATCACGTACTTAACCATTGAGCGGATCCTAGGTAAGATCACGCACTTAAGCATTGAACGGGTCCTAGGTAAGATCACGTACTTAACCATTGATCGTGTCCTAGGTATGATCACGCACATAAGTATTGAGCGAGTCCTAGGTAATATCACGCACTTAATCTTTGAGCGTGTCCTAGGAAAGATCACGCCCTTAAGCATTGAGCGGGTCATAGGTACGATCACGCACTTAACCATTGAGCGGGTCATAGGTAAGATCATACACTTAACCATTGAGCGGGTACTAGTTAATATCACACACTTAACCATTGAGTGGGTCCTTGGTACGATCACGCACTTAACCATTGAGCGGGTCCTATGTAAAATCACACACTTAACCATTGAGCCGGTCCTAGGTAAGATCATACACTTAACCATTGAGCGGGTACTAGGTAAGTTCATGCACTTAATCATTGAGCGGGTCTTAGGTAAAATCACGCACTTAAGCATTCAGCGGTTCTAGATAAGATCACGCACATAACCACTGAGCGTGTCCAAGGTAAGATAACGTATTTAAGCATTGAGCAGGTCCTAGGTAAGATCACACACTTAACCATTGAGCGTGTCCTTGGTAAAATCGCGCACTTAACCATTGATCGAGTCCTAGGTAAGATCACGCAATTAACCATTGAGCGGGTCCTAGGTAAACTCACACACTTAAGCATTGAGCGAGTCCTAGGTCAGGGCACGCATTTAAGCATTGAGCGGGTCCTAGGTAAGATCACAGACATAACCATTCGGCGTGTCCTATATAAGATTACACACTTAACCTTTGGGCGGGTCCTCGGTAGGTAAGAACACCTACTTAACCATTGAGTTAGTCCTAGGCAAGATCACGCACTTTATCATTGAGCGGATCCTAGGTAAGATCATACACTTAATCATTATGCGTGTCCTAGGTAAGCTCAAGCACTTAAGCATTGAGCGGGTCCTAGATAAGACCAAGCATAATATCATGCACTTAACCCATGAGCAGGTCGTAGGTAAGATCACGCACTGAACCATTGAGCGGATCTTAGGTAAGATCGCGCACTTAACCCTTGAGCGAGTACTAGGTACGATCACGCACTTAACCATTGAGCGGGTCCTAGGTAAGCTCACGCACTTAACCATTGGGCGGGTTCTAGGTAAGCTCACGCACTTAAGCATTGAGCGGGTCCTAGGTAAGTTCAGGCCCTTAACCATTGAGCGTGTCCTAGGTAATATCACACACTTAAGCATTGAGCGGGTCCTAGGTAAGTTCACGCACATAACCATCGAGCGTGTCCTAGGTAAGTTCACACACTTAACAATTGAGCGGGTCCTAGGTAAGTTCACGCACTTAACAATTGAGCGGGTCTTAGGTAAGTTCACGCACTTAACCATTGAGCTGGTCCTTGGTAAGATCACACACGTAACCATTGAGCGGGTCCTAGGTAAGATCACACATTTAACCATTGAGTGGGTCCTAGGTAAGATCACACACTTAACCATTGATGGTGTCTTATGTAAGATCACGCACATAACCTTCGCGTGTGTCCGAGCTAATATCACGCACTTAACCCATGATCGGATCCTAGGTAAGATCGCGCACTTAACCATTGAGCGGGTCCTAGGTAATTTCACGCACTTAACCATTGAGCGGGTCCTAGGTAAGTTCGCGCACATAACCATCGAGCGTGTCCTAGGTAAGTTCCTAGATAAGATCATACGCTTAACCATTGAGCGGGTCCTAGGTAGGTAAGATCACGAGCTAAACCATTTAGCGTTTCCTAGGTAAGATCACGCACTTAGTCATTGAGCGGGTCCTAGGTAAGATCGCGCACTTAACCCTTGATCGAGTCCTAGGTAAGATCACGCAATTAACCATTGAGCGGGTCCTAGGTAAGCTCACACACTTAAGCATTGAGCGAGTCCTAGGTAAGGGCACGCATTTAAGCATTGAGCGGGTCCTAGGTAAGATCACATACTTAACCATTCGGCGTGTCCTATATAAGATTACACACTTAACCTTTGGGCGGGTCCTCGGTAGGTAAGAACACCTACTTAACCATTTAGTTAGTCCTAGGCAAGATCACGCACTTAATCATTGAGCGGGTCCTAGGTAATATCACACACTTAACCATTGAGCTGGTCCTAGGTAAGATCACACACGTAACCATTGAGCGTGTCCTAGGTAAGATCACGCATAATATCATGCACTTAACCCATGAGCAGGTCGTAGGTAAGATCGCGCACTTAACCCTTGAGCGAGTCCTAGGTACGATCACGCACTGAACCATTGAGCGGATCTTAGGTAAGATCGCGCACTTAACCCTTGAGCGAGTCCTAGGTACGATCACGCACTTAACCATTGAGCGACGGGTCCTAGGTAAGCTCACGCACTTAACCATTGAGCGGGTTCTAGGTAAGCTCACGCACTTAAGCATTGAGCGGGTCCTAGGTAAGTTCAGGCCCTTAACCATTGAGCGTGTCCTAGGTAATATCACACACTTAAGCATTGAGCGGGTCCTAGGTAAGTTCACGCACATAACCATCGAGCGTGTCCTAGGTAAGTTCACACACTTAACCATTGAGCGGGTCCTAGGTAAGTTCACGCACTTAACCATTGAGCGGGTCCTAGGTAAGATTACGCACTTAATCATTGGGCGGGTCCTAGGTAAGTTCACGCACTTAACCATTGAGCGGGTCCTAGGTAAGATCATATACTTAACCATTGAGCGGGTCTTAGGTAGGTAAGATCACGAGCTTAACCATTGAGCGTGTCCTAGGTAAGATCACGCACTTAATCCTTGAGCAGGTCCTAGTTAAGATCATGCGCATAACCATTGAGCGGGTCCTAGGTAAGATTACGCACTTAATCATTGAGCTAGTCCCCTAGGTAAGATCACACACTTAACCATTGACGAATGCTCTGTTATCAAATTGTTTATAATTATTATTTAGATATCGATGAATGCGCTGTTATTAAATAGTGTACATTATTTAGATATCGACGAATGCGCTGTTATTAAATGGTTTACATTATTTAGATATCGACGAATGCTCTGTTATCAAATGGTTTATATTATTTATATATCGACGAATGCTCTGTTATCAAATTGTTTATATTATTTAGATATCGACGAATGCGTTGTTAACAATGGAGGTTGCAGCAATGAATGCGTGAACTTCGATGGTGGTTATGAGTGCGTGTGTCCCCCAGGGTATAAAGTGAAAAAGGACCAGAAAACATGTCAAGGTAGATAAACAAGATATAAGATCATGCAATGTAATAAGTGATATTTCTATTACCTCCTTTGCAGATAATGTCCGATTTATCCCGAAATGTATATTGAATCATTTAGTTGGAATCCTTTGATTTTACTTGTGATTTTATCAAATTTAGAAGTCGAACGTAACAACAAACAAAAAATGAAAAGAACCAGAAATAAAAGTTAAAATATAATGACAACACTCACTTTTTCAGACGTGAATGAATGCGATATGGAAACAACATGCGATCACATCTGCATCAACACACCTGGTAGCTACCTGTGTGCCTGCAATACGGGCTACGACAGATACGGACTATCGCACTGTGCAGGTAATGCAAGCTGCCATATATACGGACTATCATCGCATTGTGTATGTAGTACAAGCCGCGATATATACGGACTATCGCATTATGTATGTAGTACAAGCCGCGATATATACGGACTATCGCATTATGTATGTAGTACAAGCCGCGATATATACGGACTATTGCATTATGCATGTAATACAAGCCGCGATATATATGGACTATCGTATTTTGTAGGTAATATAAGCCGCGATATATACGGACACTCATATATGTGTATGTAATACAAGCCGCGATATATACGGACTATCGTATTGTATAGGTAATACAAGCCGCGATATATACGGACACTCATATATGTGCATGTAATACAAGCCGCGATATATACGGACAATTGTATTGTGTAGGTAATATAAGCCGCGATATATACGGATACTCATATATGTGTATGTAATACAAGCCGCGATATATACGGACTATCGTATTGTATAGGTAATACAAGCCGCGATATATACGGACACTCATATATGTGTATGTAATACAAGCCGCGATATATACGGACAATTGTATTGTGTAGGTAGTACAAGCCGTGATATATACGGAATATCGTACAATGCAGGCAGTACAAGCCACGATATATAATATAGACGGACAATAGAATTGTGCAGGTAACATAGGTTATGATATGATATGACATGTTCATGCCGTGATATGGACGATAGATCCAAGAACAAAACTGGATGTAAAGTTGTAAAATAATCTCTATTATTAGTATACACTATTTTACAGATAGGGACGAGTGTTCGAACAACAATGGCGGATGTGAACACAGCTGCAACAACAATATTGGTGGATTTTCGTGCGTGTGCCGAGACGGATACAAACTTCACAAAAATAGCAAAGATTGCATTGGTAAATAAACGTAGAGCGACACTAGGTTACATATCATCATTGATTGTCACGGGTTCGAGCCACGCTCACGCCATGTCTCATTTATATGAAAAAGTTCGCGATCGTTGTAAAATAAATAAAGATGAATAATCATAAAATTTATAGTCATACCTGAAAGACGGTTAATATTGTTAACGTCAGACAGGGAATCCAAATTGCGAACCCTGGATTCACAGTCCAACGTGAAGACAACTGTACCCATGTCGTATATCATATCCTATATTCTTGAAATATCATTATAGGGGAGAGCACGTGCAGCGAGTTGAGCACGCCACCGGCTGGTATTCTCACGTGTAAAGTTGAAGGTGGCGACAAAGTGTGTGCAGTGAGGTGTGGCGAAAGTGACAGGTTTACAATGGACACGGACGTATCCGAGTTCACAACGCACTGTGGACCAGGAACACAGTACAAATGGGACCACGATACCAAAATTGGTCTTCCGTCATGTTCCTGTATGTTGTAATGTGTATACAGTCAAACTTGTCTTAAGCAGCCAGCTATGGGAATCAATGAAAGTGGCTGATTAGCACAGATAGCTGCCTAATAGAGGTCAAGTTTATAATAAAACAACATATTTGGAATCTGGAAACTGGCTGCTTAATACAGGTTGGCTGCTAAATGGATATATGCATTATATATATTCCTGTTATAACTTGGAAATATCATTATAATGAATAGCTATATTCCTGTTAAACCTTGGAAATATCAGTAGATGGAATCATTGTTTTCCTGTTATACCTTGGAAATATCAGTAGAGGGAATAGTTGTATTCCTGTTATACCTTGTAATTATCAGTATAATGAATTGCTATATTCCTGTTAAACCTTGGGAATATCAGTAGATGGAATAGTTGTGTTCCTGTTAAACCGTGGGAATATCAGTAGATGGAATAGTTGTATTCCTGTTATTGTTGGAAATATGAGTAGATGGAATATTTGTATTCCTGTTATATCTTGGAAATAACAGTAGATGGAATAGTTGTATTCCTGTTATACCTTGGAAATATCAGTAGATTTAATAGTTGTATTCCTGTTATACCTTGGAAATATCAGTAGATGGAATAGTTGTATTCCTGTTATTGTTGGAAATATGAGTAGATGGAATATTTGTATTCCTGTTATATCTTGGAAATAACAGTAGATGGAATAGTTGTATTCCTGTTATACCTTGGAAATATCAGTAGATTTAATAGTTGTATTCCTGTTATACCTTGGAAATATCAGTAGATGGAATAGTTGTATTCCTGTTATACCTTGGAAATATCAGTAGATTTAATAGTTGTATTCCTGTTATACCTTGGAAATATCAGTAGATTTAATAGTTGTATTCCTGTTATACCTTGGAAATATCAGTAGATTTAATAGTTGTATTCCTTGGAAATATCAGTAGATTTAATAGTTGTATTCCTGTTATACCTTGGAAATATCAGTAGATTTAATAGTTGTATTCCTGTTATACCTTGGAAATATCAGTAGATTTAATAGCTGTATTCTTGTTATACCTTGGAAATATCAGTAGATGGAATCGTTGTATTAATGTTATACCTTGGAAATATCAGTAGATGGAATCGTTGTATTCCTGTTATACCTTGGAAATATCAGTAGATGGAATCGTTGTATTCTTGTTATACCTTGGAAATATCAGTAGATGGAATCGTTGTATTAATGTTATACCTTGGAAATATCAGTAGATGGAATCGTTGTATTCCTGTTATACCTTGGAAATATCAGTAGATGGAATCGTTGTATTCTTGTTATACCTTGGAAATATCAGTAGATGGAATCGTTGTATTAATGTTATACCTTGGAAATATCAGTAGATGGAATCGTTGTATTCCTGTTATACCTTGGAAATATCAGTAGATGGAATCGTTGTATTCTTGTTATACCTTGGAAATATCAGTAGATGGAATCGTTGTATTAATGTTATACCTTGGAAATATCAGTAGATGGAATCGTTGTATTCCTGTTATACCTTGGAAATATCAGTAGATGGAATCGTTGTATTCTTGTTATACCTTGTAAATATATGAAGATGGAATAGTTGTATTCCTGTTATACCTTGGACATATCTGTAGATGTTATCGTTGTATTCCTGTTATACGTTGGAAATATCTGTAGATGTTATCGTTGTATTCCTGTTATACCTTGGAAATATCTGTAGATGTTATCGTTGTATTCCTGTTATACGTTGGAAATATCTGTAGATGTAATCGTTGTATTCCTGTTATACCTTGGACATATCAGTAGATAGAATAGTTGTATTCCTGTTATACCTTGGAAATATCAGTAGATGGAATCGTTGTATTCTTGTTATTCCTTGTAATTATCAGTATAACGAATAGCTATATTCCTGTTAAACCTTGGGAATATCAGTAGATGGAATAGTTGTGTTCCTGTTAAACCTTGCAAATATTAGTAGATGGAATAGTTGTATTCCTGTTATACCTTGGACATATCAGAAGATGGTATAATTGCATTCCTGTTATACCTTGGAAATATCAGTATAATTAATACTTGGATTCCTGTTATACCTTGGAAATATCAGTAGATTTAATAGTAGTATTACTGTTATACCTTGGAAATATATGTAGATGGAATCGTTGTATTCTTGTTATACCTTGGAAATATCTGTAGATGGAATCGTTGTATCCTGTTATACCTTGGAAATATCAGTATATGTAATTGTTGTATTCATGTTATACCTTGGACATATCAGTAGATGGAATATTTGTATTCCTGTTATATCTTGGACATATCAGTAGATGGAATAGTTGTATTCCTGTTATACCTTGGAAATATCAGTAGATGGAATCGTTGTATTCCTATTATATCTTGGAAATATCAGTAGATGGAATCGTTGTATCCTGTTATACCTTGGAAATATCAGTAGATGGAATCGTTGTATTCCTATTATATCTTGGAAATATCTGTAGATGGAATAGTTGTGTTCCTGTTAAACCTTGGAAATATCAGTAGATGGAATAGTTGTGTTCCTGTTAAACCTTGGAAATATCAGTAGATGGAATAGTTGTAGTCCTGTTATTGTTGGAAATATCAGTAGATGGAATATTTGTATTCCTGTTATATCTTGGACATATCAGTAGATGGAATAGTTGTAGTCCTGTTATTGTTGGAAATATCAGTAGATGGAATATTTGTATTCCTGTTATATCTTGGACATATCAGTAGATGGAATAGTTGTAGTCCTGTTATTGTTGGAAATATGAGTAGATGGAATAGTTGTATTCCTGTTATACCTTGGAAATATCAGTAGATGGAATAATTGCATTCCTGTTATATCTTGGAAATATCAGTATATGGAATCGTTGCATTCCTGTTATACCTTGGATATATCAGAAGATGGAATAGTTGTAGTCCTGTTATACCTTGGAAATATCAGTAGATGGAATCGTTGTATTCCTGTTATACCTTGGAAATATCAGTATTTTTAATAGTTGTATTCCTGTTATATCTTGGACATATCAGAAGATGGAATAGTTGTATTCCTGTTATACCTTGGAAATATCAGTATATTTAATAGTTGTATTCCTGTTATACCTTGGACATATCAGAAGATGGTATAATTGCATTCCTGTTATACCTTGGAAATATCAGTAGAATTAATACCTGTATTCCTGTTATACCTTGGAAATATCAGTAGATTTAATAGTAGTATTACTGTTATACCTTGGAAATATATGTAGATGGAATCGTTGTATTCTTGTTATACCTTGGAAATATGTGTAGATGGAAGAGTTGTAATCATGTTATACCTTGTAAATATATGTAGATGGAATCGTTGTATTCTTGTTATACCTTGGATATATCTGTAGATGGAATCGTTGTATTCCTGTTATACCTTGGAAATATCAGTAGATGCTATCGTTGTATTCCTGTTATATCTTGGAAATATCAGTAGATGGAATAGTTGTATTCCTGTTATATCTTGGAAATATCAGTTGAGAGAGTAGTTGCATTCATGTTAAACCTTGGCAATATCAGTAGATTGAATAGTTGTATTCCTGTTATACCTTGGAAATATCAGTAGATGGAATAATTGTATTCCTATTATACCTTGGAAATATCAGTAGATGGAATAGTTGTATTCCAGTTATTCCTTGGAAATATCAGTATATTTAATAGTTGTATTCCTGTTATACCTTGGAAATATCAGTAGATGGAATAGTTGTATTCCAATTATTCCTTGGAAATATCAGTATATTTAATAGTTGTATTCCTGTTATTCCTTGGAAATATCAGTAGATGTAATAGTTGCATTCCTGTTTTACCTTGGAAATATCAGAAGATGGAATAGTTGTATTCCTGTTATATCATGGAAATATCAGTAGATGGAATTGTTGTATTCCTGTTATACCTTGGAAATATCTGTAGATGGAATAGTTGTATTCCTGTTATACCTTGGAAATATCAGTATATTTAAAAGTTGTATTCCTGTTATACCTTGGAAATATCAGTAGATGGAATAGTTGTATTCCAGTTATTCCTTGGAAATATCAGTATATTTAATAGTTGTATTCCTGTTATACCTTGGAAATATCAGTAGATGGAATAGTTGTATTCCAGTTATTCCTTGGAAATATCAGTATATTTAATAGTTGTATTCCTGTTATACCTTGGACATATCAGAAGATGGAATAATTGCATTCCTGTTATATCTTGGAACTATCAATAGATGGAATCGTTGAATTCCTGTTATACCTTGGAAATATCAGTATTTTTAATAGATGTATTCCTGTTATATCTTGGACATATCAGAAGATGGAATAGTTGTATTTCTGTTATACGTTGCAAATATGAGTAGATGGAACAGTTGCATTACTGTTATATCTTGGAAGTATCAGTAGATGGAATAGTTATATTCCTGTTATATCTTGGAAATATCAGTTGAGAGAGTAGTTGCATTCATGTTAAAACTTGGCAATATCAGTAGATTCAATAGTTGTATTCCTGTTATACCTTGGAAATATCAGTAGATGGAATAGTTGTATTCCTGTTATACCTTGGAAATATATGTAGATGGAATCGTTGTATTCTTGTTATACCTTGGAAATATCAGTAGATAGAATCGTTGTATTAATGTTATACCTTGGAAATATCAGTAGATGGAATCGTTGTATTCCTGTTATACCTTGGAAATATCAGTAGATGGAATCGTTGTATTCTTGTTATACCTTGGAAATATCAGTAGATGGAATCGTTGTATTAATGTTATACCTTGGAAATATCAGTAGATGGAATCGTTGTATTCCTGTTATACCTTGGAAATATCAGTAGATGGAATCGTTGTATTCTTGTTATACCTTGTAAATATATGAAGATGGAATAGTTGTATTCCTGTTATACCTTGGACATATCTGTAGATGTTATCGTTGTATTCCTGTTATACGTTGGAAATATCTGTAGATGTTATTGTTGTATTCCTGTTATACCTTGGAAATATCTGTAGATGTTATCGTTGTATTCCTGTTATACGTTGGAAATATCTGTAGATGTAATCGTTGTATTCCTGTTATACCTTGGAAATATCTGTAGATGGAATCGTTGTATTCCTGTTATACCTTGGACATATCTGTAGATGTTATCGTTGTATTCCTGTTATACGTTGGAAATATCTGTAGATGTTATCGTTGTATTCCTGTTATACCTTGGAAATATCTGTAGATGTTATCGTTGTATTCCTGTTATACGTTGGAAATATCTGTAGATGTAATCGTTGTATTCCTGTTATACCTTGGAAATATCTGTAGATGTTATCGTTGTATTCCTGTTATACCTTGGACATATCAGTAGATAGAATAGTTGTATTCCTGTTATACCTTGGAAATATCAGTAGATGGAATCGTTGTATTCTTGTTATTCCTTGTAATTATCAGTATAACGAATAGCTATATTCCTGTTAAACCTTGGGAATATCAGTAGATGGAATAGTTGTGTTCCTGTTAAACCTTGGACATATCAGAAGATGGTATAATTGCATTCCTGTTATACCTTGGACATATCAGAAGATGGTATAATTGCATTCCTGTTATACCTTGGAAATATCAGTATAATTAATACTTGGATTCCTGTTATACCTTGGAAATATCAGTAGATTTAATAGTAGTATTACTGTTATACCTTGGAAATATATGTAGATGGAATCGTTGTATTCTTGTTATACCTTGGAAATATCTGTAGATGCTATCATTGTATTCCTGTTATACCTTGGAAATATCAGTATATGCAATCGTTGTATTCCTGTTATACCTTGGACATATCAGTAGATGGTATAGTTGTATTCCTGTTATACCTTGGAAATATCAGTAGATGGAATCGTTGTATTCCTGTTATATCTTGGAAATATCAGTAGATGGAATCGTTGTATTCCTATTATACCCTGAGAATATATGTAGATGGAATCGTTGTAGTCCTGTTATTGTTGGAAATATCAGTAGATGGAATAGTTGTAATCATGTTATACCTTGTAAATATATGTAGATCGAATAGTTGTATTCCTGTTATACCTTGGAAATATTAGTAGATGGAACAGTTGCATTCCTGTTATACCTTGGAAGTATCAGTAGATGGAATAGTTGTATTCCTGTTATACCTTGGAAATATCAGTAGATGGAATAGTTGTATTCCTGTTATATCTTGGAAATATCAGTTGAGAGAGTAGTTGCATTCATGTTAAACCTTGGCAATATCAGTAGATTGAATAGTTGTATTCCTGTTAAACCTTGGAAATATCAGTAGATGGAATAGTTGTATTCCAGTTATTCCTTGGAAATATCAGTATATTTAATAGTTGTCTTCCTGTTATTCCTTGGAAATATCAGTAGATGGAATAGTTGCATTCCTGTTTTACCTTGGAAATATCAGAAGATGGAAGAGTTGTATTCCTGTTATACCTTGGAAATATCAGTAGATGGAATATTTGTATTCCTGTTATATCTTGGACATAACAGTAGATGGAATCGTTGTATTCCTGTTATACCTTGGAAATATCTGTAGATGGAATAGTTGTATTCCTGTTATATCTTGGAAATATCAGTAGATGGAATCGTTGTATTCCTGTTATTCCTTGGAAATATCAGTAAATGGAATAGTTGCATTCCTGTTATACCTTGGAAATATCAGAAGATGGAATAGTTGTATTCCTGTTATACCTTGGAAATGTCAGTAGAGAGAATAGTTGTATTCCTGTTATACCTTGGACATATCAGAAGATGGAATAGTTGTATTCCTGTTATACCTTGGAAATGTCAGTATTTTTAATAGTTGTAATCCTGTTATACCTTGGAAATATCAGTAGATGGAATAGTTGTATTACTGTTATACCTTGAAAATATCAGTATTTTTAATAGTTGTAATCCTGTTATACCTTGCAAATATGAGTAGATGGACTAGTTGTATTCCTGTTATACCTTGGAAATATCAGTAGATGGAATAGTTGTATTCCTGTTATACCTTGGAAATATCAGAATATTTAATAGTTGTATTCCTGTTATACCTTGGACATATCAGAAGATGGAATAATTGCATTCCTGTTATACCTTGGAAATATCAGAAATGGAATAGTTGTATTCCAGTTATATCTTGGAAATATCAGTAGATGGAACAGTTGCATTCCTGTTATACCTTGGAAATATCAGTATATGGAATAGTTGTATTCCTGTTATATCTTGGAAATATCAGTTGAGAGAGTAGTTGCATTCATGTTATACCTTGGAAATATCAGTAGATGGAATAGTTGTATTCCAGTCATTCATTGGAAATATCAGTATATTTAATAGTTGTATTCCTGTTATACCTTGGAAATATCAGTAGATGGAATAGTTGTATTCCAGTTATTCCTTGGAAATATCAGTATATTTAATAGTTATATTCCTGTTATACCTTGGACATATCAGAAGATGGAATAATTGCATTTCTGTTATATCTTGGAACTATCAATAGATGGAATCGTTTTATTCCTATTATTCCTTTGAAAAATCAGTAGATGGACTCGTTGTATTCCTGTTATTCCTTGGAAATATCAGTATATGGAATAGTTGCATTCCTGTTATACCTTGAAACTATCAGAAGATGGAATAGTTGTATTCCTGTTATACCTTGTAAATATATGTAGATGGAATCGTTGTATTCTTGTTATACCTTGGAAATATCTGTAGATGGAATAGTTGTAATCATGTTATACATTGTAAATATATGTAGATTTAATAGTTGTATTCCTGTTATACCTTGGAAATATCAGTATTTTTAATAGTTGTAATCCTGTTATACCTTGGACATATCAGAAGATGGAATAGTTGTATTCCTGTTATACCTTGGAAATATCAGAAATGGAACAGTTGTATTCCTGTTATATCTTGGAAATATCAGTTGAGAGAGTAGTTGCATTCATGTTATACCTTGGAAATATCAGTAGATGGAATAGTTGTATTCCTGTTATACCTTGGAAATATCAGTATATTTAATAGTTGTATTCCTGTTATACCTTGGAAATATCAGTAGATGGAATAGTTGTATTCCAGTTATTCATTGGAAATATCAGTATATTTAATAGTTGTATTCCTGTTATACCTTGGAAATATCAGTAGATGGAATAGTTGTATTCCAGTTATTCCTTGGAAATATCAGTATATTTAATAGTTGTATTCCTGTTATTCCTTGGAAATATCAGTAGATGGAATAGTTGCATTCCTGTTTTACCTTGGAAATATCAGAAGATGGAAGAGTTGTATTCCTGTTATACCTTGGAAATATCTGTAGATGTAATAGTTGTATTCCTGTTATATCTTGGAAATATCAGTAGATGGAATCGTTGTATTCCTGTTATTCCTTGGAAATATCAGTAAATGGAATAGTTGCATTCCTGTTATACCTTGGAAATATCAGAAGATGGAATAGTTGTATTCCTGTTATACCTTGGAAATGTCAGTAGAGAGAATAGTTGTATTCCTGTTATACCTTGGACATATCAGAAGATGGAATAGTTGTATTCCTGTTATACCTTGGAAATGTCAGTAGAGAGAATAGTTGTATTCCTGTTATACCTTGGAAATATCAGTATTTTTAATAGTTGTAATCCTGTTATACCTTGGACATATCAGAAGATGGAATAGTTGTATTCCTGTTATACGTTGCAAATATGAGTAGATGGACTAGTTGTATTCCTGTTATACCTTGGACATATCAGAAGATGGTATAATTGCATTCCTGTTATACCTTGGAAATATCAGAAATGGAATAGTTGTATTCCTGTTATACCTTGGAAATATCAGTAGATGGAATAGTTGTATTCCAGTTATTCCTTGGAAATATCAGTATATTTAATAGTTGTATTCCTGTTATACCTTGGAAATATCAGTAGATGGAATAGTTGTATTCCAGTTATTCCTTGGAAATATCAGTATATTTAATAGTTGTATTCCTGTTATACCTTGGAAATATCAGTAGATGGAATAGTTGTATTCCAGTTATTCCTTGGAAATATCAGTATATTTAATAGTTGTATTCCTGTTATACCTTGGAAATATCAGTAGATGGAATAGTTGTATTCCAGTTATTCCTTGGAAATATCAGTATATTTAATAGTTGTATTCCTGTTATACCTTGGAAATATCAGTAGATGGAATAGTTGTATTCCAGTTATTCCTTGGAAATATCAGTATATTTAATAGTTGTATTCCTGTTATTCCTTGGAAATATCAGTAGATGGAATAGTTGCATTCCTGTTTTACCTTGGAAATATCAGAAGATGGAATAGTTGTATTCCTGTTATACCTTGGAAATATCAGTAGATGGAATATTTGTATTCCTGTTATATCTTGGACATAACAGTAGATGGAATAGTTGTATTCCTGTTATATCATGGAAATATCAGTAGATGGAATTGTTGTATTCCTGTTATACCTTGGAAATATCTGTAGATGGAATAGTTGTATTCCTGTTATATCTTGGAAATATCAGTAGATGGAATCGTTGTATTCCTGTTATTCCTTGGAAATATCAGTAAATGGAATAGTTGCATTCCTGTTATACCTTGGAAATATCAGAAGATGGAATAGTTGTATTCCTGTTATACCTTGGAAATGTCAGTAGAGAGAATAGTTGTATTCCTGTTATACCTTGGACATATCAGAAGATGGAATATTTGTATTCCTGTTATACGTTGCAAATATGAGTAGATGGAATAGTTGTATTCCTGTTATACCTTGGAAATATCAGTAGATGGAATAGTTGTATTCCTGTTATACCTTGGAAATATCAGTAGATTTAATAGTTGTATTCCTGTTATACCTTGGACATATCAGAAGATGGAATAATTGCATTCCTGTTATACCTTGGAAATATCAGAAATGGAATAGTTGTATTCCAGTTATATCTTGGAAATATCAGTAGATGGAACAGTTGCATTCCTGTTATACCTTGGAAATATCAGTATATGGAATAGTTGTATTCCTGTTATATCTTGGAAATATCAGTTGAGAGAGTAGTTGCATTCATGTTATACCTTGGAAATATCAGTAGATGGAATAGTTGTATCCCTGTTATACCTTGGAAATATCAGTATATTTAATATTTGTATTCCTGTTATACCTTGGAAATATCAGTAGATGGAATAGTTGTATTCCAGTTATTCATTGGAAATATCAGTATATTTAATAGTTGTATTCCTGTTATACCTTGGAAATATCAGTAGATGGAATAGTTGTATTCCAGTTATTCCTTGGAAATATCAGTATATTTAATAGTTATATTCCTGTTATACCTTGGACATATCAGAAGATGGAATAATTGCATTTCTGTTATATCTTGGAACTATCAATAGATGGAATCGTTTTATTCCTATTATTCCTTTGAAAAATCAGTAGATGGACTCGTTGTTTTCCTGTTATTCCTTGGAAATATCAGTATATGGAATAGTTGCATTCCTGTTATACCTTGAAAATATCAGATGATGGAATAGTTGTATTCCTGTTATACCTTGTAAATATATGTAGATGGAATCGTTGTATTCTTGTTATACCTTGGAAATATCTGTAGATGGAATAGTTGTAATCATGTTATACATTGTAAATATATGTAGATTTAATAGTTGTATTCCTGTTATATCTTGGAAATATCAGTAGATGGAATCGTTGTATTCCTGTTATTCCTTGGAAATATCAGTAAATGGAATAGTTGCATTCCTGTTATACCTTGGAAATATCAGAAGATGGAATAGTTGTATTCCTGTTATACCTTGGAAATGTCAGTAGAGAGAATAGTTGTATTCCTGTTATACCTTGGACATATCAGAAGATGGAATAGTTGTATTCCTGTTATACCTTGGAAATATCAGTAGATGGAATAGTTGTATTCCTGTTATACCTTGGAAATATCAGTATTTTTAATAGTTGTATTCCTGTTATACCTTGGAAATATGAGTAGATGGAATAGTTGTATTCCTGTTATACCTTGGAAATATCAGTAGATGGAATAGTTGTATTCCTGTTATACCTTGGAAATATCAGTAGATGGAATAGTTGTATTCCTGTTATACCTTGGAACTATCTGTATATGGAATAGTTGTATTCCTGTTATACCTTGGAACTATCTGTATATGGAATAGTTGTATTCCTGTTATACCATGTAATTCCCAGCATTGTTGTTGGTATATTCGTATATACAAGTACATGTAAGAGCCAGCATTGTTGTTGGTATATTCGTATGTACACATACATGTCAGTCCATGCATTGCTGTATGTATATTCGTATATACAAGTATATGTAAGTCCCAGCATTGTTGTTGGTATATTCGTATGTACAAGTATATGTAAGTCCCAGCATTGTTGTTGGTATATTCGTATGTACAAGTACATGTAAGTCCCATCATTGTTGTTGGTATATTCGTATGAACAAGTACATGTAAGTCTCAGAATTGTTGTTGGTATATTCGTATGTACAAGTACATGTCATTCCCAGAATTGCTGTTGGTATATTCGTATGTACAAGTACATGTTAGTCCCAGCATTGTTGTTGGTATATTCGTATGTACAAGTACATGTATGTGCAAGAATGGTTGTTGGTATATTCGTATGAACAAGTACATGTAAGTCTCAGAATTGTTGTTTGTATATTCGTATGTACAAGTACATGTAAGTCCCAGCATTGTTGTTGGTATATTCGTATGTACAAGTACATGTAAGTCCCATCATTGTTGTTAGTATATTCGTATGAACAAGTACATGTAAGTCCCATCATTGTTGTTGGTATATTCGTATGAACAAGTACATGTAAGTCTCAGAATTGTTGTTGGTATATTCGTATGTACAAGCACATGTAAGTGCAAGAATGGTTGTTGGTATATTCGTATGTACAAGTACATGTAAGTCTCAGCATTGTGATTGGTATATTCGTATGTACAGGTATATGTAAGTCCAATAATTGGTGTTGGTATATTCGTATGTATAAGTACATGTAAGTCCCAGCACTGTTGTTGGTATATACGTATGAAAATGTACATGTAGGTCCCAGCATTGTTGTTGGTATATTCGTATGTACAAGCACATGTAAGTCTCATCCTTCTTGGTGGTATATTCGTATGTACAAGTATATGTAAGTCCCAGAATTGTTGTGGGTATATTCGTATGTACAAGTATATGTAAGTCCCAGAATTGTTGTGGGTATATTCGTATGTACAAGTACATGTAAGTCCCAAAATTGTTGTTGGTATATTCGTATGTACAAGTACATGTTAGTCCCAGTATTGTTGTTGGTATATTCGTATGTACAAGTATATGTAAGTCCCATCATTGCTGTTGGTATATTCGTATGTACCACTGCATGTAAGTCCCAGCATTGTTGTTAGTATATTCGTATGTACAAGTACATGTAAGTCCCAGCATTGTTGTTGTTATATTCGTATGAACAAGTACATGTAAGTCTCAGAATTGTTGTTTGTATATTCGTATGTACAAGTGCATGTACATGCCAGCATTGCTGTTGGTATATTTGTGTGTACAAGTACATGTAAGTCCCATCATTGTTGTTGGTATATTCGTATGAACAAGTACATGTATGTCCCATCATTGTTGTTGGTATATTCGTATGAAAAAGTACATGTAGGTCCCAGCATTGTTGTTGGTATATTCGTATGTACAAGCACATGTAAGTCTCATCATTTTTGTTGTTATATTCGTATGTACAAGTACATGTAAGTGCAAGAATGGTTGTTGGTATATTCGTATGAACAAGTACATGTAAGTCTCAGAATTGTTGTTTGTATATTCGTATGTACAAGTACATGTAAGTCCCAGCATTGTTGTTGGTATATTCGTATGTACATGTACATGTAAGTCCCATCATTGTTGTTGATATATTCGTATGAACAAGTACATGTAAGTCCCATCATTGTTGTTCGTATATTCGTATGAAAAAGTACATGTAGGTCCCAGCGTTGTTGTTGGTATATTCGTATGTACAAGCACATGTAAGTCTCATCATTTTTGTTGATATATTCGCATGTACAAGTACATGTAAGTGCAAGAATGGTTGTTGGTATATTCGTATGTACAAGTACATGTAAGTCTCAGCATTGTGATTGATATATTCGTATGAACAGGTATATGTAAGTCCAATAATTGTTGTTGGTATATTCGTATGTATAAGTACATTTAAGTCCCAGCATTGTTGTTGATATATTCATATGAAAAAGTACATGTAGGTCCCAGGCATTGTTGTTGTTATATTC
The DNA here is from genome assembly GCA_014843695.1 of Archivesica marissinica. Classification (NCBI taxonomy): domain Eukaryota; kingdom Metazoa; phylum Mollusca; class Bivalvia; order Venerida; family Vesicomyidae; genus Archivesica; species Archivesica marissinica. The sequence continues at coordinate 77,653,641 of CM026402.1, read as the reverse complement.
GTATGTACAAGCACATGTATGTCTCATCCTTTTTGGTGGTATATTCGTATGTACAAGTACATGTAAGTCCCAGAATTGTTGTGGGTATATTCGTATGTGCAAGTATATGTAAGTCCCAGAATTGTTGTGGGTATATTCGTATGTACAAGTACATGTATGTCCCAGAATTGTTGTTGGTATATTCGTATGTACAAGTACATGTTAGTCCCAATATTGTTGTTGGTATATTCGTATGTACAAGTATATGTAAGTCCCATCATTGTTGTTGGTATATTCGTATGTACAAGTAGATGTAAGTGCCAGCATTGTTTTAGGTATATTCGTATGTACAAGTACATGTATGTCCCAGCATTGTTGTTGGTATTTTCGTATGTACAAGTACATGTATGTCCCAGCATTGTTGTTGGTATTTTCGTATGTATAAATACATGCAAGTCCCAGAATTGTTGTTGGTATATTCGTATGTACAAGTACATGTAAGTCCCAGCATTGTTGTTGGTATATTCGTATGTACAAGTACATGTAAGTCCCAGCATTGTTGTTGGTATATTCGTATGTACAAGTACATGTAAGTCCCAGCATTGTTGTTGGTATATTCGTATTTAAAAGTACATGTAAGTATCAGCATTGTTGTTGATATATTCGTATGTATAAGTACATGTCAGTCCCAGCATTGTTGTTCATATATTCGTATGCACAAGTACATGTAAGTCCCAGCATTATTGTTGGTATATTCGTATGTACAAGTACATGTAAATCCCAGCATTGTTGTTGGTTTATTCGTACGCACAAGTACATGTAAGTCCCAGCATTGCTGTTGTTATATTCGTATGTACAAGTACATGTAGGTCCAGCATTGTTGTTGGTTTATTCGTATGTACAAGTCCATGTAGGTCCCATCATTGCTGTTGGTATATTCGTATGTACAAGTACATGTAGGTCCCAGCATTGTTGTTGGTTTATTCGTATGTACAAGTACATGTAGGTCCCATCATTGTTGTTGGTATATTCGTATGTACAAGTACATGTAGGTCCCATCATTGTTGTTGGTATATTCGTATGTACAAGTACATGTAGGTCCCATCATTGCTGTTGGTATATTCGTATGTACAAGTACATGTAGGTCCCAGCATTGTTGTTGGTATATTCGTATGTACAAGTACATGTATGTGCCAGCATTGTTGTTGTTATATTCGTATATACAAGTACATGTAAGTGCCAGCATTGTTGTTGGTATATTCCTATGTACTAGTATGATAAAGTGACGAGTGGCTACGAAAAAAGCCGAACGATTTTCGGCCAAATTAAGAATAATATGTATCGAACAAGGAATGGTATAATCAAAATATATTTTATTATTTTCGAATACATTTAAAATGTATTTACTTTCATTAGTTTTTTTATTAGTACATTTACATTGTAGCAAACATCTTAGACATTGTGACAGTGATTTTGAACAGGAAAGTATCTTAGGTAGCTTAATGAGTTTATTGGGTGTCAGCAAGTATTTGTTATCATTGTTTTAATATCAATTACAAGTACGGTATCTGGCGCATCTTACAAGCTATGCCACTAGGATTCTTAACGTTAACAATTAATCAAATTCGATAGCTTTAGATTATATTGATCCTACACGTGTACTTATCTAACCAGATGTATTTAAATGCATGCTGGAAGTCGTGATAATGCAGTGGTAGCACATTTGCTTCAGGTGCCAAATGTCCGGAGTTCGAACCCCGCTAGAGCTGGTACGAATGTGCCCTTAGGCAAGACATTTAATTCCACGTTGCCTCCTCCCACCCTCATGGCGATGGATTATATCAGGAATGAGGTCTCAAGAGTGATATAAATTGTAAGGACTTGTTTCGCTGATGATCTAAAATAAATGTGTTTGTAAACTAAACGCATGCTTTGGTTGGTTTGTAAGTGTCTAGCATACTTTGGTTGGTTTGTAAGTGTCTAACATGCATTGATTGGTATGTAAGTGTCTAGCATGCTTTCGATGGTTTGTAAGTGTCTAGCATGCTTTGGTTGGTATGTAAGTGTCTAGCATGCTTTGGTTGTTATGTAAGTGTCTAGCATGAGTTCGATGGTTTGTACGTGTCTAGCATACTTTGGTTGGTATGTAAATGTCTATCATGCTTTCGATGGTTTGTACGTTTCTAGCATGCTTTGGTTGGTTTGTAAGTATCTAGCATGCTTTGGTTGGTTTATAAGTGTCTAGCATGCTTTGATTGGTTTGTAAGTGTGTAGCATGCTTTAGTTGGTATGTATGTGTCTAGCATGCTTTGGTTGGTATGTAAGTGTCTAGCATGCATTGGTTTGTATGTAAGTTTCTAGCATGTTTTTGTTGGTTTTTACGTGTCTAGCATGCTTTGGTTGGTATGTAAGTGTCTAGCATGCTTTGGTTGGTATGTAAGTGTCTAGCATGCTTTGGTTGATATGTAAGTATCTATCATGCTTTGGTTGGTATGTACGTGTCTAGCATGCTTTGGTTGGTATGTAAGTGTCTAGCATGGTTTGGTATGTTTGTAAGTTTCTAGCATGATTTGGTTTGTATATAAGTGTCTAGCCTGCTTTGGTTGGTTTGTAAGTGTCTAGTATGCTTTGGTTGCTTTGTAAGTATCTAGCATGCTTTGGTTGGTATGTAAGTGTATAGCATGCTTTGGTTGGTATGTAAGTGTTTAGCATGCTTTGGTTGGTAGGTAAGTGTCTAGCATGCTTTGGTTGGTATGTAAGTCGCTAGCATACTTTCGATGGTTTGTAAGTGTCTAGCATGTTTTGGTTGGTTTGTAAATTTCTATCATGTTTAGGTTGGTTAGTAAGTATCTAGCATGCCTTGGTTGATTATTAAGTGTCTAGCATGCTTTGGTTGGTTTGTAAGTGTCTAGCATGCTTTGGTTAGTATGTAAATGTCTAGCATGATGTGATTGGTATGTAAGTGTCTAGCATACTTTGGTTGGTTTGAAAGTGTCTAGCATGATTTGGTTGGTATGTGAGTGACTAGCATGCTTTGGTTGGTATGTTTGTATCTAGCATGCTTTGGTTGGTATGTAAGTGTCTAGCATGCGTTGGTTGATTTGTAAGTGTCTAGCATGCATTGGTTTGTATGTAAGTTTCTATCATGTTTTTGTTGGTTTTTACGTGTCTAGCATGCTTTGGTTGGTATGTAAGTGTCTATCATGCTTTGGTTGGTATGTAAGTGTCTAGCATGCGTTGGTTGATATGTAAGTATCTATCATGCTTTGGTTGGTATTTACGTGTCTAGCATGCTTTGGTTGGTATGTAAGTGTCTAGCATGCTTTGGTTGGTTTGTAAGTTTCTAGCATGCTTTGGTTGATATGTAAGTATCTATCATGCTTTGGTTGGTATGTACGTGTCTAGCATGCTTTGGTTGGTATGTAAGTGTCTAGCATGCTTTGGGTTTGGTTGGTGTGTAAGTGTCTAGCATGCTTTGGTTGTTATGTAAGTGTCTAGCATGCGTTCGATGGTTTGTACGTGTCTAGCATACTTTGGTTGGTATGTAAATGTATATCATGCTTTCGATGGTTTGTACGTTTCTAGCATGCTTTGGTTGGTTTGTAAGTATCTAGCATGCTTTGGTTGGTTTATAAGTGTCTAGCATGCTTTGATTGGTTTGTAAGTGTGTAGCATGCTTTAGTTGGTATGTATGTGTCTAGCATGCTTTGGTTGGTATGCAAGTGTCTAGCATGCATTGGTTTGTATGTAAGTTTCTAGCATGTTTTTGTTGGTTTTTACGTGTCTAGCATGCTTTGGTTGGTATGTAAGTGTCTATCATGCTTTGGTTGGTATGTAAGTGTCTAGCATGCTTTGGTTGATATGTAAGTATCTATCATGCTTTGGTTGGTATGTACGTGTCTAGCATGCTTTGGTTGGTATGTAAGTGTCTAGCATGCTTTGGTTGGTTTGTAAGTTTCTAGCATACATTGGTTGGTATGTAAGTGTCTCGCATGCCTTGGTTGATTTTTAGGTGTATATCATGCTTTGGTTGGTTTGTAAGTGTCTAGCATGCTTTGGGATTGGTTGGTGTGTAAGTGTCTAGCATGTTTTGGTTGTTATGTAAGTGTCTAGCATGCTTTCGATGGTTTGTACATGTCTAGCATACTTTGGTTGGTATGTAAATGTCTATCATGCTTTCGATGGTTTGTACGTTTCTAGCATGCTTTGGTTGGTTTGTAAGTATCTAGCATGCTTTGGTTGGTTTATAAGTATCTAGCATGCTTTGTTTGGTTTGTAAGTGTGTAGCATGCTTTAGTTGGTATGTATGTGTCTAGCATGCTTTGGTTGGTATGTAAGTGTCTAGCATGCTTTGGTTGGTATGTAAGTATCTAGCATGCTTTGGTTGGTATGTAAGTTTCTAGCATGCTTTGGTTGGTATGTATGTATCTAGCATGCTTTGGTTGGTATGTAAGTGTCTATCATGCTTTGGTTGGTATGAAAGTATCTAGCATGCTTTGGTTGGTATGAACGTTTCTAACATGCGTTTGTTGGTTTGTAAGTGTCTAGCATGCTTTCGATGGTTTGTATGTGTCTAGTATGCTTTGGTTGGTATGTAAGTATCTAGCATGCGTTTGTTGGTTTGTAAGTGTCTAGCATGCTTTCGATGGTTTGTATGTGTCTAGCATGCGTTTGTTGGTTTGTAAGTGTCTAGCATGCTTTCGATGGTTTGTATGTGTCTAGCATGCTTTGGATGGTTTGTAAGTGTGTAACATGATTTGGTTTGTTTGCAAGTTTCTAGCATGTTTTGGTTGGTATGTAAGTGTCTAGCATGCTTTGGTTGGTATGTAAGTGTCTAGCATGCTTTGGTTGGTATGAACGTTTCTAACATGCGTTTGTTGGTTTGTAAGTGTCTAGCATGCTTTCGATGGTTTGTAAGTGTCTAGCATGCTTTGGGATTGGTTGGTGTGTAAGTGTCTAGCATGTTTTGGTTGTTATGTAAGTGTCTAGCATGCTTTCGATGGTTTGTACATGTCTAGCATACTTTGGTTGGTATGTAAATGTCTATCATGCTTTCGATGGTTTGTACGTTTCTAGCATGCTTTGGTTGGTTTGTAAGTATCTAGCATGCTTTGGTTGGTTTATAAGTATCTAGCATGCTTTGTTTGGTTTGTAAGTGTGTAGCATGCTTTAGTTGGTATGTATGTGTCTAGCATGCTTTGGTTGGTATGTAAGTGTCTAGCATGCTTTGGTTGGTATGTAAGTATCTAGCATGCTTTGGTTGGTATGTAAGTTTCTAGCATGCTTTGGTTGGTATGTATGTATCTAGCATGCTTTGGTTGGTATGTAAGTGTCTATCATGCTTTGGTTGGTATGAAAGTATCTAGCATGCTTTGGTTGGTATGAACGTTTCTAACATGCGTTTGTTGGTTTGTAAGTGTCTAGCATGCTTTCGATGGTTTGTATGTGTCTAGTATGCTTTGGTTGGTATGTAAGTATCTAGCATGCGTTTGTTGGTTTGTAAGTGTCTAGCATGCTTTCGATGGTTTGTATGTGTCTAGCATGCGTTTGTTGGTTTGTAAGTGTCTAGCATGCTTTCGATGGTTTGTATGTGTCTAGCATGCTTTGGATGGTTTGTAAGTGTGTAACATGATTTGGTTTGTTTGCAAGTTTCTAGCATGTTTTGGTTGGTATGTAAGTGTCTAGCATGCTTTGGTTGGTATGTAAGTGTCTAGCATGCTTTGGTTGGTATGAACGTTTCTAACATGCGTTTGTTGGTTTGTAAGTGTCTAGCATGCTTTCGATGGTTTGTATGTGTCTAGCATGCTTTGGTTGGTATGTAAGTATCTAGCATGCGTTTGTTGGTTTGTAAGTGTCTAGCATGCTTTCGATGGTTTGTATGTGTCTAGCATGCTTTGGTTGGTATGTAAGTGTCTAGCATGCTTTGGTTGATTTGTAAGTATCTAGCATCCATTGGTTTGTATGTAAGTGTCTAGCATGTTTTTGTTGGTTTGTACGTGTCTCGATTGCTTTGGTTGGTATGTAAGTGTCTATCATGCTTTAGTTTGTATTTAAGTTGCTAGCATACTTTGGTTGGTGTGTAAGTGACTAGCATGCTTTGGTTGGTGTGTAAGTGACTAGTATGATTTTACTGTTTCTAAGTGTTAGCATGCTTTGGTTGGTTTGTATGTGTCTAGCATGCTTTGTTTGGTATCTAAGTGTCTAGCATGCTTTGGTTGGTATGAACGTTTCTAACATGTTTTTGTTGGTTTGTAAGTGTTAGCATGCTTTGGTTGGTTTGTAAGTATTAGCATGCTTTGGTTGGTTTGTATGTCTCTAGCATGTTTTGGTTGGTTTGTAAGTGTCTAGCATACTTTGCTTGGTGTGAAAGTTTCTAGCATGCTTTGGCTGTTTGTAAGATCTTAGCATACTTTGGTTTTTATGTAAGTGTCTAGCATGCTTTGGTTGGTTTGTAATTGTCTAGCATGCTTTGGTTGGTGTGTAAATGTCTAGCTTGCTTTGGTTGGTTTGTAAGTTTCTAGCATGCTTTGGTTGATTTGTAAGTGTCTAGCATGCTTTCGAAGGTTTGTAAGTATCTAGCCTGCTTTGGTTGGTTTATAAGTATATAGCATGCTTTGGTTGGTATGTAAGTGTCTAGCATGCTTTGTTTGGTTTATAAGTATATAGCATGCTTTGGTTGGTATGTACGTGTCTAGCATGCTTTGGTTGGTTTAGAAGTATATATCATGCTTTGGTTGATATGTAAGTGTCTAGCATGCTTTGTTTGGATTGTAAGTGTTTAGCATGCTTTGTTTGGATTGTAAGTGTCTAGCATGCTTTGGTTGGTATGTAAGTGTCTAGCATACTTTGGTTGATTTGTAAGTGTCTAGCATGCATTAGTTGGTATGTAATTGTCTAGCATGCTTTGGTTGGTATGTAAGTGTCTAGCATGCTTTGGTTGGTATGTAAGTGTCTAGCATGCTTTGGTTGGTGTGTAAGTGTCTAGCATGCTTTGGTTGGTATGTAAGTATCTAGCATGCTTTGGTTGGTATGTAAGTTTCTAGCATGCTTTGGTTGGTATGTAAGTATCTAGCATGCTTTGGTTGGTATGTAAGTATCTAGCATGCTTTGGTTGGTATAAAAGTATCTAGCATGCTTTGGTTGGTATGAACGTTTCTAACATGCGTTTGTTGGTTTGTAAGTGTCTAGCATGCTTTCGATGGTTTGTATGTGTCTAGCATGCTTTGGTTGGTATGTAAGTATCTAGCATGCGTGTGTTGGTTTGTAAGTGTCTAGCATGCTTTCGATGGTTTGTATGTGTCTAGCATGCTTTGGTTGGTATGTATGTGTCTAGCATGCTTTGGTTGATTTGTAAGTATCTAGCATCCATTGGTTTGTATGTAAATGTCTAGCATGTTTTTTTTGGTTTGTACGTGTCTCGATTTCTTTGGTTGGTATGTAAGTGTCTATCATGCTTTAGTTTGTTTTTAAGTTTCTAGCATACTTTGGTTGGTGTGTAAGTGACTAGCATGCTTTGGTTGGTGTGTAAGTGACTAGTTTGATTTTACTGTTTCTAAGTGTTAGCATGCTTTGGTTGGTTTGTATGTGTCTAGCATGCTTTGTTTGGTATCTAAGTGTCTAGCATGCTTTGGTTGGTATGAACGTTTCTACCATGTTTTTGTTGGTTTGTAAGTGTTAGCATGCTTTGGTTGGTTTGTAAGTATTAGCATGCTTTGGTTGGTTTGTATGTCTCTAGCATGCTTTGGTTGGTTTGTAGGTGTCTAGCATACTTTGCTTGGTGTGAAAGTTTCTAGCATGCTTTTGCTGTTTGTATGTTATTAGCATACTTTGGTTTGTATGTAAGTGTCTAGCATGCTTTGGTTGGTTTGTAATTGTCTAGCATGCTTTGGTTGGTGTGTAAATGTCTAGCTTGCTTTCGAAGGTTTGTAAGTATCTAGCCTGCTTTGGTTGGTTTATAAGTATATAGCATGCTTTGGTTGGTATGTAAGTGTCTAGCATGCTTTGTTTGGTTTATAAGTATATAGCATGCTTTGGTTGGTATGTAAATGTCTAGCATGCTTTGGTTGGTTTATAAGTATATAGCATGCTTTGGTTGGTATGTAAGTGTCTAGCATGCTTTGTTTGGATTGTAAGTGTCTAGCATGCTTTGTTTGGGTTGTAAGTGTCTAGCATGCTTTGGTTGGTATGTAAGTGTCTAGCATACTTTGGTTGATTTGTAAGTGTCTAGCATGCATTCGTTGGTTTGTAAGTGTCTAGCATGCTTTGGTTTGGGCTCGTGTAAAGTCACACTAATAGCTTAAGTACCTATATTATTGGTTGAGCTAGATCACCGAGAACAGACGGGCATCCGGTTAAAACCACAGACCGTCCGGAAGCCAGCCGGATATATTTAGTTTAATTTATACACTTTTATTTTAGCTCGATTGTGAAACAAGTTCTTATTACCTATATCAATTATTCTCTACACCTCATTCCTGATGGAATTCATCGCCTCGATGGAAATAGAAAAGGCAACGTGGAATTTAAATGCCTTGAATAACGGCAAAATCGTAACGGCACCTGCGAGGCTCGATCTCCGGACCTTTCGCACCTCAATCGAACATGCTACCACTACGCTATCACGATCACAATATGGATAGCTTTCCTCACATGTAATAATTCGACACCATCAGTGGGGTTCGAACCTATGTAATGGCGAGGGCAGGTGATGACAACAAACGTATCCACTCAGCCAAAAAGGTCCATATAAATAGAAACATTGAACGTAGAATGTATGTATTTATTTGTTTGGTTTATTTTTAGCCCTAATCGCTTCGCCTAATCTGTCAAAGAAGGTTCGATTTAGCTTTATTGCCAAAATCTGCAAGAAAAGAAAATCCATACGAATGTTGTTGTCGCAAAACATAACTGGCATTTTAAATGGTGAGTGAATATTATGTTGGAACAATGTTTTGGCCCAGTCTTAGCTTTCGCGCATGCGCATTCACATTCATAGTTATACTATGCTTGTAAGTTCTTGATAGCCTGGGAACAGGCGTCGATATATTTTGCCTGGTCAGTCAAATAAATATATTTTAACACCGAGACTATTAATTGGGCCGTATTGAGTTCCTGGTGTCATTTTGCCAGAAATTAAAAAACACCAACGACACACACACACACACACACACAACACACACACACACACACACACACACACACACACACACACACACACACACACACACACACACACACACACACACACACACACACACACACACACACACACACACACACACACACACACACACACACACACACACACACACACACACACACACACACACACACACACACACACACACACACACACACACACACACACACACACACACACACACACACACACACACACACACACACACACACACACACACACACACACACACACACACACACACACACACACACACACACACACACACACACACACACACACACACACACACACACACACACACACACACACACACACACACACACACACACACACACACACACACACACACACACACACACACACACACACACACACACACACACACACACACACACACACACACACACACACACACACACACACACACACACACACACACACACACACACACACACACACACACACACACACACACACACACACACACACACACACACACACACACACACACACACACACACACACACACACACACACACACACACACACACACACACACACACACACACACACACACACACACACACACACACACACACACACACACACACACACACACACACACACACACACACACACACACACACACACACACACACACACACACACACACACACACACACACACACACACACACACACACACACACACACACACACACACACACACACACACACACACACACACACACACACACACACACACACACACACACACACACACACACACACACACACACACACACACACACACACACACACACACACACACACACACACACACACACACACACACACACACACACACACACACACACACACACACACACACACACACACACACACACACACACACACACACACACACACACACACACACACACACACACACACACACACACACACACACACACACACACACACACACACACACACACACACACACACACACACACACACACACACACACACACACACACACACACACACACACACACACACACACACACACACACACACACACACACACACACACACACACACACACACACACACACACACACACACACACACACACACACACACACACACACACACACACACACACACACACACACACACACACACACACACACACACACACACACACACACACACACACACACACACACACACACACACACACACACACACACACACACACACACACACACACACACACACACACACACACACACACACACACACACACACACACACACACACACACACACACACACACACACACACACACACACACACACACACACACACACACACACACACACACACACCAACCAATATATCCATCCACTCCCACCCATATATCCAACCACACCCACCCATCTATCTATCTATCTATCTATCTATCTATCTATCTATCTATCTATCTATCTATCTATCTATCTATCTATCTATCTATCTATCTATCTATCTATCTATCTATCTATCTATCTATCTATCTATCTATCTATCTATCTATCTATCCATCCATTCACACCACAATCCATCACATCCACCTACCTATCCATCCACACCACCCACCCATCTATCCCTCCATCCACACCCACCCATCTATCCCTCCATCCACACACACCCATCTATCCATCCACACCTAAATACAAATACAAATAAATAGCATTTATAGATCGCAAAAATTAAAAAATATTCTATTGCGCTTCACAATTACAGATGCAATTTTAAATATTTACACATGAAAAATAATATATGGAAATATAAATATAGATATATAGATATACATGTAACTATGATTCTAGTAATTGGATAAGAACATATTTTATCATAATATCTACACCATTACAGTATATAAGTGAATGATTGGATTAGCGCTAAAAGTGGCAGTATGAACCATAGACACAAACACCGCCGTAAGAATGACAACCGTGATGTGGCCAGTACAGTGATTGGGTCGGTACAGTGAGCCGCCCATCACCACACGACAGAGCTCGAACCCAAGAGAATGCCCATACAACACTTCACTCGTCAATCCAATACATATAAATTCGATCTTTGATCTTATTGAATACAAATATTGTATTTAAACTGTTTTATATCATCATATATGTTATTTGTGTACCAATAGTATGCACTTATCGTACATAAAATTGCCTAAACAGATGGGTTTTCAGTTTTGATCGGAATCTGGCCTCCGACTCAATGTTTTTTCAGATAACTAGGTGAATCGTTCCACAATTTGGGTCCAACGATGGCCATAGATATATCGGCTAATTTTGTTCGTCGTCTTGGGATGTTAAAGTAGGTGTCACTTTGTGATCTATGTCTGTACCTTCCTCGAATGGGTACACACATTTCTCCCAGATATACTGGAGCTGTTCCATTATTCACACGGAATACCATCACTAGAACTTTGAAAATGATTCTGGCTTTAACTGGAAGCCAGTGGAGTTCTTTCAGAAGTTCTGCACTTGGTTGTTCAAACGAGGCATTAAGGATTACTCTAGCGGCATGATTTTGGACTCGCTGTAGTTTGTCGACTTGGTAGGCTGGAATTTCGGTAAACAGACCGTTGCAGAAGTCGATGTGCGAATGAACCAACCCGTGCACTAATGATTCAGTAGACTTTTTTGTGAGATGTTTACGTATAGCTTTAAGATTTCGTAACTGCACACGTGCTATGTGACACTTTTTTGGATGTGATGGTTGAAGCTAAGTGTACTGGTCATGTGAACACCCAGATCTCTGACATGATCAACGCATTTTACGTCACAACCGCCAACGTTAACACTAGAAATGTTTAATTTTGATAATTGTTGCCTAGTTCCATAAATGATTACATCAGTTTTAGAGTTATTCATCTTCAGTTTGAAAGTTGTCATCCATGTTATTATTTCATTGAGGCAACTGACACTTTGTTGTAGAACATTTGCCTCGTTTGGATTATTGCATGCTTGAATTTTGAATGCAATCTTGTGATCGTCTGCATATCCATACCGATCGGCTGGACTACGCGATTCAGGGCTGATATATGCAGGGCAGGGTAAAGATCACCGGTCCTCAATGGCTCAGTTTCGGATGCTGACTGTTCGACCATGATTTCCATTGTTCTGTTCGTGAGATAAGACTCGATCCATTTCAAGGGAGTACTTTGAATACCAAAATCGTCCGCAGTATTTTGATCATTATCGGGATATCAAGTCCACCATGACCACGATTGTGACTTGGTTTTTATCAATTGTTTCTAAGAGGTCACTATACATTTTGACCATAGCCGTTTCAACACCATGATATTTTCTATACGCACTTTGGTAATCTGGAAGGAGACTGTTAGCTTCGATATGTTTATTGATTTGCTTTAGTGCAGCTTTTTCAAGAATTTTGGAGATGAATGTTAGATTTGAGACCGACCGATAGTTATTCAGTTCCAGCGGGAGACCTTTCTTCTTTAATAAAGGTTTAATCACAGCACTTTTCCACTCCTACCCATATATATATATATATATATATATATATATCTATCTATATATATATATCAACACACACACATTCATCCACATCCCCCATCTATCCATCCACATCTTCCCATCCACATCCATCCATACCCACCCATCTATCCATCCACACACACCCATCTATCCATCCACACCACCCATATATTCATCCACACATATCCATCTATCCATCCACACCACTCATATATATATATCCACACACACCCATATATCCATCCACACCCATATATCCATCTATCCATCCACACATATCCATATATCCATCCACACCACCCATATATCCATCCACACATATCCATATATCCATCCACACCCATCCATATATCCATCCACACCACCCATATATCTATCCACACATATCCATCTATCCATCCACACCACCCATATCTCCATCCACACATATCCATATATCCATCCACACCCATCCATATATCCATCCACACATATCCATATATCCATCCACACCACCCATATATCCATCCACACATATCCATATATCCATCCACACCCATCCATATATCCATCCACACATATCCATATATCCATCCACACCCATCCATATATCCATCCACACCACCCATATATCTATCCACACACACCCATCTATCCATCCACACCACCCATCTATCCATCCACACCAACCATATATCCATCCACAAATATCCATATATCCATCCACACCCATCCATATATCCATCCACACCACCCATCTATCCATACACACCATCCATATATCCATCCACACATATCCATATATCCATCCACATCACCCATCTATCCATCCACACATATCCATCCACACCCATCCATATATCCATCCACACCACCCATCTATCCATCCACACCATCCATATATCCATCCACACACCCACCCATATATCCATCCACACCCATCCATATATCCATCCACACATATCCATATATCCATCCACATCACCCATCTATCCATACACACCATCCATATATCCATCCACACATATCCATATATCCATCCACACCATCCATATATCCATCTACACATATCCATCCACACCCATCCATATATCCATCCACACCACCCATATATCTATCCACACATATCCATATATCCATCCACACCCATCCATATATCCATCCACACATATCCATATATCCATCCACACATATCCATATATCCATCCACAGCACCCATATATCCATCCACACATATCCATATATCCATCCACACCACCCATATATCCATCCACACATATCCATATATCCATCCACACCCATCCATATATCCATCCACACCACCCATATATATATATCCACACACACCCATCTATCCATCCACATCACCCATATATCCATCCACACATATCCATCCACACATATCCATATATCCATCCACACCCACCCATCTATCCATCCACACCATCCATATATCCATCCACACATATCCATATATCCATCCACACCATCCATATATCCATCCACACATATCCATATATCCATCCACACATATCCATCTATCCATCCACACCCATCCATATTTCCATCCACACCCATCCATATATCCATCCACACATATCCATATATCCATCCACACACCATCCATATATCCATCCACACCCATCCATATATCCATCCACACCCATCCATATATCCAACCACTCCCATCCATCCATACACACCCATATATCCATCCATACACATCCATATATCCATCCACACATATCCATATATCCATCCATACTCATCCATCCATTTATCCATCCACACACACCCATATATCCATCCACACCCATCCATCCATCCATACACACCCATATATCCATCATCACCCATCCATCCATATATCCATCCACACCCACCCATATATCCATCCACACCCATCCATATATCTACCCAGAACCACCAAATGAATCCATATTTATACCGAATAGTTAGTTGTGTTGTCAAATATTATATTATGCAGATCAAAAGATGTATAAATGTAATGACGACTGTCGTGTGGACGGTGCTGTCAGCCTCAAGTGTGACCGGATACGCCCTCAACGAGGGCGAGGGCAGATTATCACGTTCGTTGTCACGGCGGAATTCGATCTCACGTATAAAGCCTTGGATAAACTCAAAAGTAAGTAATCAATGGTTATGTGATGTATGCATTGCAGCTCAAATGTATGTAATATGGGGCGTAGCTTGAGCTTGATATATGTGTAGGCACAATAAGGATGGGTGGGTCAGTGGGTATCTCCCCCTGAATAGTTTGAATGTTTATATTGCAGTTGCATTATGGGGCATTTTAAAACATCTATTAACGAGAAACAATTAGCAAATGTCTACAGTTTAATATCAATAAAAATGTAACGAAATATTATTTTCATATTCGGTTGGTTCGCAACACAGTATAAACATCCATAGCCGTACCCTTCATTTTTATTGCATATTTCGCCTTTTTATATATTAAAATTTTGAATAAAATGTGTAGGAAGCTACGCCACTGTTAATATTGCTGGAAGCTACACCACTGCTAATGTTCCTAGAAGATACGCTACTGGTAATGTTGTTGGAAGCTATACCACTTGTAATGTTGTTTGAAGCTACACCACTGGATATGTTGTTGGAAGCTACACTACTGGATATGTTGTTGGAAGCTATGACACTGGTAATGTTGGTGGAAGCTACACCACTGGTAATGTTGTTGGAAGCTACACCACTGGTAATGTTGTTGGAAGCTACGACACTGGTACTGTTGCTGGAAGCTATACCATTGGTAATGTTGCTGTAAGCTACACCACTGGTAATGTTGTTGGAAGCTACACCACTGGTAATGTTGTTGGAAGCTACACCACTGGTAATGTTGCTGGAAGCTACAGCACTGGTAATGTTGTTGGAATCTACACCATTGGTAATGTTGTTGGAAGCTATGCTACTGGTAATGTTGTTGGAAGCTACGCCACTGGTAATGTTGTTGGAAGCTATGCTACTGGTAATGTTGTTGGAAGCTACACCACTGGTAATGTTGTTGGAAGCTACACCACTGGTAATGTTGTTGAAAGCTACACCACTGGATATGTTGTTGGAAGCTATGACACTGGTAATGTTGTTGGAAGCTACACCACTGGCAATGTTGATGGAAGCTACACCACTGGTAATGTTGCTGGAAGCTACGACACTGGTAATGTTGCTGTAAGCTACACCACTGGTAATGTTGTTGGAAGCTACGACACTGGTAATGTTGCTGGAAGCTACGACACTGGTAATGTTGCTGGTAGATACACGACTGGTAATGTTGCTGGAAGCTACGACACTGGTAATGGTGTTGGATGATACACGACTGGTAATGTTGCTGGAGGATACACCATTGGTAATGTTGTTGGAAGCTACACCATTGGTAATGTTGTTGGAAGCTACATCATTGTTAAGGTTGTTGGAAGCTACACCATTGGTAATGTTGCTGGAAACTACACCATTGGTAATGTTGCTGGAAGCTACGACACTGGTAATGTTGCTGGAAGCTACACCACTGGTAATGTTGCAGGAAGCTACACCACTGGTAATGTTGTTGGAAGCTATGCTACTGGTAATGTTGTTGGAAGCTACACCACTGGTAATGTTGTTGGAAGCTATGCTACTGGTAATGTTGTTGGAAGCTATGCTACTGGTAATGTTGTTGGAAGCTACACCACTGGTAATGTTGTTGGAAGCTACACCACTGGTAATGTTGTTGGAAGCTACATCACTGGTAATATTGTTGGAAGCTACACCACTGGTAATATTGCTGGAAGCTATACCACTGGTAATGTTGTTGGAAGCTACGACAATGGTAATGTTGCTGGAAGCTACGACACTGGTAATGTTGCTGGTAGATACACGACTGGAAATGTTGCTGGAAGCTACGACACTGGTAATGGTGTTGGATGATACACGACTGGTAATGTTGCTGGAAGATACACCATTGGTAATGTTGTTGGAAGCTACACCACTGGTAATGTTGTTGGAAACTACACCATTGGTAATGTTGTTGAAAGCTATGCTACTGGTAATGTTGTTGGAAGCTACACCACTGGTAATGTTGTTGGTAGCTACGACACTGGTAATATTGTTGGACACTACACCATTGGTAATGTTGCTGGAAGCTATGCTACTGATAATGTTGCTGGAAGCTACGCCACCGGTAATGTTGCTGGAAGCTACACCACTGGTAATGTTGTTTGAAGCTACACCACTGGTAATGTTGATGGAAGCTATGACACTGGTAATGTTGTTGGAAGCTACACCATTGGTAATGTTGTTGGAAGCTACACCACTGGTAATGTTGTTGGAAGCTACACCACTGGTAATGTTGTTGGAAGCTACGACACTGGTAATGTTGCTGGAAGCTACGACACTGGTAATGTTGCTGGTAGATACAGGACTGGTACTATTGCTGGAAGATACACCATTGTTAATGTTGTTGGAAGCTACACCACTGGTAATGTTGCTGGAAACTACACCATTGGTAATGGTGTTGGAAGCTATGCTACTGGTAATGTTGTTGGAAGCTACACCACTGGTAATGTTGCTGGAAGCTATGCTACTGATAATGTTGCTGGAAGCTACACCATTGTTAATCTTGCTGGAAGCTATGCTACTGATAATGTTGCTGGAAGCTACGACACTGATAATGTTGTTGGAAGCTACGACACCGGTAATGTTGTTGGAAGCTACACCATTGTTAATGTTGTTGGAAGCTATGCTACTGATCATGTTGCTGGAAGCTACGCCACCGGTAATGTCGCTGGAAGCTACACCACTGGTAATGTTGTTTGAAGCTAATCCACTGGTAATGTTGTTGGAAGCTACACCACTGGTAATGTTGTTGGAAGCTACACCACTGGTAATGTTTCTGGAAGCTACACCATTGGTAATGTTGCTGTAAGCTACACCACTGGTAATGTTGTTGGAAGCTACACCACTGGTAATGTTGCTGGAAGCCACACCATTGGTAATGTTGCTGTAAGCTACACCACTGGTAATGTTGTTGGAAGCTACACCACTGGTAATGTTGTTGGAAGCTACGACACTGGTAATGTTGCTGGAAGCTACGACACTGGTAATGTTGCTGGTAGATACACGACTGGTAATGTTGTTGGAAGCTACGACACTGGTAATGTTGCTGGAAGCTACGACACTGGTAATGTTGCTGGTAGATAAACGACTGGTAATGTTGCTGGAAGCTACGACACTGGTAATGGTGTTGGATGATACACGACTGGTAATGTTGCTGGAGGATACACCATTGGTAATGTTGTTGGAAGCTACACCATTGGTAATGTTGTTGGAAGCTACATCATTGTTAATGTTGTTGGAAGCTACACCATTGGTAATGTTGCTGGAAACTACACCATTGGTAATGTTGCTGGAAGCTACGACACTGGTAATGTTGCTGGAAGCTACACCACTGGTAATGTTGCAGGAAGCTACACCACTGGTAATGTTGTTGGAAGCTATGCTACTGGTAATGTTGTTGGAAGCTACACCACTGGTAATGTTGTTGGAAGCTATGCTACTGGTAATGTTGTTGGAAGCTATGCTACTGGTAATGTTGTTGGAAGCTACACCACTGGTAATGTTGTTGGAAGCTACACCACTGGTAATGTTGTTGGAAGCTACATCACTGGTAATGTTGTTGGAAGCTACACCACTGGTAATATTGCTGGAAGCTATACCACTGGTAATGTTGTTGGAAGCTACGACAATGGTAATGTTGCTGGAAGCTACGACACTGGTAATGTTGCTGGTAGATACACGACTGGAAATGTTGCTGGAAGCTACGACACTGGTAATGGTGTTGGATGATACACGACTGGTAATGTTGCTGGGAGATACACCATTGGTAATGTTGTTGGAAGCTACACCACTGGTAATGTTGTTGGAAACTACACCATTGGTAATGTTGTTGAAAGCTATGCTACTGGTAATGTTGTTGGAAGCTACACCACTGGTAATGTTGTTGGTAGCTACGACACTGGTAATATTGTTGGACACTACACCATTGGTAATGTTGCTGGAAGCTATGCTACTGATAATGTTGCTGGAAGCTACGCCACCGGTAATGTTGCTGGAAGCTACACCACTGGTAATGTTGTTTGAAGCTACACCACTGGTAATGTTGATGGAAGCTATGACACTGGTAATGTTGTTGGAAGCTACACCATTGGTAATGTTGTTGGAAGCTACACCACTGGTAATGTTGTTGGAAGCTACACCACTGGTAATGTTGTTGGAAGCTACGACACTGGTAATGTTGCTGGAAGCTACGACACTGGTAATGTTGCTGGTAGATACAGGACTGGTACTATTGCTGGAAGATACACCATTGTTAATGTTGTTGGAAGCTACACCACTGGTAATGTTGCTGGAAACTACACCATTGGTAATGGTGTTGGAAGCTATGCTACTGGTAATGTTGTTGGAAGCTACACCACTGGTAATGTTGCTGGAAGCTATGCTACTGATAATGTTGCTGGAAGCTACACCATTGTTAATCTTGCTGGAAGCTATGCTACTGATAATGTTGCTGGAAGCTACGACACTGATAATGTTGTTGGAAGCTACGACACCGGTAATGTTGTTGGAAGCTACACCATTGTTAATGTTGTTGGAAGCTATGCTACTGATCATGTTGCTGGAAGCTACGCCACCGGTAATGTCGCTGGAAGCTACACCACTGGTAATGTTGTTTGAAGCTAATCCACTGGTAATGTTGTTGGAAGCTACACCACTGGTAATGTTGTTGGAAGCTACACCACTGGTAATGTTTCTGGAAGCTACACCATTGGTAATGTTGCTGTAAGCTACACCACTGGTAATGTTGTTGGAAGCTACACCACTGGTAATGTTGCTGGAAGCCACACCATTGGTAATGTTGCTGTAAGCTACACCACTGGTAATGTTGTTGGAAGCTACACCACTGGTAATGTTGTTGGAAGCTACGACACTGGTAATGTTGCTGGAAGCTACGACACTGGTAATGTTGCTGGAAGCTACGACACTGGTAATGTTGCTTGTAGATACAACGACTGGTAATGTTGCTGGAAGCTACGACACTGGAAATGTTGTTGGATGATACACGACTGGTAATGTTGTTGGAAGATACACCATTGGTAATGTTGTTGGAAGATACACCATTGGTAATGTTGTTGGAAGCTACACCATTGGTAATGTTGTTGGAAGCTACACCATTGTTAATGTTGTTGGAAGCTACACCATTGGTAATGTTGCTGGAAACTACAACATTGGTAATGTTGCTGGAAGCTACGACACTGGTAATGTTGCTGGAAGCTACACCACTGGTAATGTTGCAGGAAGCTACACCACTGGTAATGTTGTTGGAAGCTATGCTACTGGTAATGTTGTTGGAAGCTACACCACTGGTAATGTTGCTGGAAGCTACACCACTGGTAATGTTGTTGGAAGCTACACCACTGGTAATGTTGCTGGAAGCTACACCACTGGTAATGTTCTTGGAAGCTACACCAATGGTAATGTTGTTGAAAGCTACAACACTAGTAGTTTTGTTGGAAGCTACACCACTGGTAATGTTGCTGGAAGCTACACCACTGGTAATGTTGTTGGAAGCTACACCACTGGTAATGTTGTTGGAAGCTACGACACTGGTAATGTTGCTGGAAGCTACGACACTGGTAATGTTGCTGGTAGATACACGACTGGTAATGTTGCTGGAATATACACCATTGGTAATGTTGTTGGAAGCTACACCACTGGTAATGTTGCTGGAAACTACACCATTGGTAATGGTGTTGGAAGCTATGCTACTGGTAATGTTGTTGGAAGCTACACCACTGGTAATGTTGTTGGAAGCTACGACACTGGTAATGTTGTTGGAAGCTACACCATTGTTAATGTTGCCGGAAGCTATGCTACTGATAATGTTGCTGGAAGCTACACCATTGTTAATCTTGCTGGAAGCTATGCTACTGATAATGTTGCTGGAAGCTACGACACTGATAATGTTGTTGGAAGCTACGACACCGGTAATGTTGTTGGAAGCTACACCATTGTTAATGTTGTTGAAAGCTATGCTACTGATCATGTTGCTGGAAGCTACGCCACCGGTAATGTCGCTGGAAGCTACACCACTGGTAATGTTGTTTGAAGCTAATCCACTGGTAATGTTGTTGGAAGCTACACCACTGGTAATGTTGTTGGAAGCTACACCACTGGTAATGTTGTTGGAAGCTATGACACTGGTAATGTTGCTGGAAGCTACACCATTGGTAATGTTGCTGTAAGCTACACCACTGGTAATGTTGTTGGAAGATACACCACTGGTAATGTTGCTGGAAGCCACACCATTGGTAATGTTGCTGTAAGCTACACCACTGGTAATGCTGTTGGAAGCTACGGCACTGGTAATGTTGCTGGAAGCTACGACACTGGTAATGTTGCTTGTAGATACAACGACTGGTAATGTTGCTGGAAGCTACGACACTGGTAATGTTGTTGGATGATACACGACTGGTAAAGTTGTTGGAAGATACACCATTGGTAATGTTGTTGGAAGATACACCATTGGTAATGTTGTTGGAAGCTACACCATTGGTAATGTTGTTGGAAGCTACACCATTGTTAATGTTGTTGGAAGCTATGCTACTGATAATGTTGCTGGAAGCTACGCCACCGGTAATGTCGCTGGAAGCTACACCACTGGTAAGTATGTTTGAAGCTAATCCACAGGTAATGTTGTTGGAAGCTACACCACTGGTAATGTTGTTGGAAGCTATGACACTGGTAATGTTGCTGGAAGCTACACCATTGGTAATGTTGCTGTAAGCTACACCACTGGTAATGTTGTTGGAAGCTACACAACTGGTAATGTTGCTGGAAGCCACACCATTGGTAATGTTGCTGTAAGCTACACCACTGGTAATGTTGTTGGAAGCTACACCAATGGTAATGTTCTTGGAAGCTACACCAATGGTAATGTTCTTGGAAGCTACACCACTGATAATGTTGCTGGAAGCTACGACACTGATAATGTTGTTGGAAGCTACGACACTAGTAATGTTGTTGGAAGCTACATCATTGTTAATGTTGTTGGACGCTATGCTACTGATAATGTTGCTGGAAGCTACGCCACCGGTAATGTTGCTGGAAGCTACACCACTGGTAATGTTGTTTGAAGCTAATCCACTGGTAATGTTGTTGGAAGCTACACCACTGGTAATGTTGTTGGAAGCTACACCACTGGTAATGTTGTTGGAAGCTATGACACTGGTAATGTTGCTGGAAGCTACACCACTGGTAATGTTGTTGGAAGCTACACCACTGGTAATGTTGCTGGAAGCTACACCAATGGTAATGTTGTTGGAAGCTACGACACTGGTAATGATGCTGGAAGCTATGACACTGGTAATGTTGCTGGTAGATACACGACTGGTAATGTTGCTGGAAGCTACGACACTGGTAATGTTGTTGGAAGATACACGACTGGTAATGTTGCTGGAAGATACACCACTGGAAATATTGCTGGAAACTACACCATTGGTAATGTTGCTGGAAGCTATGCTACTGATAATGTTGCTGGAAGCTACGCCACCGGTAATGTTGCTGGAAGCTCACCACTGGTAATGTTGTTGGAAGCTACACCACTGGTAATGTTGATGGAAGCTACACCACTGGTAATGTTGTTGGAAGCTACACCACTGGTAATGTTGTTGGAAGCTATGACACTGATAATGTTGCTGGAAGCTACGCCACCGGTAATGTTGTTGGAAGCTACACCACTGGATATGTTTTTGGAAGCTACGACACTGGTATTGTTGCTGGAAGCTACGACACTGGTAATGGTGTTGGAAACTACACCACTGCTAATGTTGCTGGAAGCTACACCACTGGTAATGTTGTTGGAAGCTACACCACTGGTAATGTTGTTGGAAGCTACACCATTGTTAATGTTGCTGGAAGCTATGCTACTGATACTGTTGCTGGAAGCTACACCATTGTTAATCTTGTTGGAAGCTATGCTACTGATAATGTTGCTGGAAGCTACGACACTGATAATGTTGTTGGAAGCTACGACACCGGTAATGTTGTTGGAAGCTACACCATTGTTAATGTTGTTGGAAGCTATGCTACTGATAATGTTGCTGGAAGCTACGCCACCGGTAATGTCGCTGGAAGCTACACCATTGGTAAGTATGTTTGAAGCTAATCCACTGGTAATGTTGTTGGAAGCTACACCACTGGTAATGTTGTTGGAAGCTACACCACTGGTAATGTTGTTGGAAGCTATGACACTGGTAATGTTGCTGGAAGCTACACCATTGGTAATGTTGCTGTAAGCTACACCACTGGTAGTGTTGTTGGAAGCTACACCACTGGTAATGTTGCTGGAAGCCACACCATTGGTAATGTTGCTGTAAGCTACACCACTGGTAATGTTGTTGGAAGCTACACCAATGGTAATGTTCTTGGAAGCTACACCAATGGTAATGTTCTTGGAAGCTACACCACTGATAATACTGCTGGAAGCTACGACACTGATAATGTTGTTGGAAGCTACGACACTAGTAATGTTGTTGGAAGCTACACCATTGTTAATGTTGTTGGACGCTATGCTACTGATAATGTTGCTGGAAGCTACGCCACCGGTAATGTTGCTGGAAGCTACACCACTGGTAATGTTGTTTGAAGCTAATCCACTGGTAATGTTGTTGGAAGCTACACCACTGGTAATGTTGTTGGAAGCTACACCACTGGTAATGTTGTTGGAAGCTATGACACTGGTAATGTTGCTGGAAGCTACACCACTGGTAATGTTGTTGGAAGCTACACCACTGGTAATGTTGCTGGAAGCTACACCAATGGTAATGTTGTTGGAAGCTACGACACTAGTAATGATGCTGGAAGCTATGACACTGGTAATGTTGCTGGTAGATACACGACTGGTAATGTTGCTGGAAGCTACGACACTGGTAATGTTTTTGGAAGATACACGACTAGTAATGTTGCTGGAAGATACACCACTGGAAATATTGCTGGAAACTTCACCATTGGTAATGTTGCTGGAAGCTATGCTACTGATAATGTTGCTGGAAGCTACGCCACCGGTAATGTTGCTGGAAGCTCACCACTGGTAATGTTGTTGGAAGCTACACCACTGGTAATGTTGATGGAAGCTACACCACTGGTAATGCTGTTGGAAGCTACACCACTGGTAATGTTGTTGGAAGCTATGACACTGATAATGTTGCTGGAAGCTACGCCACCGGTAATGTTGTTGGAAGCTACACCACTGGATATGTTGTTGGAAGCTACGACACTGGTATTGTTGCTGGAAGCTACGACACTGGTAATGGTGTTGGAAACTACACCACTGCTAATGTTGCTGGAAGCTACACCACTGGTAATGTTGTTGGAAGCTACACCACTTGTAATGTTGCTGGAAGCTACGACACTGGTAATTTTGCTGTAAGATACACCACTGGTAATGTTGTTGGAAGCTATGCTACTGTTAATGTTGCTGGAAGCTACACCACTAGTAATGTTGCTGGAAGCTACACCACTGGTAATGTTGCTGGAAGCTACACCACTGGTAATGCTGTTGGATGCTATGACACTGGTAATGTTGTTTGAAGCTACGCCACCGGTAAAGTTGCTGGAAGCTACACCACTGGTAACGTTGCTGGAAGCTACGCCACCGGTAATGTTGTTGGAAGCAACACTATTGGTAATGTTGTTGGAAGCTATGCTACTGGTAATATTGTTGGAAGCTACGACACTGGTAATGTTGCTAGAGGCTACATCACCGGTAATGTTACTGGAAGCTATGCTACTGGTAATGTTGTTGGAAGCTACACCACCGGTAATGTTGTTGGAAGCTACACCATTGGTAATGTTGTTGGAAGCTATGCTACTGGTAATGTTGTTGGAAGCTACGACACTGGTAATGTTGCTAGAACCTACACCACTGGTAATGTTACTGGAAGCTATGCTACTGGTAATGTTATTGGAAGCTACACCATTGGTAATGTTGTTAGAAGCTACACCATTGGTAATGTTGTTGGAAGCTACATCATTGGTAATGTTGTTGGAAGCTATGCTACTGGTAATGTTGTTGGTAGCTACGACACTGTTAATGTTGTTGGAAGCTACGACACTGGTAATGTTGCTGGAAGCTATGTCATTGGTAATGTTGTTGGAAGCTACGCCACCGGTAAAATTGCTGGAAGCTACACCACTGGTAAGTATGTTTGAAGCTAATCCACTGGTAATGTTGTTGGAAGCTACACCACTGGTAATGTTGTTGGAAGCTACACCACTGGTAATGTTGTTGGAAGCTATGACACTGGTAATGTTGCTGGAAGCTACACCATTGGTAATGTTTCTGTAAGCTACACCACTGGTAATGTTGTTGGAAGCTACACCACTGGTAATGTTGCTGGAAGCCACACCATTGGTAATGTTGCTGTAAGCTACACCACTGGTAATGTTGTTGGAAGCTATGCTACTGTTAATGTTGCTGGAAGCTACACCACTAGTAATGTTGCTGGAAGCTACACCACTGGTAATGTTGCTGGAAGCTACACCACTGGTAATGTTGTTGGATGCTGTGACACTGGTAATGTTGTTGGAAGCTACGCCACTGGTAACCTTGCTGGAAGCTACGCCACCGGTAATGTTGTTGGAAGCTATGCTACTGGTAATATTGTTGGAAGCTACGACACTGGTAATGTTGCTAGAGGCTACACCACCGGTAATGTTACTGGAAGCTATGCTACTGGTAATGTTGTTGGAAGCTACACCACCGGTAATGTTGTTGGAAGCTACACCATTGGTAATGTTGTTGGAAGCTATGCTACTGGTAATGTTGTTGGAAGCTACGACACTGGTAATGTTGCTAGAACCTACACTACTGGTAATGTTACTGGAAGCTATGCTACTGGTAATGTTGTTGGAAGCTACACCATTGGTAATGTTGTTAGAAGCTACACCATTGGTAATGTTGTTGGAAGCTACATCATTGGTAATGTTGTTGGAAGCTATGCTACTGGTAATGTTGTTGGTAGCTACGACACTGTTAATGTTGTTGGAAGCTACGACACTGGTAATGTTGCTGGAAGCTATGTCATTGGTAATGTTGTTGGAAGCTACGCCACCGGTGAAATTGCTGGAAGCTACACCACTGGTAACGTTGCTGGAAGCTACGCCACCGGTAATGTTGTTGGAAGCAACACCATTGGTAATGTTGTTGGAAGCTATGCGACTGGTAATGTTGTTGGAAGCTACGACACTGGTAATGTTGCTAGAAGCTACACCACCGGTAATGTTACTGGAAGCTATGCTACTGGTAATGTTGTTGGAAGCTACACCACTGGTAATGTTGTTGGAAACTACAACATTGGTAATGTTGTTGGAAGCTACACCACTAGTAATGTTGTTCGAAGCTACACCACTGGTAATGTTGTTGGAAGCTACACCATTGGTAATGTTGTTGGAAGCTATGCTACTGGTAATGTTGTTGGAAGCTACGACACTGGTAATGTTGCTAGAAGCTACACCACTGGTAATGTTACTGGAAGCTATGCTACTGGTAATGTTGTTGGAAGCTACACCATTGGTAATGTTGTTGGAAGCTACACCATTGGTAATGTTGTTGGAAGCTACACCATTGGTAATGTTGTTGGAAGCTATGCAACTGGTAATGTTGTTGGTAGCTACGACACTGGTAATGTTGCTAGAGGCTACACCAACGGTAATGTTACTGGAAGCTATGCTACTGGTAATGTTGTTGGAAGCTACACCATTGGTAATGTTGTTAGAAGCTACACCATTGGTAATGTTGTTGGAAGCTACATCATTGGTAATGTTGTTGGAAGCTATGCTACTGGTAATGTTGTTGGTAGCTACGACACTGTTAATGTTGTTGGAAGCTACGACACTGGTAATGTTGCTGGAAGCTATGTCATTGGTAATGTTGTTGGAAGCTACGATACCGGTAAAATTGCTGGAAGCTACACCACTGGTAAGTATGTTTGAAGCTAATCCACTGGTAATGTTGTTGGAAGCTACACCACTGGTAATGTTGTTGGAAGCTACACCACTGGTAATGTTGTTGGAAGCTATGACACTGGTAATGTTGCTGGAAGCTACACCATTGGTAATGTTGCTGTAAGCTACACCACTGGTAATGTTGTTGGAAGCTACACCACTGGTAATGTTGCTGGAAGCCACACCATTGGTAATGTTGCTGTAAGCTACACCACTGGTAATGTTGTTGGAAGCTATGCTACTGTTAATGTTGCTGGAAGCTACACCACTAGTAATGTTGCTGGAAGCTACACCACTGGTAATGTTGCTGGAAGCTACACCACCGGTAATGTTGTTGGAAGCTACACCATTGGTAATGTTGTTGGAAGCTATGCTACTGGTAATGTTGTTGGAAGCTACGACACTGGTAATGTTGCTAGAACCTACACCACTGGTAATGTTACTGGAAGCTATGCTACTGGTAATGTTGTTGGAAGCTACACCATTGGTAATGTTGTTAGAAGCTACACCATTGGTAATGTTGTTGGAAGCTACATCATTGGTAATGTTGTTGGAAGCTATGCTACTGGTAATGTTGTTGGTAGCTACGACACTGTTAATGTTGTTGGAAGCTACGACACTGGTAATGTTGCTGGAAGCTATGTCATTGGTAATGTTGTTGGAAGCTACGCCACCGGTAAAATTGCTGGAAGCTACACCACTGGTAACGTTGCTGGAAGCTACGCCACCGTTAATGTTGTTGGAAGCAACACCATTGGTAATGTTGTTGGAAGCTATGCGACTGGTAATGTTGTTGGAAGCTACGACACTGGTAATGTTGCTAGAAGCTACACCACCGGTAATGTTACTGGAAGCTATGCTACTGGTAATGTTGTTGGAAGCTACACCACTGGTAATGTTGTTGGAAGCTACAACATTGGTAATGTTGTTGGAAGCTACACCACTGGTAATGTTGTTCGAAGCTACACCACTGGTAATGTTGTTGGAAGCTACACCATTGGTAATGTTGTTGGAAGCTATGCTACTGGTAATGTTGTTGGAAGCTACGACACTGGTAATGTTGCTAGAAGCTACACCACTGGTAATGTTACTGGAAGCTATGCTACTGGTAATGTTGTTGGAAGCTACACCATTGGTAATGTTGTTGGAAGCTACACCATTGGTAATGTTGTTGGAAGCTACACCATTGGTAATGTTGTTGGAAGCTATGCAACTGGTAATGTTGTTGGTAGCTACGACACTGGTAATGTTGCTAGAGGCTACACCAACGGTAATGTTACTGGAAGCTATGCTACTGGTAATGTTGTTGGAAACTACACCACTGGTAATGTTGTTGGAAGCTACACCATAGGTAATGTTGTTGGAAGCTATGCTACTGGTAATGTTGTTGGATGCTACGACACTGGTAATGTTGCCAGAACCTACACCACTGGTAATGTTACTGGAAGCTATGCTACTGGTAAAGTTGTTGGAAGCTACACCATTTGTAATGTTGTTAGAAGCTACACCATTAGTAATGTTGTTGGAAGCTACATCATTGGTAATGTTTTTGGAAGCTATGCTACTGGTAATGTTGTTGGTAGCTACACGATTGGTAACGTTGTTGGAAGCTACACGATTGGTAACGTTGTTGGAAGCTATGCTACTGGTAATGTTGTTGGAACCTACGACACTGGTAATGTTGCTGGAAGCTACACCATTGGTAATGATGTTGGAAGCTATGCTGCTGGTAATGTTGTTGGAAGCTACGACACTGGTAATGTTGCTGGAAGCTACACCACTGGTAATGTTGCTGGAAGTTATGCTACTGGTAATGTTGTTGGAAGCTACGACACTGGTAATATTGCTGGAAGCTATACTACTGGTAATGTTGTTGGAAGCTACACCATTGGTAATGATGTTGGAAGCTACACCATTGGTAATGTTGTTGGAAGCTATGCTACTGGTAATGTAGTTGGAAGCTACGACACTGATAATGTTGTTGGAAGCTAAACCATTTGTAATGTTGTTAGGAACTACACCATTGGTAATGTTCTTGGAAGCTACACCATTAGTAATGTTGTTGGAAGCTACACCATTGTTAATGGTGTTGGAAGCTATGCTACTGATAATGTTGTTGGAAGCTACGCCACTGGTAATGTTGTTGGAAGCTACACCACTGGTAATGTTGTTGGAAGATATGACACTGGTAATGTTGTTGGAAGCTACACCACTGGTAATGTTGCTGGAAGATACGACACTGGTAATGTTGCTGGAAGCTACATCACTTGTAATGTTGTTGGAAGCTATGCTACTGGTAATGATGCTGGAAGCTACGACACTGGTAATGTTGCTGGAAGCTACATCACTGGTAATGTTGTTGGAAGCTACACCACTGGTAATATTGTTGGAAGCTACATCACTGGTAATGTTGTTGGAAGCTACACCACTGGTAATGTTGTTGGAAGCTACACCATTTGTAATGTTGTTGGAAGCTTCACCACTGGTAATGTTACTGTAAGATTTGCTACTCGTAATGGTGTTGGGAGCTTCACCATTGGTAATGTTGTTGGAAGCTACACCATTGGTAATGTTATTGGATGTTACACCATTGATAATGTTGTTGGAAGCTACACCTTTGATAATGTTGTTGGAAGCTACACCTTTGATAATGTTGTTGGAAGCTATACTACTGGTAATGTTGTTGGAAGCTACACCATTAGTAATGTTGTTGGAAGCTACACCATTGGTAATGTTGTTGGAAGCTACACCATTGATAATGTTGTTGGAAGCTACACCATTGGTAATGTTGTTGGAAGCTACACAATTGTTAATGTTGTTGGAAGCTACACCATTCGTAATGTTGTTGGAAGCTACGACACTGGTTATGTTGTTGGAAGCTACGACACTGGTTATGTTGTTGGAAGCTACACCATTGGTAATGTTGCTGGAAGCTATGCTACTGATAATATTGGCATCCGTGGTGCAATAGTAGAGCGTCGGATTTGGAATCGAACGGTCCGCGTTCGATACTCAGTCAGGCCACGTATGTAGTGTCATTGAGCAAGGCACCTCACACACATTGCTTAGTACTGGTTAATCGCTATGGTCGGCTAAGCATGCCCAGGAAAACATGTAGTGGTCCCCGCAAGGGGTTTGACATTAATGGTACATACATACATACATGCATGATGCTGGAAGCTACGCCACCGGTAATGTTGCTGGAAGCTACGACACTGGTAATGTTGCTGGAAACTACACCACTGGTAATATTGTTGGAAGCTATGCTACTGGTAATGTTGTTGGAAGCTACACCATTGGTAATGTTGTTGGAAGCTACACCACTGGTAATGTTGTTGGAAGCTACACCACTGGTAATGTTGTTGGAAGCTACACCACTGGTAATGTTGTTGGAAGCTACACCATTTGTAATGTTGTTGGAAGCTTCACCATTGGTAATGTTACTGGAAGATTTGCTACTGGTAATGGTGTTGGAATCTTCACCATTGGTAATGTTGTTGGAAGCTACACCATTGGTAATGTTATTGGATGTTACACCATTGATAATGTTGTTGGAAGCTACACCTTTGATAATGTTGTTGGAAGCTACACCTTTGATAATGTTGTTGGAAGCTACACCACTGGTAATGTTGTTGGAAGCTACACCACTGGTAATGTTGTTGGAAGCTACACCATTGGTAATGTTGTTGGAAGCTATGCTACTGGTAATGTTGTTGGAAGCTACGACACTGGTAATGTTGCTAGAAGCTACACCACTGGTAATGTTACTGAAAGCTATGCTACTGGTAATGTTGTTGGAAGCTACACCATTGGTTATGTTGTTGGAAGCTATGCTACTGATAATGTTATTGGAAGCTACGACACTGGTAATGTTGCTGGAATATACACCATTGGTAATGTTGTTGGAAGCTATGTTAATGGTAATGTTGTTTGATGCTACCCCATTGGTAATGTTGTTGGAGGCTACACCATTGGTAATGTTGTTGGAAGCTACACCATTGGTAATGTTGTTGGAAGCTACACCATTGTTAATGATGCTGGAAGCTATGCTACTGGTAATGTTGTTGGAAGCTATAACATTCGTAATGTTGTTGGAAGCTACACCATTAGTAATGTTGTTGGAAGCTACGACACTGGTAATATTGCTGGAAGCTACACCACTGGTAATGTTACTGGAAGCTCTGACACTGGTAATGTTGTTTGAAGCAACACCATTGGTAATGATGTTGGAGGCTACACCATTGGTAATGTTGTTGGAAGCTACACCATTGGTAATGTTGTTGGAAGCTACAACATTGGTAATGATGTTGGAATCTACACCATTGGTAATGTTGTTGGAAGCTATGCTACTGGTAATGTTGTTTGAAGCTACGACACTTGTAATGTTGCTGGCAGCTAAACCACTGGTAATGTTACTGGAAGCTATGCTACTGGTAATGTTGTTGGAAGCTACGACAATGGTAATGTTGTTGGAAGCTAAACCATTTGTAATTTTGTTGGGAGCTACACCATTGGTAATGTTGTTGGAAGCCTCACCATTGGTAATGTTGTTGGAAGCTACGCCATTGGTAATGTTGTTGGAAGCTATGCTACTGATAATGTTGTTGGAAGCTACGACACTGGTAATGTTGCTGGAAGCTACACCATTGGTAATATTGTTGGAAGCTATGCTACTGGTAATGTTGTTGGAAGCTACACCATTGGTAATGTTGTTGGAAGCTATGCTACTGGTAATGTTGTTGGAAGCTACACCATTGGTAATGTTGTTGGAAGCTACACCATTGGTAATGTTGTTGGAAGCTACACCATTGGTAATGTTGCTGGAAGCTATGCTACTGGTAATGTTGTTGGATGCTATAACACTGGTAATGTTGTTGGAAGCTACACCATTGGTAATGTTGTTGGAAGCTATACCATTGGTAATATTGTTGGAAGCTACACTATTGTTAATGTTGTTGTAAGCTACACCATTGGTAATGTTGTTGGAAGCTACACCATTGATAATGTTGTTGGAAGCTACACCACTGGTAATGTTGCTGGAAGCTACACCACTGGTAATGTTGCTGGAAGCTACACCATTGGTAATTTTGTTGGAAACTACACCATTGGTAATGATGTTGGAAGCTACACCATTGGTAATGTTGTTGGAAGCTATGCTATTGGTAATGTTGTTGGAAGCTACGACACTGGTAATGTTGCTGGAAGCTACACCACTGGTAATGTTACTGGAAGCTATGCTACTGGTAATGTTGTTGGAAGCTAAATCATTGGTAACGTTGTTGGAAGCTACACCATTGGTAATGTTGTTGGGAACTACACCATCGGTAATATTGTTGGAAGCTACACCATTGGTAATGTTGTTGGAAGCTACACCATTGGTAATGTTGTTGGAAGCTATGATACTGTTTATCTTTTTGGAGGCTACGTAACTGGTAATGTTACTGGAAGCTCTGCTACTGGTAATGTTGTTGGAAGCTACACCATTGTTAATGTTGTTGGAAGCTACACCATTGGTAATGATGTTGGAAACTACACCATTGGTAATGTTGTTGGAAGCTACACCATTGGTAATATTGTTGGAAGCTACACCATTGGTAATGATGTTGGAAGCTACACCATTGGTAATGTTGTTGGAAGCTACACCATTGGTAATGTTGTTGGAAACTACACCATAGGTAATGTTGTAGGAAGCTACACCACTGGTAATGTTGCTGGAAGCTACACCATTGGTAATTTTGTTGGAAACTACACCATTGGTAATGATGTTGGAAGCTACACCATTGGTAATGTTGTTGGAAGCTATGCTACTGGTAATGTTGTTGGAAGCTACACCATTGGTAATGTTGTTGGAAGCTACACCATTGGTAATGTTGTTGGAAGCTATGCTACTTGTAATGTTGCTGGAAGCTATGCTACTAGTAATGTTGTTGGAAGCTATGCTACTGGTAATATTGCTGGAAGCTATGCTACTGGTAATGTTGTTGGAAGCTATGCTACTGGTAATGTTGTTGGAAGCTACGACACTGGTAATGTTGCTGGAAGCTACACCATTGGTAAGGTTCTTGGAAGCTATGCTACTGGTAATGTTGTTGGACACTACGACACTGGTAATGTTGCTGGAAGCTACACCATTGGTAATGTTGTTGTAAGCTATGCTACTGGTAATGTTGTAGGAAGCTACACCATTGGTAATGTTGGCCGAAGCTATGCTACTGGTAATGTGGTTGGAAACTACACCATTGGTAATGTTGTTGGAAGCTACACCACTGGTAATGGTACTGGAAGCTACGACACTGGTAATGTTGCTGGAAACTATGTTGCTGGTAATGTTGTTGGAGGCTACAATATTGGTAATGTTGCTGGAAGCTATGCTACTGGTAATGTTGCTGGAAGCTAGACCATTGGTAATGTTGCTTGAAGCTCCGCTACTGGTAATGTTGTTGGAAGCTACACCATTGGTAATGTTGTTGGAAGCTACACCATTGGTAATGTTGTTGGAAGCTACACCATAGGTAATGTTGTAGGAAGCTACACCATTGGTAATGTTGTTGGAAGCTACACCATTGGTAATGTATCTGGATGCTATTCTACTGATAATGTTGCTGGAAGCTAAACCACTGGTAATGTTGCTGGAAGCTGCACCACTGGTAATGTTATTGGAGGCTACACCATTGGTAATGTTGTTGGAAGCTATGCTACTGGTAATGTTGCTGGAAGCTAGGCTACTGGTAATGTTGTTGGATGCTACGACACTGGTAATGTTGCTGGAAGCTTCACCATTGGTAATGTTTTTGGAAGCTATGCTACTAGTAATGTTGTTGGAAGCTATGCTACTGGTAATGTTGCTGGAAGCTACACCATCGGTAATGATGTTGGAAGCTACACCACTGGTAATGTTGCTGGAAACTACACCATTGGTAATGTTTTTGGAAGCTATGCTACTGGTAATGTTGTTGGAAGCTACGACACTGGTGATGTTGCTGGAAGCTACACCACTGGTAATGTTAATGGATGTTATGCTACTGGTAATGTTGTTGGAAGCTACGACACTGGTGATGTTGCTGGAAGCTACACCACTGGTAATGTTACTGGATGTTATGCTACTGGTAATGTTGTTGGAAGCTAAAACATTGGTAATGTTGTTGGAAGCTACACCATTGGTAATGTTGTTGGAAGCTAAACCACTGGAAATGTTGCTGGAAGCTACACAACTGGTAATGTTATTGGAAGCTACATCATTGGTAATTTTGTTGGAAGATATGCTACTGGTAACGTTGCTGGAAGCTATGCTACTGGTAATGTTGTAGTAAGCTACACCATTGTTAATGTTGCTGGAAGCTACACCATTGGTAATGATGTTGGAAGCTATTCTACTTGTAATGTTGTTGGAAGCTACGACACTGGTAATATTGTTGGAAGCTACACCATTGGTAATGTTGTTGGAAGCTATGCTACTTGTAATGTTGTTGGAAGCTACGACACTGGTAATGTTGTTGGAAGCTACACCATTGGTAATGTTGTTGGAATCTACACCATTGGTAATGTTGTTGGAAGCTACACCATCGGTAATGTTGTTGGAAGCTATGCTACTGGTAATGTTGTTGGAAGCTACACCATTGGTAATGTTGTTGGAAGCTACACCATTGATAATGTTGTTGGAAGCTATGCTATTGGTAATGTTGTTGGATGCTACACCATTGGTAATGTTGTTGGAAGCTACACCATTGTTAATGTTGTTGGAAGCTACACCATTGGTAATGTTGTTGGAAGCTACACCTTTGGTAATGTTGTTGGAAGCTATGCTACTGATAATGTTGTTGGAAGCTACGACACTGGTAATGTTGTTTGAAGCTACATCATTGGTAATGTTGCTGGAAGCTATGCTACTGGTAATGTTGTTGGAAGCTATACCATTGGTAATGTTGTTGGAAGCTATGCTACTTATAATGTTGTTGGAAGCTACGACACTGGTAATGTTGTTGGAAGCTACACCATTGGTAATGTTGTTGGAATCTACACCATTGGTAATGTTGTTGGAAGCTACACCATCGGTAATGTTGTTGGAAGCTATGCTACTGGTAATGTTGTTGGAAGCTACGACACTGGTAATGTTGTTGGAAGCTACACCATTGGTAATGTTGTTGGAAGCTATGCTACTGGTAATGTTGTTGGAAGCTACACCATTGGTAATGTTATTGGAAGCTACACCATTGGTAATGTTGCTGGAAGCTACACCATTGGTAATCTTGTTGGAAGCTACAACATTGGTAATGTTAATGGAAGCTACACCATTGGTAATATTGTTGGAAGCCCTGCTACTGTTAATGTTGTAGGAAGCTACAACATTGGTAATGTTATTGGAAGCTACACCATTGGTAATATTGTTGGAAGCCCTGCTACTGTTAATGTTGTAGGAAGCTACACACCACTCATAATATTGCTAGAAACTATGCTACTGCTAATGTTGTTGGAAGCTACACCAATGGTAATGTTGTTGGAAGCTACACCATTGGTAATGTTGTTGGAAGCTATGCTACTGGTAATGTTGTTGGAAGCTAGGACACTGGTAATGTTGTTGGAAGCTACTCCATTGGTAATGTTGTTGGAAGCTATGCTACTAGTAATGTTGTTGGAAGCTACACCATTGGTGATGTTGCTGGAAGTTACACAACTGGTAATGTTGTTGGAAGCTACACCATTAGTAATGTTGTTGGAAACTACACAATTGGTAATGTTACTG
This sequence comes from Archivesica marissinica, assembly GCA_014843695.1. Lineage (NCBI taxonomy): Eukaryota > Metazoa > Mollusca > Bivalvia > Venerida > Vesicomyidae > Archivesica > Archivesica marissinica. Next base: position 77,618,109 of record CM026402.1, on the reverse strand, counting down.
GAAGCCCTGCTACTGGTAATGTTGTTGGAAGCTACACCATTGGTAATGTTGTTGGAAGCTATGCTACTGATAATGTTGTTGGAAGCTACGACACTGGTAATGTTGTTGGAAGCTACGCCATTGGTAATGTTGTTGGAAGCTACACCAATGGTAATGTTATTGGAATCTACACCATTGGTAATGTTGTTGGACGCCCTGCTACTGGTAATGTTGTTGGAAGCTACACCATTGGTAGTGTTGTTGGAAGCTACACCATTGTTAATATTGTTGGAAGCTACACCATTGGTACTGATGTTGGAAGCTATGCTACTTGTAATGTTGTTGGAAGCTACGACACTGGTAATATTGTTGGAAGCTACACCATTGGTAATGTTGTTGTAAGCTATACTACTTGTAATGTTGTTGGAAGCTACGACACTGGTAATGTTGTTGGAAGCTACACCATTGGTAATGTTGATGGAATCTACACCATTGGTAATGTTGTTGGAAGCTACACCATCGGTAATGTTGTTGGAAGCTATGCTAACGGTAATTTTGTTGGAAGCTACACCATTGGTAATGTTGTTGGAAGCTACACCATTGGTAATGTTGTTGGAAGCTACACCATTGGTAATGTTGTTGGAAGCTATGCTATTGGTAAAGTTGTTGGAAGCTACACCATTGTTAATGTTGTTGGAAGCTACACCATTGGTAATGTTGTTGGAAGCTACACCTTGGTAATATTGTTGGAAGCTATGCTACTGATAATGTTGTTGGAAACTACGACACTGGTAATGTTGTTGGAAGCTACATCATTGGTAATGTTGCTGGAAGCTATGCTACTGGTAATGTTGTTGGAAGCTATACCATTGGTAATGTTGTTGGAAGCTACACCATTGGTAATGTTGTTGGACGCCCTGCTACTGGTACTGTTGTTGGAAGCTACACCATTGGTAGTGTTGTTGGAAGCTACACCATTGGTAATATTGTTGGAAGCTAAACCATTGGTAATGATGTTGGAAGCTATTCTACTTGTAATGTTGTTGGAAGCTACGACACTGTTAATATTGTTGGAAGCTACACCATTGGTAATGTTGTTGGAAGCTATGCTACTTGTAATGTTGTTGGAAGCTACGACACTGGTAATGTTGTTGGAAGCTACACCATTGGTAATGTTGTTGGAATCTACACCATTGGTAATGTTGTTGGAAGCTACACCATCGGTAATGTTGTTGGAAGCTATGCTACTGGTAATGTTGTTGGAAGCTACACCATTGGTAATGTTGTTGGAAGCTACACCATTGATAATGTTGTTGGAAGCTATGCTATTGGTAATGTTGTTGGATGCTACACCATTGGTAATGTTGTTGGAAGCTACACCATTGTTAATGTTGTTGGAAGCTACACCATTGGTAATGTTGTTGGAAGCTACACCTTTGGTAATGTTGTTGGAAGCTATGCTACTGATAATGTTGTTGGAAGCTACGACACTGGTAATGTTGTTGGAAGCTACATCATTGGTAATGTTGCTGGAAGCTATGCTACTGGTAATGTTGTTGGAAGCTATACCATTGGTAATGTTGTTGGAAGCTACACCATTGGTAATGTTGTTGGAAGCTACACCATTGGTACTGTTGCTGGAAGCTATGCTACTGGTAATGTTGTTGGAAGCTATACCATTGGTAAAGTTGTTGGAAGCTACACCATTGGTAATGTTGTTGGAAGCTATGCTACTGGTAATGTTGTTGGAAGCTACACCATTGGTAATGTTGTTGGAAGATACACCATTGGTAATGTTGTTGGAAGCTACAACATTGGTTATGTTGTTGGAAGCTACACCATTGGTAATGTTGTTTGAAGCTATGCTACTGATAATGTTGTTGGAAGCTACGACACTGGTAATGTTGTTGGAAGCTACGCCATTGGTAATGTTGTTGGAAGCTACACCATTGGTAATGTTATTGGAATCTACACCATTGGTAATGTTGTTGGACGCCCTGCTACTGGTAATGTTGTTGGAAGCTACACCATTGGTAGTGTTGTTGGAAGCTACACCATTGGTAATATTGTTGGAAGCTACACCATTGGTAATGATGTTGGAAGCTATGCTACTTGTAATGTTGTTGGAAGCTACGACACTGGTAATATTGTTGGAAGCTACACCATTGGTAATGTTGTTGGAAGCTATGCTACTTGTAATGGTGTTGGAAGCTACGACACTGGTAATGTTGCTGGAAGCTACACCATTGGTAATGTTGTTGGAATCTACACCATTGGTAATGTTGTTGGAAGCTACACCATCGGTAATGTTGTTGGAAGCTATGCTACTGGTAATGTTGTTGGAAGCTACACCATTGGTAATGTTGTTGGAAGCTACACCATTGGTAATGTTGTTGGAAGCTACACCATTGGTAATGTTGTTGGAAGCTATGCTATAGGTAATGTTGTTGGAAGCTACACCATTGGTAATGTTGTTGGAAGCTACACCATTGTTAATGTTGTTGGAAGCTACACCATTGGTAATGTTGTTGGATGCTACACCATTGGTAATGTTGTTGGAATCTACACCATTGGTAATGTTGTTGGAAGCTACACCATCGGTAATGTTGTTGGAAGCTATGCTACTGGTAATGTTGTTGGAAGCTACACCATTGGTAATGTTGTTGGAAGCTACACCATTGATAATGTTGTTGGAAGCTATGCTATTGGTAATGTTGTTGGATGCTACACCATTGGTAATGTTGTTGGAAGCTACACCATTGTATGTTTGGTAATGTTGTTGGAAGCTACACCTTGGTAATGTTGTTGGAAGCTACACCATTGGTAATGTTGCTGGAAGCTATGCTACTGGTAATGTTGTTGGAAGCTATACCATTGGTAATGTTGTTGGAAGCTACACCATTGGTAATGTTGTTGGAAGCTACACCATTGGTACTGTTGCTGGAAGCTATGCTACTGGTAATGTTGTTGGAAGCTATACCATTGGTAAAGTTGTTGGAAGCTACACCATTGGTAATGTTGTTGGAAGCTATGCTACTGGTAATGTTGTTGGAAGCTACACCATTGGTAATGTTGTTGGAAGATACACCATTGGTAATGTTGTTGGAAGCTACAACATTGGTAATGTTGTTGGAAGCTACACCATTGGTAATGTTGTTGTAGTAATGTTGTTGGAAGCTACACACTGGTAATGTTGTTGGAAGCTACGCCATTGGTAATGTTGTTGGAAGCTACACCATGGTAATGTTATTGGAATCTACACTGGTAATGTTGTTGGAGCTGCTACTGGTAATGTTGTTGGAAGCTACACCATGGTAGTGTTGTTGGAAGCTACACCATTGGTAATGTTGGAAGCTACACCATTGGTAATGATGTTGGAACTATGCTACTGTAATGTTGTTGGAAGCTACGACACTGGTAATATTGTTGGAAGCTACACCATTGGTAATGTTGTTGGAAGCTATGCTACTTGTAATGTTGTTGGAAGCTACGCACTGGTAATGTTGCTGGAAGCTACACCATTGGTAATGTTGTTGGAAGCTACACCATTGGTAATGTTGTTGGAAGCTACACCACTGGTAATGTTGTTGGAAGCTACACCATTGGTAATGTTGTTGGAAGTCACTGGTAATGTTGTTGGAAGCTACACCATGGTATGTTGTGGAAGCTGCAGGTAATGTTGTTGGAAGCTACACATGGTAATGTTGTTGGAAGCCATGTAATGTTGTTGGAAGCTACACCATTGGTAATGTTGTGGAGCTACACCTGGTATGTTGCTGGAAGCTTGTCTGGTAATGTTGTTGGAACTAACCATGGTAATGTTGTGGAAGCCATGGTAATGTTGTTGGAAGCTACACCATTGGTAATGTTGTTGGAAGCTATGCTACTGGTAATGTTGTTGGAAGCTACACCATTGGTAATGTTGTTGGAAGCTACACCATTGGTAATGTTGTTGGAAGCTACACCACTGGTAATGTTGTTGGAAGCTACACCATTGGTAATGTTGTTGGAAGCTACACCATTGGTAATGTTGTTGGAAGCTACACCATTGGTAATGTTGTTGGAAGCTACACCATTGGTAATGTTGCTGGAAGCTACATACTGGTAATGTTGTTGGAAGCTACTGCCACTGGTAATGTTGTTGGAAGCTACACCATTGGTAATGTTGCTGGAAGCTATGCTACTGGTAATGTTGCTGGAAGCTACACCACTGGTAATGTTGTTGGAAGCTACATGGTATGTTGTGGAGTACCATGATGTTGTGGACTACATGGTAATGTTGTTGGAGCTACATGAATGTTGTGGAGCACCACTGGTAATGTTGCTGGAAGATACACCACTGGTAATGTTCTTGGAAGCTACACCACTGGTAATGTTACTGGAAGCTACACCATTGGTAATGTTACTGGAAGCTACACCATTGGTAATGTTGTTGGAAGCTACACGATTGGTAATGTTGCTGGAAGCTATGCTACAGGTAATGGTGTGGGAAGCTACACCATTGTTAATGTTACTGGAAGCACTGCTACTGGTAATGTTGTTGGAAGCTACACCATTGGTAATGTTGTTGGAAGCTACACCACTGGTAATGATGTTGGAAGTTACACCATTGGTAATGTTGTTGGAAGCTACACCACTGGTAATGTTGCTGGAAGCTATGCTACTGGTAATGTTGCTGGAAGCTACACCACTGGTAATGTTGTTGGAAGCCCTGCTACTGGTAATGTTTTTGGAAGCTACACCATTGGTAATGTTGTTGGAAGCCCTGCTACTGGTAATGTTGTAGGAAGCTACACCACTGGTAATGTTGTTGGAAGCTTCACCATTGGTAATGTTGTTGGAAGCTTTACTACTGGTAATGTTGTTGGAAGCTACATCATTGGTAATGTTGCTGGAAGCTACACCATTGGTAATGTTACTGGAAGCTACACCACTGGTAATGTTGTTGGAAGCTACACCATTGGTAATGTTGTTGGAAGCTACACCATTGGTAATGTTGTTGGAAGATACACCATTGGTAATGTTGTTGGAAGCTACACCATTGGTAATGTTGTTGCAAGCTACACCATTGGTAATGTTGCTGGAAGCTACATCATTGGTAATGTTGTTGGAAGCTACGCCATTGGTAATGTTGTTGGAAGCTACACCATTGATAATATTGTTGGAAGCTACACCACTGGTAATGTTGTTGGAAGCTATGCTACTGGTAATGTTGTTGGAAGCTACACCATTCGTAATGTTGCTGGAAACTACACCATTGGTAATGTTGTTGGTAGCTACACCACTGGCAATGTTGTTGGAAGCTATGCTACTGGTAATGTTGTTGGATGCTACACCATTGCTAATGTTGCTGAAAGCTACACCACTGGTAATGTTACTGGAAGCTATGCTACTGGTAATGTTGCGGGAAGCTACACCATTGGTAATGTTGCTGGAAGCTACACCACTGATAATGTTGTTGGAAGCTACACCACTGGTAATGTTGCTGGAAGATACACCACTGGTAATGTTCTTGGAAGCTACACCACTGGTAATGTTACTGGAAGCTACACCATTGGTAATGTTACTGGAAGCTACACCATTGGTAATGTTGTTGGAAGCTACACGATTGGTAATGTTGCTGGAAGCTATGCTACAGGTAATGGTGTGGGAAGCTACACCATTGTTAATGTTACTGGAAGCACTGCTACTGGTAATGTTGTTGGAAGCTACACCATTGGTAATGTTGTTGGAAGCTACACCACTGGTAATGATGTTGGAAGTTACACCATTGGTAATGTTGTTGGAAGCTACACCACTGGTAATGTTGCTGGAAGCTATGCTACTGGTAATGTTGCTGGAAGCTACACCACTGGTAATGTTGTTGGAAGCCCTGCTACTGGTAATGTTTTTGGAAGCTACACCATTGGTAATGTTGTTGGAAGCCCTGCTACTGGTAATGTTGTAGGAAGCTACACCACTGGTAATGTTGTTGGAAGCTTCACCATTGGTAATGTTGTTGGAAGCTTTACTACTGGTAATGTTGTTGGAAGCTACATCATTGGTAATGTTGCTGGAAGCTACACCATTGGTAATGTTACTGGAAGCTACACCACTGGTAATGTTGTTGGAAGCTACACCATTGGTAATGTTGTTGGAAGCTACACCATTGGTAATGTTACTGGAAGCCCTGCTACTGGTAATGTTGTTGGAAGCTACACCACTGGTAATGTTGCTGGAAGCTACACCACTGGTAATGTTGTTGGAAGCTACACCATTTGAAATGTTGCTGGAAGCTACACCACTGGTAATGTTGGTGGAAGGTACACCACTGGTAATGTTACTGGAAGCCCTGCTACTGGTAATGTTGCTGGAAGCTAAACCACTGGTAATGTTTTTGGAAGCTACACCATTGGTAATGTTGTTGGAAGCTACACAATTGGTAATGTTGTTGGAAACTACACCATTGGTAATGTTGGTGTAAGGTACACCACTGGTAATGTTGTTGGAAGCTACACCACTGGTAATGTTGTTGGAAGACCTGCTACTGGTAATGTTGTTGGAAGCTACATCACTGGAAATGTTGTTGGAAGCCCTGCTACTGGTAATGTTGTTGGAAGCCACATCACTAGTAATGTTGTTGGAAGCCCTGCTACTGGTAATGTTGTTGGAAGCTACATCACTGGTAATGTTGTTGGAAGCTCTACTACTGGTAATGTTGTTGGAAGCTACATCGCTGGTAATGTTGTTGGAAGCCCTGCTACTGGTAATGTTGTTGGAAGCTACATCACTGGTAATGTTGTTGGAAGCTACACCACTGGTAATGTTGTTGGAAGCTACACCACTGGTAATGTTGTTGGAAGTTACACCATTGGTAATGTTGATGGAAGCCCTGCTACTGGTAATGTTGTTGGAAGCTACACCATTGATAATGTTGTTGGAAGCTACACCATTGGTAATATTGTTGGAAGCTACACCATTGGTAATGTTGTTGGACGCTATGCTACTGGTAATGTTGTTGGAAACTACACCACTGGTAATGATGTTGGAATTTACACCATTGGTAATGTTGTTGGAAACTACACCACTGGTAATGTTGCTGGATGCTATGCTACTGGTAATGTTGCTGGAAGTTACACCACTGGTAATGTTGTTGGAAGCCCTGCTACTGGTAATGTTTTTGGAAGCTACACCATTGGTAATGTTGTTGGAAGCCCTGCTACTGGTAATTTTGTTGGAAGCTACACCACTGGTAATGTTGTTGGAAGCTACACCATTGGTAATGTTGTTGGAAGCTTTGCTACTGGTAATGTTGTTGGAAGCTACACCATTGGTAATGTTGCTGGAAGCTACACCATTGGTAATGTTACTGGAAGCTACACCACTGGTAATGTTGTTGGAAGCCCTGCTACTGGTAATGTTGTTGGAAGCTACATCACTGGTAATGTTGTTGGAAGCTCTGCTACTGGTAATGTTGTTGGAAGCTACGACACTGGTAATGTTGTTGGAAGCTACATCATTGGTAATGTTGCTGGAAGCTATGCTACTGGTAATGTTGTTGGAAACTATACCATTGGTAATGTTGTTGGAAGCTACACCATTGGTAATGTTATTGGAAGCTACACCATTGGTACTGTTGCTGGAAGCTATGCTACTGGTAATGTTGTTGGAAGCTACACCATTGGTAATGTTGTTGCAAGCTACACCATTGGTAATGTTGCTGGAAGCTACATCATTGGTAATGTTGTTGGAAGCTACGCCATTGGTAATGTTGTTGGAAGCTACACCATTGATAATATTGTTGGAAGCTATACTACTGGTAATGTTGCTGGAAGCTACACCACTGGTAATGTTGTTGGAAGCTATGCTACTGGTAATGTTGTTGGAAGCTACACCATTCGTAATGTTGCTGGAAACTACACCATTGGTAATGTTGTTGGTAGCTACACCACTGGCAATGTTGTTGGAAGCTATGCTACTGGTAATGTTGTTGGATGCTACACCATTGCTAATGTTGCTGAAAACTACACCACTGGTAATGTTACTGGAAGCTATGCTACTGGTAATGTTGCGGGAAGCTACACCATTGGTAATGTTGCTGGAAGCTACACCACTGATAATGTTGTTGGAAGCTACACCACTGGTAATGTTGCTGGAAGATACACCACTGGTAATGTTCTTGGAAGCTACACCACTGGTAATGTTACTGGAAGCTACACCATTGGTAATGTTACTGGAAGCTACACCATTGGTAATGTTGTTGGAAGCTACACGATTGGTAATGTTGCTGGAAGCTATGCTACAGGTAATGGTGTGGGAAGCTACACCATTGTTAATGTTACTGGAAGCCCTGCTACTGGTAATGTTGTTGGAAGCTACACCATTGGTAATGTTGATGGAAGCTACACCACTGGTAATGATGTTGGAAGTTACACCATTGGTAATGTTGTTGGAAGCTACACCACTGGTAATGTTGCTGGAAGCTATGCTACTGGTAATGTTGTTGGAAGCTACACCACTGGTAATGTTGTTGGAAGCCCTGCTACTGGTAATATTTTTGGAAGCTACACCATTGGTAATGTTGTTGGAAGCCCTGCTACTGGTAATGTTGTAGGAAGCTACACCACTGGTAATGTTGTTGGAAGCTTCACCATTGGTAATGTTGTTGGAAGCTTTACTACTGGTAATGTTGTTGGAAGCTACACCATTGGTAATGTTGCTGGAAGCTACACCATTGGTAATGTTACTGGAAGCTACACCACTGGTAATGTTGTTGGAAGCTACACCATTGGTAATGTTGTTGGAAGCTACACCATTGGTAATGTTACTGGAAGCCCTGCTACTGGTAATCTTGCTGGAAGCTACACCACTGGTAATGTTGTTGGAAGCTACACCACTGGTATTGTTGCTGGAAGCTACACCACTGGTAATGTTGTTGGAAGCTACACCATTTGAAATGTTGCTGGAAGCTACACCACTGGTAATGTTGGTGGAAGGTACACCACTGGTAATGTTACTGGAAGCCCTGCTACTGGTAATGTTGCTGGAAGCTAAACCACTGGTAATGTTTTTGGAAGCTACACCATTGGTAATGTTGTTGGAAGCTACACCATTGGTAATGTTGTTGAAACTACACCATTGGTAATGTTGGTGTAAGGTACACCACTGGTAATGTTGTTGGAAGCTACACCACTGGTAATGTTGTTGGAAGACCTGCTACTGGTAATGTTGTTGGAAGCTACATCACTGGACATGTTGTTGGAAGCCCTGCTACTGGTAATGTTGTTGGAAGCTACATCACTGGTAATGTTGTTGGAAGCCCTGCTACTGGTAATGTTGTTGGAAGCTACATCACTGGTAATGTTATTGGAAGCTACACCACTGGTAATGTTGTTGGAAGCTACACCACTGGTAATGTTGTTGGAAGCTACACCATTGGTAATGTTGATAGAAGCCCTGCTACTGGTAATGTTGTTGGAAGCTACACCATTGATAATGTTGTTGGAAGCTACACCATTGGTAATATTGTTGGAAGCTACACCATTGGTAATGTTGTTGGACGCTATGCTACTGGTAATGTTGTTGGAAGCTACACCACTGGTAATGATGTTGGAATTTACACCATTGGTAATGTTGTTGGAAACTACACCACTGGTAATGTTGCTGGAAGCTATGCTACTGGTAATGTTGCTGGAAGCTACTCCACTGGTAATGTTGTTGGAAGCCCTGCTACTGGTAATGTTTTTGGAAGCTACACCATTGGTAATGTTGTTGGAAGCCCTGCTACTGGTAATGTTGTTGGAAGCTACACCACTGGTAATGTTGTTGGAAGCTACACCATTGGTAATGTTGTTGGAAGCTTTGCTACTGTTAATGTTGTTGGAAGCTACACCATTGGTAATGTTGCTGGAAGCTACACTATTGGTAATGTTACTGGAAGCTACACCACTGGTAATGTTGTTGGAAGCTACACCATTGGTAATGTTGTTGGAAGCTACACCATTTGTAATGTTACTGGAAGCCCTGCTATTGGTAATCTTGCTGGAAGCTACACCACTGATACTGTTGTTGGAAGCTACACCACTGGTAATGTTGCTGGAAGCTACACCACTGGTAATGTTGTTGGAAGCTACACCATTGGTAATGTTGCTGGAAGCTACACCACTGGTAATGTTGGTGGAAGGTACACCACTGGTAATGTTACTGGAAGCCCTGCTACTGGTAATGTTGCTGGAAGCTAAACCACTGGTAATGTTTTTGGAAGCTACACCATTGGTAATGTTGTTGGAAACTACACCATTGGTAATGTTGGTGGAAGGTACACCACTGGTAATGTTACTGGAAGCCCTGCTACTGGTAATGTTGCTGGAAGCTACACCACTGGTAACGTTGCTGGAAGCTACGCCACTGGTAATGTTGTTGGAAGCTACACCACTGGTAATGTTGCTGGAAGCTACACCACTGGTAATGTTGCTGTAAGCTACACCACTGGTAATGTTGCTGGAAGCTACACCACTGGTAATGTTGTTGGAAGCTACACCACTGGTAATGTTGTTGGAAGACCTGCTACTGGTAATGTTGTTGGAAGCTACATCACTGGTAATGTTGTTGGAAGCCCTGCTACTGGTAATGTTGTTGGAAGCTACATCACTGGTAATGTTGTTGGAAGCCCTGCTACTGGTAATGTTGTTGGAAGCTACACCATTGGTAATGTTACTGGAAACTACACCACTGGTAATGTTGTTGAAAGCCCTGCTACTGGTAATGTTGTTGGAAGCTACATCACTGGTAATGTTGTTGGAAGCCCTGCTACTGGTAATGTTGTTGGAAGCTACATCACTGGTAATGTTGTTGGAAGCTCTGCTACTGGTAATGTTGTTGGAAGCTACACCACTGGTAATGTTGTTGGAAGCTACACCACTGGTAATGTTGTTGGAAGCTACACCACTGGTAATGTTGTTGGAAGCTACACCATTGGTAATGTTGTTGGAAGCTACACCACTTGTAATGTTGTTGGAAGCTACACCATTGGTAATGTTGTTGGAAGCTACACCACTGGTAATGTTGCTGGAAGCTACGATACTGGTAATGTTGTTGGAAGCTACACCACTGGTAATCTTGTTGGAAGCCCTGCCACTGGTAATGTTGTTGGAAGCTACACCACTGGTAATGTTGCTGGAAGCTATGCTACTGGTAATGTTGCTGGAAGCTACACCACTGGTAATGTTGCTGGAAGCTACGCTACTGGCCATGTTGCTGGAAGCTACACCACTGGATATGTTGTTGGAAGCTACGACACTGGTAATGTTGTTGGAAGCTACACCACTGGTAATGTTGCTGGAAGCTACACCACTGGTAATATTGCTGGAAGCTACGCCACTGGTAATGTTGCTGGAATCTACACCACTGGTAATGTTGCTGGAAGATACACCACTGGTAATGTTCTTGGAAGCTACACCACTGGTAATGTTACTGGAAGCTACACCATTGGTAATGTTACTGGAAGCTACACCATTGGTAATGTTGTTGGAAGCTACACGATTGGTAATGTTGCTGGAAGCTATGCTACAGGTAATGGTGTGGGAAGCTACACCATTGTTAATGTTACTGGAAGCCCTGCTACTGGTAATGTTGTTGGAAGCTACACCATTGGTAATGTTGATGGAAGCTACACCACTGGTAATGATGTTGGAAGTTACACCATTGGTAATGTTGTTGGAAGCTACACCACTGGTAATGTTGCTGGAAGCTATGCTACTGGTAATGTTGTTGGAAGCTACACCACTGGTAATGTTGTTGGAAGCCCTGCTACTGGTAATATTTTTGGAAGCTACACCATTGGTAATGTTGTTGGAAGCCCTGCTACTGGTAATGTTGTAGGAAGCTACACCACTGGTAATGTTGTTGGAAGCTTCACCATTGGTAATGTTGTTGGAAGCTTTACTACTGGTAATGTTGTTGGAAGCTACACCATTGGTAATGTTGCTGGAAGCTACACCATTGGTAATGTTACTGGAAGCTACACCACTGGTAATGTTGTTGGAAGCTACACCATTGGTAATGTTGTTGGAAGCTACACCATTGGTAATGTTACTGGAAGCCCTGCTACTGGTAATCTTGCTGGAAGCTACACCACTGGTAATGTTGTTGGAAGCTACACCACTGGTATTGTTGCTGGAAGCTACACCACTGGTAATGTTGTTGGAAGCTACACCATTTGAAATGTTGCTGGAAGCTACACCACTGGTAATGTTGGTGGAAGGTACACCACTGGTAATGTTACTGGAAGCCCTGCTACTGGTAATGTTGCTGGAAGCTAAACCACTGGTAATGTTTTTGGAAGCTACACCATTGGTAATGTTGTTGGAAGCTACACCATTGGTAATGTTGTTGGAAACTACACCATTGGTAATGTTGGTGTAAGGTACACCACTGGTAATGTTGTTGGAAGCTACACCACTGGTAATGTTGTTGGAAGACCTGCTACTGGTAATGTTGTTGGAAGCTACATCACTGGACATGTTGTTGGAAGCCCTGCTACTGGTAATGTTGTTGGAAGCTACATCACTGGTAATGTTGTTGGAAGCCCTGCTACTGGTAATGTTGTTGGAAGCTACATCACTGGTAATGTTATTGGAAGCTACACCACTGGTAATGTTGTTGGAAGCTACACCACTGGTAATGTTGTTGGAAGCTACACCATTGGTAATGTTGATAGAAGCCCTGCTACTGGTAATGTTGTTGGAAGCTACACCATTGATAATGTTGTTGGAAGCTACACCATTGGTAATATTGTTGGAAGCTACACCATTGGTAATGTTGTTGGACGCTATGCTACTGGTAATGTTGTTGGAAGCTACACCACTGGTAATGATGTTGGAATTTACACCATTGGTAATGTTGTTGGAAACTACACCACTGGTAATGTTGCTGGAAGCTATGCTACTGGTAATGTTGCTGGAAGCTACTCCACTGGTAATGTTGTTGGAAGCCCTGCTACTGGTAATGTTTTTGGAAGCTACACCATTGGTAATGTTGTTGGAAGCCCTGCTACTGGTAATGTTGTTGGAAGCTACACCACTGGTAATGTTGTTGGAAGCTACACCATTGGTAATGTTGTTGGAAGCTTTGCTACTGTTAATGTTGTTGGAAGCTACACCATTGGTAATGTTGCTGGAAGCTACACTATTGGTAATGTTACTGGAAGCTACACCACTGGTAATGTTGTTGGAAGCTACACCATTGGTAATGTTGTTGGAAGCTACACCATTTGTAATGTTACTGGAAGCCCTGCTATTGGTAATCTTGCTGGAAGCTACACCACTGATACTGTTGTTGGAAGCTACACCACTGGTAATGTTGCTGGAAGCTACACCACTGGTAATGTTGTTGGAAGCTACACCACTGGTAATGTTGGTGGAAGGTACACCACTGGTAATGTTGCTGGAAGCTATGCTACTGGTAATGTTGCTGGAAGCTAAACCACTGGTAATGTTTTTGGAAGCTACACCATTGGTAATGTTGTTGGAAACTACACCATTGGTAATGTTGGTGGAAGGTACACCACTGGTAATGTTACTGGAAGCCCTGCTACTGGTAATGTTGCTGGAAGCTACACCACTGGTAACGTTGCTGGAAGCTACGCCACTGGTAATGTTGTTGGAAGCTACACCACTGGTAATGTTGCTGGAAGCTACACCACTGGTAATGTTGCTGTAAGCTACACCACTGGTAATGTTGCTGGAAGCTACACCACTGGTAATGTTGTTGGAAGCTACACCACTGGTAATGTTGTTGGAAGACCTGCTACTGGTAATGTTGTTGGAAGCTACATCACTGGTAATGTTGTTGGAAGCCCTGCTACTGGTAATGTTGTTGGAAGCTACATCACTGGTAATGTTGTTGGAAGCCCTGCTACTGGTAATGTTGTTGGAAGCTACACCATTGGTAATGTTACTGGAAACTACACCACTGGTAATGTTGTTGAAAGCCCTGCTACTGGTAATGTTGTTGGAAGCTACATCACTGGTAATGTTGTTGGAAGCCCTGCTACTGGTAATGTTGTTGGAAGCTACATCACTGGTAATGTTGTTGGAAGCTCTGCTACTGGTAATGTTGTTGGAAGCTACACCACTGGTAATGTTGTTGGAAGCTACACCACTGGTAATGTTGTTGGAAGCTACACCACTGGTAATGTTGTTGGAAGCTACACCATTGGTAATGTTGTTGGAAGCTACACCACTTGTAATGTTGTTGGAAGCTACACCATTGGTAATGTTGTTGGAAGCTACACCACTGGTAATGTTGCTGGAAGCTACGATACTGGTAATGTTGTTGGAAGCTACACCACTGGTAATCTTGTTGGAAGCCCTGCCACTGGTAATGTTGTTGGAAGCTACACCACTGGTAATGTTGCTGGAAGCTATGCTACTGGTAATGTTGCTGGAAGCTACACCACTGGTAATGTTGCTGGAAGCTACGCTACTGGCCATGTTGCTGGAAGCTACACCACTGGATATGTTGTTGGAAGCTACGACACTGGTAATGTTGTTGGAAGCTACACCACTGGTAATGTTGCTGGAAGCTACACCACTGGTAATATTGCTGGAAGCTACGCCACTGGTAATGTTGCTGGAATCTACACCACTGGTAATGTTGCTGGAAGCTACGCCACTGGTAATGTTGCTGGAAGCTACGCTACTGGCAATGATGCTGGAAGCTACACCACTGGTAATGTTTTTGGAAGCTACGACACTGGTAATGTTGTTGGAAGCTACACCACTGGTAACGTTGCTGGAAGCTACGCCACTGGTAATGTTGTTGGAAGCTACACCACTGGTAATGTTGCTGGAAGCTACGCCACTGGTAATGTTGCTGGAAGCTACACCACTGGTAATGTTGCTGGAAGCTACGCCAATGGTAATGTTGTTGGAAGCTACACCATTGGTAATGTTGCTGGAAGCTACGCCACCGGTAATGTTGCTGGAAGCTATGCTACTGGTAATGTTGCTGGAAGCTACGCCACCGGTAATGTTGCTGGAAGCTACACCACTGGTAATGTTGTTGGAAGCTACACCACTGGTAATGTTGCTGGAAGCTACGCCACCGGTAATGTTGCTGGAAGCTACGCCACTGGTAATGTTGCTGGAAGCTACACCACTGGTAATGTTGTTGGAAGCTACACCACTGGTAATGTTGCTGGAAGCTACGCCACCGGTAATGTTGCTGGAAGCTACGCCACCGGTAATGTTGCTACTCAGAAATATATTATCAAGTTTATGTTGTGGAGAATAGCAATACAGAAGGCGTTCCTAATGCTAATATTATTAAAGTCATACGGGGAGGGGAGTGGTGTCATTTGAACTTACGATATATCTCACCACTGAACAACTGTCCTGTCTTTGTTTAAATGTTATAGGTTTAGACCAGGGTTTGTACCCCACCGCTACGTTCCTTCTGAATACCAACCATGACCACGGCACCACGTGCACACTAATAATCTAGCAAAGTCAAAAGTTTTATTAACATAGCATATACCTGTCCATTTTATTAGCATAGCATATACCTGTCCATTTTATTAGCATAGCATATACCTGTCCATTTTATTAGCATAGCATATACATGTCCATCGCCAAGAAACTGTTTGAGTGTGTGTTTTACGTTTATTTATCGTCGCTACCGGTTGCCCATATGAGCAACGCCTCCTGAAGAGATTAGTCATTTTAGGTGTTGGAAGATTATTGCAATGATACAGAGAGACACCCATTCCAGAGGACTGTTAATTTTATTATTGTGAGACGGGGGATCGAAGCTGCGATCCCTGGATTACCAGTCCAGCGTGTTACCACTGGACTACAGACCCGTCTGTGATCCCTGGATTACCAGTCCAGCGTGTTACCAATGGACTACAGATCCGCCTGTAACATGTTTGACGATTATAAACACACATACATAAATATATATATGGTTGTGTAACTGCTATACAATAAAACAAATGTGTATAACGTTATCGTATATACATCAAAGGTACTAATTAATAATTATATTGTTTATTTTATGTGTAGACAAATAAATAGATTTAGCAACGTTTAGGATTGTGATAGTATGTGCTGTATTCATAATAATTTTATAATAATTACACATTCTTGCAATATAGCGAGTCTGATTCGCTGATTCAGCCCATGTGATCGCCGTTCATAACCCAATGCATAATGAATGTATTCTCATTAATATTCATAGCGGACTACTTCGTGACTTGAATGCTCTTTTTCTGCGTTTCATCGATCCAATCCAATCCTTTAAGAAGAAGAAGAATACTTTATTAAGACTTAAACGTTACAGTTTCTCATCTTTAAGTCTATTTATACTCGCCACCGCATAAATGCATCTGGGCAAGTAACAACTCGAATAGCACCTATTTTGCATACAGATGAAACGCAGAAAAAGAAGGCCTAGTTGCTAAGGTCACTGACTTGTATACCACTGTAGCCTATCATCACTGATGGTCACGGGTTCGATACCCGCTCAAACCCTGTCTCATTTATATGAAGAAGTTGGCAGATTCATACGTAGGATGGTGCACCAAGTACTGGTTACCCGCTGGGGCCTGTCCAGGAAAAGTGTATTTAGGTAAACTGCCCGTCGCTCAAATGGGCAACCGGTAGCGACGTTAAATAAACTTAAATAAAAAAAACAGCAGAAGAACATTCAATTGTTTGATAATACTAATTATAAGTGTATATGTATATAGAGAACTGTGACGTGAAATGTGAGACGAGGAAAACAGAAGGACGACTGAAGAAGGTAGTGAAGAAATTGCGAAAAGTTATTAGGAAAAACGATTTCATATTTAGGTTTGTTTAAATTTTTATGTTTAACATGTGTTATATACTTCAGTAAATATTCTATCAACAACCAAGAGTTCACACGTTCTCCCTGTTTTGAATGTGCTTCAAACCAGTTACCTGCTTTTATCTATGGCTGTCCGATTAGCGTAGTAGTTAGCACGCTCGCTTCTCACCAATGTAACCCGGGTTCGATCCTCGGACCGGGAAGTATGTGAGATGGTACGGTGGTCACCAGACAGGTGAATTTCTCCAGGTACTCCGGTTTCCTCCCACACGAATGGCCACAAATACGCTGTCATCCGCACCAACGAGAGTGATTAATATAAGTTGTTAAAGCTTGTTTCGCAATCGTTGTAAAATAAATAACGCTTAGTAATAATATATATGTATCACCTCCGTTGCCGAGTAGTCGCTCTAGGTTCGAAACTTATTTAGGATATCGAATTACTTACTGATATCCAGTTGGTTGGTAGGTGGTTCTACCCCGGTATCCGTCCATTCCTAAAATGCTGCTCGAACGACCACCCGGGTATTTTCTCTACATTCAGGACCACCAATAAGGATAGTATATAAGCCGAAAACGATTCAATATGTAAAATACTGGACCGTGTGAGGCACCTAGCGCCGAAGACAGTACCAATATTTTACATATTGGATCCGTTTGAGGCTTATATTTTACTTAAAGCACACAGTTATATAACAAAATCCTACTAATTAAAATTGTTAATTTCGTACATTTACGCGTTGTATTAAATATAATACTCTTGCCTTTGGACACCAGTCCAATATTAATAATAATTGACTGCAAGGACACAGGTATGACATCATGACAGTGTTTAATAGTTGGATAGTCGCTAGATGACCTAAGCTGTTTGTGCGACTTTAAAGCGACACTACATCGGTGAAAACGCAAATTTATACACAATGTATTTTCCTATTATGATGTATAATTGTTTTCCTCAAAAGCTGAGAAAATGCTCATAAATAACACAAACATATAGAATAAACATTCATAGTGTGTCCCGTGTTTGTACACTAATCAAACATTATGCATTAAATAAACAAACAACACGCTTGTATGATTCTCGAACTAGTTATCGATATTTTAATTGTACTCCATATGCCAGGGAGATCATTACTATTTATGATACATGATAAGCATGAACATGTTTGTTGACACGATTTTACTTTGACCCGAGTAATTTTCCACAAATAGATGGGGGGGGGGGTCGGATAGATTACAGATTTTCGCCTTTTTTATCATTTTCGCCCTTTTTATTAGCCACTTTTGCAATATTTTAGCCAGTGGCTACTATGGCGACTGCCAGTGCGGGCCCTGTGAGTATTTCAACTAATAAACAACCATCGTATAATAATAATGTAAATAGGGTAAACATCCATGCGCAATGCAATGTGTGTATCCTGAATAACACAATTTATGGTACACCCTTTGTGCATGTGCATATTTATGTTTTAGACTAATACGCTTTAAAATATCTCTAAACGAAAGTAGCACGTGCTTGATATAGACTCCAATAATAAATAAACATCAATTCAGCAGAGTAGCTGACCGTTATATGAAATCATTGAGAGTTTGTACATGTATATAAAGTTAGTGCTCCAATTATTTCTGGAGAATTTATAGTAACAATGCTATTTATACGTAAAAACACATGTTGGGGCTTTTTGCGATGTAATGTCGCTTTAAGCCAACAAACACACATGCACGCACTCTCCCGTTTACCTGCTGCTATCTGTGTATTCATGGTACTGCAGTTACATGCATGATTACTTCATACTGTAATCTATTACTATACATGCACCAACGCATTATATCAAACAAAGCAGACGTTTTGAAGAATGACTCGAGGTTTGTGTTGCATTGTTCGTTATGGGTCATGCATTATCTGCTGGAATCTGCGTGCGCTTGTGTTCCGCAAACCATCTGGCAACACTATCTCTCTTCATATATTTTTGCTACGTTTATTTTATCAACCCCCCCCCCCACACCCTGGTCTGGTTAATTAGGGCTAGGCTTCCAGAATATTATTTATTTAGTTACTTTATTGTTTGGAACATAGTTTAAACTTAGTTTATTTCAAACAATGATATAACATAATATTATACAAATATTCAATTTACACACACATTTACATACATGTATGAAAAAGGTTTAGAACCGACAGCTATAGCTTATAGAGGTCTTCTATAATTAGATGCACGGTATGACAGCATTTTAATCATGTCTGAACTATTAATTTCAATTTGAAAAAAGATAAGTACAGTGTATATATTAATCATGAACTGTAAATTACAATATCAATAATATAAAGAGATTATTAAGGTGATAGAAATATATATAGTGCAGTCTACATCCGCTATGTTGAATTCCGTCGGACCGAACAAAATACTTCGACATAACTGACGTTTGACTTTAACGAAATTCGATATAAACTGAGCAAGTTATATGAACAATGATGATTTGAAACGGGACTTTTATCTGACTTCGAGATAACCGCATAATTCTACATAATCGATTTTGACATAGCGAATGTAGACTGTAATTAAATGAGAACGTTCAAATTGTGATTGACTCAGAAGATATGCATGATAGATGGAGGAACATGATAGATGGAGGAACATGATATATATGGAGGTACATGATATACGGATGAACATGCTATATATGGAGGAACATGATATATGGATGAACATGATATTTGGAGGAACATGATATGCTGAGAAACATGATATATGTGGAAACATGATATGTGGAGGAACATGATATATGGAGGACCATGATAGATGGAGGAACATGCTAGATTGAGGAACATGATATGTGGAAGAACATGATAGATGGATGAACATGATATATAGAGGAACATGATAGATGAAGTAACATGATATGTGGAGGAACATGATAAATGGATGAACATGATAAATGTATGAACATAATAGATGGAGGAACATGATATATGGGTGAACATGATACATGGAGGAACATGATATATGGAGGAACATGATAGATGGAGGAACATGATATATGGAGGAACCTGGTATATTCATTCGAATACTTTAATGGTAGGGGCAAGCATCACAGATGCTCATGCAAATCGTCTGCTTTCCCGAATATATTTTGAGGATATCGCCAACCGACGATACAATTCCAAAAGCAACCTTGGTACTTTTACAGGGCAGGTGTAGTAGAAGCATGTATGTATATAGTTATTGTTTTTCATGTAAAACACACGTATGCGTGGTGTGCGTTTTCTATTTCCTCTAGTATAAATACAGTACAACCTTTGCATTGACTTTTTTCCTGTGGAGGTCGGGATAGCGTAGTGGTAGAGCATTCGCTTCATGTGTGAATTAGTTGCTGTTACGATTGTGCCCTTTAGACAACGTACTTAAATTCCACGTTGACTCTCATGGCGATGTATTCCATCAGTAATGAGATCTCGATTGCATTAAACTAATGTTAAACTTGTTTCGCAATCGAGCTAAAATAAATGTGAATAAACAAGCACCGATACATCGGTTTATAGCCCCGTCTGAAAGACTGTTCATATTGTTTGGATCGAACGTGCGCTTCCTGGATTCGCAGTCCACTGATTTAACGACCGGATAAAACACCTATCTGTATCTTCATAGTATACCTCTTTGCATGCTGGGTAAAATAAAGGCTATAATTTGGTCAAAAAGTTGTAGCAGACGACAATTCATTAATGTGTTTTTCTTATTTGAAACTAAAAACTCTGGAAATGTGTGATGGAATTTATTAGAATTGTGTCGTTACGATACATTTCTAATGAAATTCTATGATATATTTGACTACCGCCTGAACTAACAGAGATCCATAATGGGTTAATGTACACACCATTTCATTACCCCCCACCAAATTGGAATTATTCTATGAATTTCCAGAGAGATTCAGTGTGAAATACTTTCTCGGAATTTATACTGTAACGTTCTCAAAGAGGGGAACTGTGTAGCCCATGATGTGAGATAAACATGCAGTCAGTCCGGGATTCCAACCCATGGCATCTGGCTAACACTGCGAATGCTCTACTGGCGCAGCTAGTCTGGCTATCTACATACATGTACCAGCTCAGGTGTCTCCCCCAAACAAATTCAAACAAGGTAAAAGTAAGAAAAAGATAACACAGAACGCGTCAAAGATAACACAGAACGCGTCAAAGATAACACAGAACGCGTCAAAGATAACACAGAATGCATCAAAGAGATGGTGTGTAGGAACAAAATAAGCATTATAATAAAATTGCATTATAATCACTGTGTCTGTATACTGATTTACTTTCTTACTTTTTCAAATTTTCAAACAGGGCAACTTTATGAAAACGAGAGTAATTTTATTAAAACAGGGTAACTTTATTAAAACAGGGGACATTATTTAAATAGTGCAACTTTATTAAAACAGGATACACTATTTAAATACTTCATGATTAGGGTAACTTTATTAAAACATGGTGATAGTAATATCAAACGGAGATGCCCCGCCCCAATGGCCATTTCGTCGAAGTGGGGATAAAACTATGCAGCTCACAAAATGTGCCAATATACATGTACACATTGTTACACTAAACATGTGTTATTTTGGTACTTGTAGCTACGCCGGAAGTACGTACACCGCAGGCAAGAAGACGTTTAAATCTCCAAGAGGAACAGCACAATCCTGCAATAAAAATTGGATGTTGCTCGAAAATATGTGTGGTATGTTTGTATACTAGAGGACATAGAAAACGCACACCTACATTATATGATTATTATTACATGATATACGTGTGCGTTTTCTTTGCCCTCTAGAATAGATAATAATCACATGCACATGTGCTTTGTGTGCTTTTCACGGCATGCACATGGTCATGTAATGATTTCCGCGGGACATATTTATAAACTAAACACATATCATTTGCGTAATTAATGGCATCACGTACATATACAGTAGGGTTATTATACAGGTAACGTATGCGTACTAGACGGATACTACATATATACACAGACGTTTGGGGTATGGACACGCTCGCCCATATGGTTCGCCGGAGGCGAGAGTACATAAGCTCAATCATCATCGGGTATGGACATATGTTTGCGGGTTCAAAACCACAACACTAAATAGGGAGGTCCAATCATTAATGTTGTCAGAACTTGTGGCACAACGCATTTGCTAATTATTTATCGGCTATACGATTGTTATTGTTATATACATGTATATAGAGCTATAAAATATCATCAAATCAAACTAAACAACTCTTTTTCTTCTTCCTTTATGTATACATAACAATTTTCTTACGCCATTCCAAGCAAGTTTAAAAATGACACCCCGTCACTATCAAGGCTATGTACTGAATATTTATTTTATGTATAGTGTCAAGCCTATAGTATATCAAATAGTGTTCTTCCACAAAAAGAAGGTTTTTTTTAGTTTTGTGATTTTGAACCCGCAAACATTTGTCCAGACCCCAAGCGTTTGTATGTGTGTGTGTTTTACATTTATTTATCGCCGCTACAGGTTACCCATATGAACGACGCCTCCAGAAGAGGAGGATAGTGCAATGATACAGAAAGAGACCCATTCCAGAGTCTCCTCTGATTCTTTTTACGTGCACGGTGTACAGCACCGACACGAGACCTCGGTTTAAAGTCCCATCTTTTATTAGGGTCAGACGGGGGCTCGAACGGGGGCTCGAACCTGCGATCCCTGGATTACCAGTCCAGCGTGTTACCACTGGACTACAGATCCGTCTGTGGTTGTGTATACGGTGTGTTTATACGGTAATATATGCAATCGTATGATTGTACCATACGCTCGTTAGTACAGTAACACTACACTGGCTGGGCACACCACATCTATTAACATACCACTTTGTCAATTCCCGTTTGTGCTTATTAAGGAACAAAATAGTCCATATTAAGAGACCGTTCCTGTTTAGAGACTACTTTTGTCAGTATGTTTCTGTTTATGCATGTATGCCTAAATCTATGTCAGTATGTGTATGTTTATACAGGCATGCATACATCTATGTCAGTATGTGTATGTTTATACATGAATGCATTAATCTATGTCAGTATGTGTATGTTTATACATGTATGCATTAATCTATGTCAGTGGGTGTCTGTTTATACATGTATGCATTAATCTATGTCAGTATGTGTATGTTTATACATGTATGCATTAATCTATGTCAGTGAGTGTATGTTTATACATGCATGCATACATCTATGTCAGTAGGTGTATATTTATGCATGCATGCATACATCTATGTCAGTGGGTGTATGTTTATACATGCATGCATACATTTATGTCAATGGGTGTATGTTTATACATGCATGCATACATATGTGTCAGTGAGTGTATGTTTATACATGCATGCATACATATGTGTCAGTGGGTGTATGTTTATACATGCATGCATACATATGTGTCAGTGGATGTCTGTTTACACATGCATGCATACATATGTGTCAGTGGGTGTATGTTTATACATGCATGCATACATATGTGTCAGTAGGTGTATGTTTATACATGCATGCATACATCTATGTCAGTGAGTGTATGTTTATACATGCATGCATACATATGTGTCAGTGGGTGTATGTTTATACATGCATGCATACATATGTGTCAGTAGGTGTATGTTTATACATGCATGCATACATCTATGTCAGTAGGTGTATGTTTATACATGCATGCATACATATGTGTCAGTAGGTGTATGTTTATACATGCATGCATACATATGTGTCAGTGGGTGTATGTTTATACATGCATGCATACTTTTATGTCAGTAGGTGTATGCTTATACATGCATGCATACATATGTGTCAGTATGTATATGTTTATACTTGTATGCATACATATGTGTCAGTGGGTGTATGTTTATACATGCATGCATACATCTATGTCAGTGAGTGTATGTTTATACATGCATGCATACATATGTGTCAGTGGGTGTATGTTTATACATGCATGCATACATATGTGTCAGTAGGTGTATGTTTATACATGAATGCATTAATCTATGTCAGTATGTGTATGTTTATACATGTATGCATTAATCTATGTCAGTGGGTGTCTGTTTATACATGTATGCATTAATCTATGTCAATATGTGTATGTTTATACATGTATGCATTAATCTATGTCAGTGAGTGTATGTTTATACATGCATGCATACATCTATGTCAGTAGGTGTATGTTTATACATGCATGCATACATATATGTCAGTAGGTGTATATTTATACATGCATGCATACATATGCGTCAGTGGATGTATGTTATACATGCATGCATACATATGTGTCAGTAGGTGTATGTTTATACATGCATGCATACATCTATGTCAGTGAGTGTATGTTTATACATGCATGCATACATCTATGTCAGTAGGTGTATGTTTATACATGCATGCATACATATATGTCAGTAGGTGTATATTTATACATGCATGCATACATATGCGTCAGTGGATGTATGTTATACATGCATGCATACATATGTGTCAGTAGGTGTATGTTTATACATGCATGCATACATATGTGTCAGTGGGTGTATGTTTATACATACATGCATACATATGTGTCAGTGGGTGTTTTTTTATACATGCATGCATACATCTATGTCAGTGGGTGTATATTTATACATGCATGCACACATATGTCCCATGGGTGTATTTATACATGCATGCATACATATGTGTCAGTCGGTGTATGTTTATACATGCATGCACACATATTTCCCACGGGTGTATGTTTATACATGCATGCATACATATGTGTCAGTGGGTGTATGTTTATGCATGTATGCATACATATGTGTCAGTAGGTGTATGTTTATACATGCATGCATACATATGTGTCAGTGGGTGTATCTTTATACATGCATGCATACATATGTGTCAGTGGGTGTATGTTTATACATGCATGCATACATATGTGTCAGTGGGTGTATGTTTATACATGCATGCATAAATATGTGTCAGTAGGTGTATGTTTATACATGCATGCATACATCTATGTCAGTGGGTGTATGTTTATACATGCATGCATACATATGTGTCAGTGGGTGTATGTTTATACATGCATGCATACATATGTGTCAGTAGGTGTATTTTTATACACGCATGCATACATATGTGTCAGTAGGTGTATGTTTATACATGAATGCATACATATGTGTCAGTGGGTGTATGGTTATACATGCATGCATACATATGTGTCAGTGGGTGTATGTTTATACATGCATGCATACATCTATGTCAGTGGGTGTATGCTTATACATGCATGCATACATCTATGTCAGTGAGTGTATGTTTATACATGCATGCATACATATGTGTCAGTGGGTGTATGTTTATACATGCATGCATACATATGTGCCAGTGGGTGTATGTTATACATGCATGCATACATATGTGTCAGTGGGTGTATGTTTATACATGCATGCATACATATGTGTCAGTAGGAGTATGTTTATACATGCATGCATACATCTATGTCAGTGAGTGTATGTTTATACATGCATGTATACATATGTGTCAGTGGGTGTATGTTTATACATTCATGCATACATATGTGTCAGTGGGTGTATATTTATACATGCATGCATACATATGTGTCAGTGGGTGTATGTTTATACATGCATGCATAGATATGTGTCAGTGGGTGTATGTTTATACATGCATGCATACATATGTGTCAGTAGGTTTATGTTATACATGCATGCATACATCTATGTCAGTGGGTGTATGTTTATACATGCATGCTTACATATGTTTCGGTGGGTGTATGTTTATACATGCATGCATACATATGTGTCAGTAGGTGTATGTTTATACATGCATGCATACATATGTGTCAGTGGGTGTATGTTTATACATGCATACATACATGTGTGTCAGTGGGTGTATGTTTATACATGCATGCATACATATGTGTCAGTGGGTGTATGTTTATGCATGTATGCATACATATGTGTCAGTAGGTGAATGTTTATACATGCATGCATACATATGTGTCAGAGGGTGTATGTTTATGCATGTATGTTTATGCATGTATGCATACATATGTGTCAGTAGGTGTATGTTTATTCATGCATGCATACATCAATGTCAGTGGGTGTATGTTTATACATGCATGCATTCATATGTGTCAGTGGATGTATGTTTTTACATGCATGCATACATATGTGTCAGTGGGGGTTAGGTTTATACATGTATGCATACATATGTGTCAGTAGGTGTATGTTTATACATGCATGCATACATCTATGTCAGTAGGTGTATGTTTATACATGCATGCATACATCTATTTCAGTGGGTGTATGTTTATACATGCATGCATACATTTGTGTCAGTGGGTGTATGTTTATACATGCATGCATACATCTATGTCAGTGGGTGTATGTTTATACATGCATGCATACATCTATGACAGTAGGTGTATGTTTATACATGTATGCATACATATGTATCAGTGGGTGTATGTTTATACATGCATGCATACATATATGTCAGTGGGTGTATGTTTATACATGCATGCATACATATGTGTCAGTGGGTGTATGTTTATACATGCATGCATACATATGTGTCAGTGGGTGTATGTTTATACATGCATGCATACAAATGTGTCAGTGGGTGTAAGTTTATACATGCATGAATACATATGTGTCAGTAGGTGTATGTTTATACATACATGCATATTTCTATGTCAGTAGGTGTATGTTTATACATGCATGCATACATCTATGTCAGAGGGTGTATGTTTATACATGCATGCATACATATGTGTCAGTAGGTGTATGTTTATACATGCATGCATACATCTATGTCAGTGGGTGTATGTTTATACATGCATGCATACATATGTGTCAGTGGGTGTATGATTATGCATGCATGCATACATCTATGTCAGTGGGTGTATGTTTATACATGCATGCATACATATGTGTCAGTAGGTGTATGTTTATACATGCATGCATACATATGTATCAGTGGGTGTATGTTTATACATGCATGCATACATCTATGTCAGTGGGTGTATGTTTATACATGCATGCATACATCTATGTCTGTGGGTGTATGTTTATACATGCATGCATACATATGTGTCAGTGGGTGTATGTTTATACATGCATGCATACATATGTGTCAGTAGGTGTATGTTTATACTTGCATGCATACATCTATGTTAGTGGGTGTATGTTTATACATGCATGCATACATATGTGTCAGTGGGTGTATGTTTATACATGCATGTATACATATGTGTCAGTGGGTGTATGTTTATACATACATGCATACATATATGTCAGTAGGTGTATGTTTATACATGCATGCATACATATGTGTCAGTGGGTGTATGTTTATACATGCATGCATACATATGTGTCAGTGGGTGTATGTTTATGTATGCATGCAAACATTTGTGTCAGTGGGTGTATTTTTATGCATGTATGCATACATATGTGTCAGTAGGTGAATGTTTATACATGCATGCATACATATGTGTCAGTGGGTGTATGTTTATGCATGTATGTTTATGCATGTATGCATACATATGTGTCAGTAGGTGTATGTTTATACATGCATGCATACATATGTGTCAGTGGGTGTATGTGTATACAGGCATGCATACATATGTGTCAGTGGGTGTATGTTTATACCTGCATGCATACATCTATGTCGGTGGGTATATGTTTATACATGCATGCATACATATGTGACAGTGGGTGTATGTTTATACATGCATGCATACATATGTGTCAGTGGGTGTATGTTTATACATGTATGCATACCTATGTGTCAGTAGGTGTATGTTTATACATGCATGCATACATCTATGTCAGTGGGTGTATGTTTATACATGCATGCATACATATGTGTCAGTGGGTGTATGTTTATACATGTATGCATACATATGTGTCAGTAGGTGTTAGTTATACATGCATGCATACATATGTGTCAGTGGCTGTATGTTTATACATGCATGCATACATATGTGTCAGTGGGTGTATGTTAATACATGCATGCATACATATGTGTCAGTGGGTGTATGTTTATACATGCATGCATACATATGTGTCAGTGGGTGTATGTTTATACATGCATGCATACATATCTGTCAGTGGGTGTATGTTTATACATGCATGCATACATCTTTATCAGTAGGTGTATGTTTATACATGTATGCATACATATGTGTCAGTGGGTGTATGTTTATACATACATGCATACATATGTGTCAGTGGGTGTTTTTTTATACATGCATGCATACATCTATGACAGTGGGTGTATGTTTATACATGCATGTATACATATGTGTCAGTGGGTGTATTTTTATACCTGCATGCATACATCTATGTCAGTGTATGTATGTTTATACATGCATGCATACATCTATGTCAATGGGTGTATGTTTATACATGCATGCATGTATACATATGTGTCAGTGGGTGTATGTTTATACATGCATGCATACATATGTGTCAGTGGGTGTATGTTTATACATGCATGCATATTTATATGTCAGTAGGTGTATGTTTATACATGCATGCATACATCTATGTCAGTGGGTGTATGTTTATACATGCATGCATATATATGTGTCAGTAGGTGTATGTTTATACATGCATGCATACATCTATGTCAGTGGGTGTATGTTTATACATGCATGCATACATATGTGTCAGTGGGTGTATGATTATGCATGCATGCATACATCTATGTCAGTGGGTGTATGTTTATACATGCATGCATACATCTATGTCAGTGGGTGTATGTTTATACATGCATGCATACATCTATGTCATTGGGTGTATGCTTATACGTGCATGCATACATATGTGTCAGTGGGTGTATGTTTATACATGCATGCATACATATGTGTCAGTGGGTGTATATGTATACATGCATGCATACATATGTATTAGTAGGTGTATGTTTATACATGCATGCATACATATGTGTAAGTAGGTGTATGTTTATACATGTATGCATACATATGTGTCAGTGGGTGTATGGTTATAAATGCATGCATACATATGTGTCAGTGGGTGTATGTGTATACATGCATGCATACATCTATGTCAGTGGGTGTATATTTATACATGCATGCATAAATCTATATCAGTAGGTGTATGTTTATACATGTATGCATACATATGTGTCAGTGGGTGTATGTTTATACATGCATGCATACATCTATGTCAGTGGGTGTATGTTTATACATGCATGTATACATATATGTCAGTATGTGTATGTTTATGCATGTATGCATACAAATGTGTCAGTAGGTGTATTTTTATACATGCATGCCTACATATGTGTCAGTGGGTGTATGTTTATACATGCATGCATACATATGTGTCAGTGGGTGTATATTTATACATGCATGAATACATATGTGTCAGTAGGTGTATGTTTATACATACATGCATACATATTTGTCAGTAGGTGTATGTTTATACATGCATGCATACATCTATGTCAGTGGGTGTATGTTTATACATGCATGCATACATATGTGTCAGTTGGTGTATGTTTATACATGCATGCATACATATGTGTCAGTAG
This sequence comes from Archivesica marissinica, assembly GCA_014843695.1. Taxonomy (NCBI): domain Eukaryota; kingdom Metazoa; phylum Mollusca; class Bivalvia; order Venerida; family Vesicomyidae; genus Archivesica; species Archivesica marissinica. The sequence continues at coordinate 77,588,710 of CM026402.1, read as the reverse complement.
GTGTATGTTTATACATGCATGCATACATCTATATCAGTAGGTGTATGTTTATATATGCATGCATACATATGTGTCAGTAGGTGTATGTTTATACATGTATGCATACATATGTGTCAGTGGGTGTATGTTTATACATGCATGCATACATATTTGTCAGTGGTGTTTTTTTATACATGCATGCATACATCTATGTCAGTGGGTGTATGTTTATACATGCATGTATACATGTGTGTCAGTGGGTGTATTTTTATACCTGCATGCATACATCTATGTCATTGTGTGTATGTTTATACATGCATGCATACATCTATGTCAATGGGTGTATGTTTATACATGCATGCATACATCTATATCAGTAGGTGTATGTTTATGCATGCATGCATACATATGTGTCAGTAGGTGTATGTTTATACATGTATGCATACATATGTGTCAGTGGGTGTATGTTTATATATGCATGCATACATATGTGAAAGTGGGTGTTTTTTTATACATGCATGCATACATATGTGTCAGTGGGTGTATTTTTATACCTGCATGCATACATCTATGTCAGTGTATGTATGTTTATACATGCATGCATACATCTATGTCAATGTGTGTATGTTTATACATGCATGCATACATATGTATCAGTGGGTGTATGTTTATACATGCATGCATACATATGTGTCAGTGGGTGTATGTTTATACATGCATGAATACATATGTGTCAGTAGGTGTATGTTTATACATGCATGCATATTTCTATATCAGTAGGTGTATGTTTATACATGCATGCATACATCTATGTCAGTGGGTGTATGTTTATACATGCATGCATACATATGTGTCAGTGGGTGTATGTTTATACCTGCATGCATACATATGTGACAGTAGGTGTATTTTTATACATGCATGCATACATCTATGTCAGTGGGTGTATGTTTATACATGCATGCATACATATGTATCAGTGGGTGTATGATTATGCATGCATGCATACATCTATGTCAGTGGGTGTATGTTTATACATGCATGCATACATCTATGTCAGTAGGTGTATGTTTATACATGCATGCATAGATATGTGTCAGTAGGTGTATGTTTATACATGTATGCATACATATGTGTCAGTGGGTGTATGTTTATACATGCATGCATACATATGTGTCAGTGGGTGTATGTTTATACATGCATGCATACATATCTGTCAGTGGGTGTATGTTTATACATGCATGCATACATCTTTATCAGTAGGTGTATGTTTATACATGTATGCATACATATGTGTCAGTGGGTGTATGTTTATACATACATGCATACATATGTGTCAGTGGGTGTTTTTTTATACATGCATGCATACATCTATGACAGTGGGTGTATGTTTATACATGCATGTATACATATGTGTCAGTGGGTGTATTTTTATACCTGCATGCATACATCTATGTCAGTGTATGTATGTTTATACATGCATGCATACATCTATGTCAATGGGTGTATGTTTATACATACATGCATGCATACATATGTGTCAGTGGGTGTATGTTTATACATGCATGCATACATATGTGTCAGTGGGTGTATGTTTATACATGCATGCATATTTATATGTCAGTAGGTATATGTTTATACATGCATGCATACATCTATGTCAGTGGGTGTATGTTTATACATGCATGCATATATATGTGTCAGTAGGTGTATGTGTATACATGCATGCATACATATGTGTCAGTGGGTGTATGTTTATACATGCATGCATATTTATATGTCAGTAGGTGTATGTTTATACATGCATGCATACATCTATGTCAGTGGGTGTATGTTTATACATGCATGCATATATATGTGTCAGTAGGTGTATGTTTATACATGCATGCATACATCTATGTCAGTGGGTGTATGTTTATACATGCATGCATACATATGTGTCAGTGGGTGTATGATTATGCATGCATGCATACATCTATGTCAGTGGGTGTATGTTTATACATGCATGCATACATCTATGTCAGTGGGTGTATGTTTATACATGCATGCATACATCTATGTCATTGGGTGTATGCTTATACGTGCATGCATACATATGTGTCAGTGGGTGTATGTGTATACATGCATGCATACATATGTGTCAGTGGGTGTATGTTTATACATGCATGCATACATATGTGTCAGTAGGTGTATGTTTATACATGCATGCATACATATGTGTCAGTGGGTGTATGTTTATACATGCATGCATACATATGTGTCAGTAGGTGTATGTTTATACATGCATGCATACATCTATGTCAGTGGGTGTATGTTTATACATGCATGCATACATATGTGTCAGTGGGTGTATGATTATGCATGCATGCATACATCTATGTCAGTGGGTGTATGTTTATACATGCATGCATACATCTATGTCAGTGGGTGTATGTTTATACATGCATGCATACATCTATGTCAGTAGGTGTATGTTTATACATGAATACATACATATATGTCAGTAGGTGTATATTTATACATGCATGCATACATCTTTGTCAGTGGGTGTATGTTTATACATGCATGCATACATATGTGTCAGTGGGTTTATGTTTATACATGCATGCATACATATGTGTCAGTAGGTGTATGTTTATACATGCATGCATAAATTTGTGTCAGTAGGTGTATGTTTATACATGCATGCATACATCTATGTCAGTGGGTGTATGGTTATACATGCATGCATACATATGTGGTAGTGGGTGTATGTTTATACATGCATGCATACATATGTGTCAGTGGGTGTATGATTATGCATGCATGCATACATCTATGTCAGTGGGTGTATGTTTATACATTCATGCATACATCTATGTCAGTAGGATCATGTGTATACATGCATGCATACATATGTGTCAGTAGGTGTATGTTTATACATGTATGCATACATATGTGTCAGTGGGTGTATGTTTATACATGCCTGCATACCTATGTGTCAGTGGGTGTATGTTTATACATGCATGCATACATATGTGTCAGTGGGTGTATGTTAATGCATGTATGCATACATATGTGTCAGTAGGTGTATGTTTATACATGCATGCATACATATGTGTCAGTGAGTGTATGTTTATACATGCATGCATACATCTATGTCAGTAGGTGTATTTTTATACATGCATGCATACATTTATGTCAGTGGGTGTATGTTTATATATGCATGCATACATATGTGTCAGTGGGTGTATGTTTATACATGCATGCATACATATGTGTCAATAGCTGTATGTTTATAGATGCATGCATACATCTATATCAGTAGGTGTATGTTTATACATGCATGCATACATATGTGTCAGTAGGTGTATGTTTATACATGTATGCATACATATGTGTTAGTGGGTGTATGTTTATACATGCATGCATACAGATGTGTCAGTGGGTGTTTTTTTATACATGCATGCATACATCTATGTCAGTTAGTGTATGTTTATACATGCATGCATACATCTATGTCAGTAGGTGTATGTTTATACATGAATGCATACATATATATCAGTAGGTGTATATTTATACATGCATGCATACATCTATGTCAGTGGGTGTATGTTTATACATGCATGCATAAATCTATGTAAGTAGTTGTATGTTTATACATGCATGCATACATATGTGTCAATGGGTGTATGTGTATACATGCCTGCATACATATGTGTCAGTAGGTGTATGTTTATACATGCATGCATACATCTATATCAGTGAGTGTATGTTTATACATGCATGCATACATATGTGTCAGTGGGTGTATGTTTATACATGCATGCATACATATGTGCCAGTGGGTGTATGTTTATACATGCATGCATACATATGTGTCAGTGGGTGTATGTTTATACATGCATGCATACATATGTGCCAGTATGTGTATGCTTATACATGTATGCATTAATCTATTTCAGTATGTGTCTGTTTATACATGTATGCATTAATCTATGTCAGTATGTGTATGTTTATACATGTATGCATTAATCTGTGCCAGTATGTGTCTGTTTATACATGTATGCATTAATCTATGCCAGTATGTGTATATTTATACATGTATGCATTAATCTATGTCAGTATTTGTCTGTTTATACATGTATGCATTAATCCATGTCAGTATGTGTCTATGTATACATGTATGCATTAATCTATGCCAGTATGTGTCTGTTTATACATGTATGCATTAATCTATGCTAGTATGTGTCTGTTTATGCATGTATGCATTAATCTATGTCAGTATGTGTCTGTTTATACATGTATGCATTAATCTATGACAGTATGTGTCTGTTTATACAAGTATGCATTAATCTATGCCAGTATGTGTCTGTGTATACATGTATGCATTAATCTATGCCAGTATGTGTATATCTAGACGTGTATGCATTAATCTAAATCAGTGGGTGTATGTTTATACATGTATACATTAATCTATGACAGTATGTGTATGTTTATACATGTATGCAATAATTTATGCCAGTATGTGTATGTTTATACATGTATGCATTAATCTATGTCAGTGGGTGTTTGTTTCTACATATATGCATTAATCTAGGTCAGTATGTGTCTGTTTATACATTTGTGCATTAATCTATGTCAGTATGTGTATGTTTATACAAGTGTGCATTAATCTATGTCAGTGGGTGTATGTTTATACATGTATGCATTAACCTATGTCAGTGGGTGTATGTTTATACATGTATGCATTAATATATGTCAGTATGTGTCTGGTTATACATGTATGCATTCATCTATGTCGGTATGTGTCTGTTTATACATGTATTCATTAATCTATGTCAGTATATGTATGTTTTTACATGTTTGCATTAATATATGTCAGTGGGTGTATGTTTATACATGTATGCATTAATCTATGTCAGTATGTGATGTTTATACATGTATGCATTAATCTATATCAGTATGTGTATGTTTATACATGTATGCATAAATCTATGTAAGTAGTTGTATGTTTATACATGCATGCATACATCCATGTCAATGGGTGTATATTTATACATACATGCATACATATGTGTCAGTAGGTGTATGTTTATACAAGCATGCATACATTTATGTCAGTGAGTGTATGTTTATGTATGCATGCATACAAATGTGTCAGTGGATGTCTGTTTACACATGCATGCAAACATATGTGTCAGTGGGTCTATGTGTATACATGCCTGCATACATATGTGTCAGTAGGTGTATGTTTATACATGCATGCATACATCTATGTCAGAGAGTGTATGTTTATTCATGCATGCATACATATGTGTCAGTGGGTGTATGTTTATACATGCATGCATACATATGTGCCAGTGGGTGTATATTTATACATGCATGCATACATATGTGCCAGTATGTGTATGCTTATAAATGTATGCATTAATCTATTTAAGTATGTGTCTGTTTATACATGTATGCATTAATCTATGTCAGTATGTGTATGTTTATTCATGTATGCATTAATCTATGTCAGTATGTATCTGTTTATACATGTATGCATTAATCTATGTCAGTGGGTACACCATGTTTATACATGCATGCATTAAACTATGTCAGTATGTGTATGTTTATACATGTATGCATTAATCTATGCCAGTATGTGTATGTTTATACATGTATGCATTAATCTATGCCAGTATGTGTCTGTTTATACATGTATGCATTAATCTATGCCAGTATGTGTATGTTTATACATGTATGCATTAATCGATGTCAGTATTTGTCAGTTTATACATGTATGCATTAATCTATGCCAGTATGTGTCTGTTTATACATGTATGCATTAATCTATGCCAGTATGTGTCTGTGTATAAATGTATGCATTAATTTATGCCAGTATGTGTATGTTTACACATGGATGCATTAATCTATGTCAGTGGGTGTATGTTTACACATGTATTCATTAATCTATGTAAGTATGTGTATGTTTATACATGTTTGCATTAATTTTTGCCAGTATGTGTATGATTATACATGTATGCATCAATCTATGTCAGTGGGTGTTTGTTTATACATGTATGCATTACTCTTGGTCGGTATGTGTCTGTTTACACATGTGTGCATTAATCTTTGTCAGTATATGTATGTTTATACATGTATGCATTAATCTATGTAAGTATGTGTCTGTTTATAAATGTATGCATTAATCTATGCCAGTATGTGTCTGTTTATAAATGTATGCATTAATCTATGCCAGTATGTGTCTCTTTATACATGTATACATTAATCTATGCCATTATGTGTATGTTTGTACATGTTTGCATTAATCTATGTCAGTATGTGTCTTTTTATACATGTATGCATTAATCTATATCACTGTGTGTCTGTTTATACATGTGTACATTAATCTATGTCAGTATGTGTATGTTTATACATGTATGCATTAATCTACGTCAGTGGGTGTATGTTTATACATGTATGCATTAATCTATGTCAGTATGTGTCTGTTTATACATGTATGCATGAATCTATGTCAGTGGGTGTATGTTTATACATTTATGCATTAATCTATGTCAGTATGTGTATGTTTATACATGCATGCATACATCTATGTCAGTGAGTGTATGTTTATACATGCATGCATACATATGTATCAGTAGGTGTATGTTTATATATGCATGCATACATCTATGTCAGTGAGTGTATATTTATACATGCATGCATACATATTTGTCAGTAGGTGTATGTTTATACATGCATGCATACCTCTCTGTCAGTGAGTGTATGTTTTTACAGTCATGCATACATCTCTGTCAGTAGGTGTATGTTTATACATGCATGCATACATCTATGTCAGTAGGTGCATATTTATACATGCATGGCTACATCTATGTCAGTATGTGTATGTTTATACATGTATGTATACATATTTGTCAGTAGGTGTATGTTTATACATGCATGCATGCATATGTGTCAGTGGGTGTATGTTTATACATGCATGCATACATCTATGTCAATGAGTTTATGTTTATACATGCATGCATGCATACATATGTGTCAGTAGTTGTATGTTTATACATGTGTGCATACATATGTGTCAGTATGTGTCTGTTTATACATTCATGCATTAATCTATATAAGTGGGTGTATGTTTATACATGTATGCATTAATCTATGCCAGTATGTGTCTGTTTATACATGCATGCATACATCTATGTCAGTGGGTGTATGTTTATGCATGCATGCATTAATCTATGTCAGTATGTGTCTGTTTATACATGTATGCATTAATCTATGTCAGTATGTGTATGTTTATACATGTATGCATTAAACTGTGCTAGTATGTGTCTATTTATACATGTATGCATTAATCTATGCCAGTATGTGTATATTTATACATGTATGCATTAATATATGTCAGTATTTGTCTGTTTATACATGTATGCATTAATCCATGTCAGTATGTGTCTATTTATACATGTATGCATTAATCTATGCCAGTATGTGTCTGTTTATACATGTATGCATTAATCTATACTAGTATGTGTCTGTTTATGCATGTATGCATTAATCTATGTCAGTATGTGTCTGTTTATACATGTATGCATTAATCTATGACAGTATGTGTCTGTTTATACAGGTATGCATTAATCTATGCCAGTATGTGTCTGTGTATACATGTTTGCATTAATCTATGCCAGTATGTGTATATCTAGACGTGTATGCATTAATCTATGTCAGTGGGTGTATGTTTATACATGTATGCATTAATCTATGACAGTATGTGTATGTTTATACATGTATGCAATAATTTATGCCAGTATGTGTATGTTTATACATGTATGCATTAATCTATGTCAGTGGGTGTTTGTTTCTACATATATGCATTAATCTAGGTCAGTATGTGTCTGTTTATACATGTGTGCATTAATCTATGTCAGTATGTGTATGTTTATACATGTGTGCATTAATCTATGTCAGTGGGTGTATGTTTTTACATGTATGCATTAACCTATGTCAGTGGGTGTATGTTTATACATGTATGCATTAATATATGTCAGTATGTGTCTGGTTATACATGTATGCATTCATCTATGTCGGTATTTGTCTGTTTATACATGTATGCATTAATCTATGTCAGTATATGTATGTTTTTACATGTTTGCATTAATATATGTCAGTGGGTGTATGTTTATACATGTATGCATTAATCTATGTCAGTATGTGATGTTTAAACATGTATGCATTAATCTATATCAGTATGTGTATGTTTATACATGTATGCATAAATCTATGTAAGTAGTTGTATGTTTATACATGCATGCATACATCTATGTCAATGGGTGTATATTTATACATACATGCATACATATGTGTCAGTAGGTGTATGTTTATACAAGCATGCATACGTTTATGTCAGTGAGTGTATGTTTATGCATGCATGCATACAAATGTGTCAGTGGATGTCTGTTTACACATGCATGCAAACATATGTGTCAGTGGGTGTATGTGTATACATGCCTGCATACATATGTGTCAGTAGGTGTATGTTTATACATGCATGCATACATCTATGTCAGAGAGTGTATGTTTATTCATGCATGCATACATATGTGTCAGTGGGTGTATGTTTATACATGCATGCATACATATGTGCCAGTGGGTGTATGTTTATACATGCATGCATACATATGTGCCAGTATGTGTATGCTTATAAATGTATGCATTAATCTATTTCAGTATGTGTCTGTTTATACATGTATGCATTAATCTATATCAGTATGTGTATGTTTATTCATGTATGCATTAATCTATGTCAGTATGTATCTGTTTATACATGTATGTATTAATCTATGTCAGTGGGTACACCATGTTTATACATGCATGCATTAAACTATTTCAGTATGTGTATGTTTATACATGTATGCATTAATCTATGCCAGTATGTGTCTGTTTATACATGCATGCATACATCTATGTCAGTGGGTGTATGTTTATACATGCATGAATACATATGTGTGAGTAGTTGTATGTTTATACATGCATGCATACCTCAATGTCAGTGGGTGTATGTTTATACATGCATGCATACATCTATGTCAGTGAGTGTATGTTTATACATGCATGCATACATATGTATCAGTAGGTGTATGTTTATTTATGCATGCATACATCTATGTCAATGAGTGTATATTTATACATGCATGCATACATCTATGTCAGTGATTGTATGTTTTTACATTCATGCATACATCTCTGTCAGTAGGTGTATGTTTATACATGCATGCATACGTCTATGTCAGTAGGTGCATATATATATACATGCATGCATACATCTATGTCAGTATGTGTATGTTTATACATGTATGTATACATATTTGTCAGTAGGTGTATGTTTATACATGCATGCATGCATATGTGTCAGTGGGTGTATGTTTATACATGCATGCATACATATATGTCAGTGAGTTTATGTTTATACATGCATGCATGCATACATATGTGTCAGTAGGTGTATGTTTATACATGTGTGCATACATATGTGTCAGTATGTGTCTGTTTATACATTCATGCATTAATCTATGTAAGTGGGTGTATGTTTATACATGTATGCATTAATCTATGCCAGTATGTGTCTGTTTATACATGCATGCATACATCTATGTCAGTGGGTGTATGTTTATACATGTATGCATTAATCTATGTCGGTATGTGTCTGTTTATACATGTATGCATTAATCTATGTCAGTATGTGTATGTTTATACATGTATGCATTAATCTATGCCAGTATGTGTATGTTTATACATGTATGCATTAATCTATGCCAGTATGTGTCTGTTTATACAGGTATGCATTAATATATGGCAGTATGCGTATGTTTATACATGTATGCATTAATCTATGTCAGTATTTGTCAGTTTATACATGTATGCATTAATCTATGCCAGTATGTGTCTGTTTATACATGTATGCATTAATCTATGCCAGTATGTGTCTGTGTATACATGTATGCATTAATCTATGCCAGTATGTGTATGTTTACACATGTATGCATTACTCTATGTCAGTGGGTGTATGTTTATACATGTTTGCAATAATTTATGCCAGTATGTGTATGATTATACATGTATGCATCAATCTATGTCAGTGGGTGTTTGTTTATACATGTATGCATTAATCTAGGTCGGTATGTGTCTGTTTATACATGTGTGCATTAATCTATGTCAGTATGTGTATGTGTATGTTGATACATGTATGCATTAATCTATGCCAGTTTGTGTCTGTTTATACATATATGCATTAATCTATGTCAGTATGTGTATGTTTATACATGTATGCATTAATCTATTTCAGTATGTGTCTGTTTATACATGTATGCATTAATCTATGTTAGTATGTGTATGTTGATACATGTATGCATTAATCTATGCCCGTATGTGTCTGTTTATACATGTATGCATTAATCTATGTCAGTATGTGTATGTTTGAACATGTATGCATTAATCTATGCCAGTATGTGTATGTTTATACATGTATGCAATAACCTATGTCAGTGGGTGTATGTTTATACATGAATGCATTAATCTATGTCAGTATGTGTATGTTTATACATGTATGCATTAATCTATGTCAGTATGTGTATGTTTATACATGTATGCATTAATCTATTTTAGTATGTGTCTGTTTATACATGTATGCATTAATCTATTTCAGTATGTGCATGTTCATACATGTATGCATTAATCTATGTCATTATGTGTATGTTGATACATGTATGCATTAATCTATGCCAGTATGTGTATGTTTATACATGTATGCATTAATCTATGTCACTGGGTGAATGTTTATACATGTATGCATTCATCTATGTCAGTATGTGTATGTTTATACATGTATGCATTAATCTATGTCAGTATGTGTCTGTTTATACATGTGTGCTTTAAACTATGTCAGAATGTGTATGTTTATACATGTATGCATTAATCTATGTCAGTTTGTGTCTTTTTATACAGGTATGCATTAATCATGTCAGTGGGTGTATGTTTATACATGCATGCATTAATCTATGTCAGTATTTGTATGTTTGTACATGTATGCATTAATCTATGTCAGTATGTGTATGTTTATACATGTATGCATTAATCTATGTCAGTGTGTGTATGTTTTACATGTATGCATTAATCTATGTAAGTGTGTGTCTGTTTATACATGTATGCATTAATCTATGTCAGTGGGTGTATGTTTATACATGTATGCATTAATCTATGTCAGTGGGTGTATGTTTATACATGTATGCATTAATCTATGTCAGTATGTGTATGTTTATACATGTATGCATTAATATTTGTCAGTATGTGTATGTTTATACATGTATGCATTAATCTATGTCAGTATTTGTCTGTTTATACATGTATGCATTAATATATGTCAGTATGTGTCTGTTTATACATGTATGCATTAATCTATGCTAGTATTTGTCTGTTTATACATGTATGCATTAATCTATGCCAGTATGTGTATGTTTATAAATGTATGCATTAATCTATGCCAGTATGTGTCTGTTTATACATGTATGCATTAATCTATGCCAGTGTGTGTATGTTTATACATGTATGCATTAATCTATGTCAGTATGTGTCTGTTTATACATGTATGCATTAATATATCAGTATGTGTTTGTTTATACATGTATGCATTAATCTATGTCAGTATGTGTCTGTTTATACATGTATGCATAATTTATGTCAATGTGTGTATGTTTATACATGTATGCATTAATCTATGTAATATGTGTCTGTTTATACATGTATGCATTAATATATGTCAGTATGTGTCTGTTTATACATGTATGCATTAATCTATGTCAGTGGGTGTATGTTTATACATGTATGCATTAATCTATGTCAGTATGTTTCTGTTTATACATGTATGCATTAATCTATGTCAGTATGTGTCTATTTATACATGTATGCATTAATCTATGTCAGTTTGTGTATGTTTATACATGCATGCATACATCTATGTCAGTGAGTGTATGTTTATACATGCATGCATACATATGTATCAGTAGGTGTATGTTTATTTATGCATGCATACATCTATGTCAATGAGTGTATATTTATACATGCATGCATACATCTATGTCAGTGATTGTATGTTTTTACATTCATGCATACATCTCTGTCAGTAGGTGTATGTTTATACATGCATGCATACTCTATGTCAGTAGGTGCATATTTATACATGCATGCATACATCTATGTCAGTATTGTATGTTTATACATGTATGTATACATATTTGTCAGTAGGTGTATGTTTATACATGCATGCATGCATATGTGTCAGTGGGTGTATGTTTATACATGCATGCATACATTATGTCAGTGAGTTTATGTTTATACATGTGCATGCATCATATGTGTCAGTAGTGTATGTTTATACATGTGTGCATACATATGTGTCAGTATGTGTCTGTTTATACATCATGCATTAATCTATGTAAGTGGTGTATGTTTATACATGTATGCATTATTATGCCAGTTTGTGTCTGTTTATAATGCATGCATACATCTATGTCAGTGGTGTATGTTTATACATGTATCATTAATCTATGTTAGTATTTGTCAGTTTATACATGTATGCATTAATCTATGCCAGTATGTGTCTGTGTATACATGTATGCATTAATCTATGTCAGTGTGTGTATGTTTATACATGTATGCATTAATCTATGTCAGTGTGTGTATGTTTATACATGTATGCATTAATCTATGTCAGTATGTGTATGTTTATACATGTATGCATTAATCTATGTCAGTATGTGTATGTTTATACATGTATGCATTAATCTATGTCAGTATGTGTATGTTTATACATGTATGCATTAATCTATGCCAGTATGTGTATGTTTATACATGTATGCATTAATCTATGTCAGTATGTGTATGTTTATACATGTATGCATTAATCTATGTCAGTATGTGTATGTTTATACATGTATGCATTAATCTATGTCAGTATGTGTATGTTTAACTGTATGCATTAATCTATGCGTTGTTTTTTACATGTATGCATTAATCTATGTCATTGTTAATTATGCTTAATCTATGCCAGTATGTGTATGTTTATACATGTATGAAAATCAGTGTGAGTTATCTGTGCATTAATCTATGTCAGTATGTGTTGTTTATACATGTATGCATTAATTATGCCAGTATGTGTATGTTTATACATGTATGCATTAATCTATGTCAGTAGTGTCTGTTTATACATGTATGCATTAATTATGTCATTATGTGTATGTTATACATGTATGCATTAATCTATGCCAGTATGTGTATGTTTATACATGTATGCATTAATCTATTCACTGGGTGAATGTTTATACATGTATGCATTAATCTATGTCAGTATGTGTATGTTTATACATGTATGCATTAATCTATGTCAGTATGTGTCTGTTTATACATGTGTGCTTTAAACTATGTCAGAATGTGTATGTTTATACATGTATGCATTAATCTATGTCAGTTTGTGTCTTTTTATACAGGTATGCATTAATCATGTCAGTGGGTGTATGTTTATACATGCATGCATTAATCTATGTCAGTATTTGTATGTTTATACATGTATGCATTAATCTATGTCAGTATGTGTATGTTTATACATGTATGCATTAATCTATGCCAGTATGTGTATGTTTTACATGTATGCATTAATCTATGCAAGTGGGTGTCTGTTCATACATGTATGCATTAATCTATGTCAGTAGGTGTATGTTTATACATGTATGCATTAACCTATGTCAGTGGGTGAATGTTTATACATGTATGCATTAATCTATGTCAGTAGGTGTATGTTTATACATATCCATTAATATTTGCCAGTATGTGTATGTTTATACATGAATGCATTAATCTATGTCAGTATTTGTCTGTTTATACATGTATGCATTAATATATGTTAGTATTTGTCTGTTTATACATGTATGCATTAATCTATGCCAGTATTTGTCTGTTTATACATGTATGCATTAATCTATGCCAGTGTGTGTATGTTTATACATGTATGCATTAATCTATGCCAGTATGTGTATGTTTATCCATGAATGCATTAATCTATGCCAGTATGTGTCTGTTTATACATGTATACATTAACCTATGTCAGTATGTGTATGTTTGAACATGTATGCATTAATATATGTCAGTATGTGTCTGTTTATACATGTATGCATTAATCTATGTCAGTATGTGTATGTTTGTACATGTATGCATTAATCTATGTCAGTA